>OY856410.1:571810905-572388405 GCA_963693085.1 Alisma plantago-aquatica
GCGCGGGTAGCTACCCGCCCACCCTTCCGATCACTTTTTTTTTAAAAAAAATTTCGAAATTGTATAGGACTATTTTTTCTTTCTCTCCAAAAAATTTGAAGCAAAAATAATATCATTTGCCCCTCCAAAATAAAAAAGCCGTCCTTATATATCTGCTGTATATTTTGTACAGAGTTACTTTTTTGATACCATAGTTACTTTTTTTACAGCAGAGTTACTTTCTTAGCTAGGAGAGTTACTTTTTTGGCTGCAGGGTAGTGAAAATTCATGCTACCCGCGCGGGCAATGAATGAACACCCATATATATATATATATATATATATATATATATATATATATATATATATATATATATATATACATATATATATATACATATATATATATATACATATATATACATAAATATATATAGAGTTAGGCTGGGATACACTGAAGTGTATTGGGGCTAAGATACAATCAACTTTTAAGCCCTTAGATTTCCCCAAATTTTCATCAGCGGCTGGCAAAAATTCCACCCACTAACGCATATCACAGGCGCTGGGTCCACCTCTGCCACTGTCACCCGGTCCTCTCTCTCTCTCCGCTATCTCTCCCTCTCTCTGCCCCGCTCTTCTCTCCCTCCTTCTTCTTTCCTCCCTCCGCCCTCTCTCTCCCCCGCTCTTCTCTCCCACCTTCCATTTTCCTCTGTCGTCTCTCTCTCCAACTCTCTGCCCGTGCTCTCCTAGCGACCAAACCAGGATGGGTGATCTTCATCACTGACTGGAGACCGACCGGCGTGAAGATTCTACTTTTCTCCGCCCTCCGCCCGTTGTCTAGCTCCCCCGCCGGTTGTGTCTCTCTCAGAGCAGCAAAGCAGTAGCGATCTTGTGAGCATCGATCTTCATCACTCGCTGGTGACTTCCAGCGATCTTCATTAGTGGCTCTGGCAACGTCCGTCGATCTTCATCAGTCTCTAGCAACTTCCGGCAATCTTCATCAGTGGCTGCCAACGAGAGAGTTGCTGCCCTGCTGCCCTGTTTGGAGTGCAAGGTTGCTTGGAGAGAGCTGTCGACCAGTGTGTTTGAAGATAGCTGCCCTGAGTCTCTATTAGGTACAAAAATCTAATAAGGTAGCAATACATTTCTACAATTTTTCATTACTATTATCAATATGCTGACTTAAACAATCCACACCATATGCCACAGAAATTTATACTTTTTTTGCATGATAAGTATGGAGCAAGCTTTACTCAATTCCATACTAGGACCACAACAAGGACCGCACCGCAACAACTTATAATTATGTATTGGGTTGTTCATGTGGTAATGTAATTTAATCTTATTAGGTTTCTCATGATATTCAATTTTTTTTGAAGATATGAAAGGTTACATTCCACATTGGTCTGATATGGAAGGCACTAGTGCCACACAACAACCCCTGCATGGTTAGACTTCCTTTTAACTTATCAATCTACTTTAACTTTCTATTGTTTGATAATATGTATATAAGGGAATCTTGATTTTGTATTTTTTTGTAGATATGAATTTTTCTCATGATGTAGACGACATGGCGGGAATAGATTGGTTACATGAAGAAGCGACAATGGATGCAAATGATTAGTTTGGAGAAGAAAATGAGACCCCTACGGAGGATGAAAGGTTTGAAGTACAATCTATTCTGGAGCCTTTCATAGGTTTGCAATTTGATGACCTTAATAAGGCTGAGGAATTTTATAATCAATATGCGTATCATATGGGATTTAGCATAAGGAAGGGAAATCATTATGTCTCAGCTAAAACCAAAAAAGTGATAAGTAGGGTATTCATGTGCTCTAAGGAAGGGTTATATAAACCAAAAAGGAAGGAAGACAATGTTAATAAGGGAACCCCACAAAAGGACATCATTTCTAATCGAACAAGTTGCAAGGCTCAAATGCGAGTCAAGCTAGAAGAGGATACAAAATGGGTGGTTATGAGCGTTGAGAAAGAGCACAATCATGATCTCACCAATAGTCCATCTAAAAAGAGGTTTCACCGCTCACACCGTCGAAGTCTTCTGAAGTTATGGATTTGATCCAGGCAATGCATGACCAAAATATTTCTAGTACACAGATAATGCCACTTATTGCTAGCCAACAAGGTGGAATTCATAATGTCACATTCATAAGAAAAGATCTAAGCAACACACTTGTTTCTTTGAGAAGGAGATACATTGGTGTTGATGTAGCATCCACATTATAGCATTTCAGAATGCAACAAGCAATTAACCCTACATTCTTCTACTCTGTACTATTTGATGATGAGGGTTCTGCACGCATTATCTTTTGGTTAGATGCGAGATCAAGACTAGCATATCAAACATTTGGGGATGTGATTACATTTGACACAACTTACATGACTAATAGATACAATATGCCATTTGCACCCTTTATAGGGGTGAATCATCATAATCAATCTACTTTTTTTGGTTGTGCTTTATTAAGAGATGAGACTGCTGAGTCGTCTGTTTGGGTTTTCCAAAAATTTCTAGAAGCAATGTACAAAAAGCACCCAAAGGCAATTTTGACTGATCAAGATCCAGCAATGAAAAAGGCAATTCATATTGTGTTTCCCAATGCAGTTCATCATTGTTGCCAATGGCATGTAATGAGGAAAGCCCGTGAACATCTCGGTGTCATCTATGGGACTGTTGTTGGGTTCATGGAAGAGTTTCAATGTTGCATCAATCACCCTATCACTATTGATGAATTTGAGAAAAGATGGAATAAGATGATAACCAATTTCAATTTGAGTGACAACGCACATCTAACCTTGTTGTGGAATATCAGAAAGCAATTGATTCCTGTATACTTTAGGGACACATTTTTTGCCAACATGTCGACAACACAACGGAGTGAGAGTATGAATGCAATATTTAAAGATCATGTAAATAATCATTTTCCCTTATTTAAATTTGTCCAAGCATTTTAGAAGGTGGTTGACAATCGATATGACAAAGAAGATGAAGAAGGCTACAGATCTAAGGATGGACAACCAACACTGTGGTCTTTTGCTCCCATTGAGAAACATGCAAGAGATATCTACACTAGATCAGTTTTTAAGATTTTCAAAGAGCAAATGAAGTTGACCTCATGCTATGATTTATAGGAGGTTAGTAAATAATCTATATATAAAATTTCACGTGTTGGCGGTGAGTCACTTGCCTTTATATCAAAGAATAGCTACCAAATACATGTTAATCTAAATAATGAAGACTTCTTTTGTGAATGCAAGCTATTTGAATTTTCTGGCATCTTATGTGGGCATATACTAAAAGTGATGCTTTATCTTAAATTTCATAAGGTATCACCTCTATATGTTCTGAATAGATGGACTAGAGATGCAAAAACTACAACTATAGATCATTATGTCAAAGAGACTTGTGAAGAAGTTGATGGTAGTACTCCTTTGGGAAGGTACAACTCACTTTGTAGATCGGCAATGAAGTTAGTTGGTATAGCTTCTAAGCACAAAGACAGTTACCTTGAGGTGCACGAGCTTTTTGAAAAAACCTATGACAACATGATGTCCTTGCAAAAAGATATGGGAATGGTTTCTTGTGAAGAAGGCTTGCCATCGTCTCAAACTCACATTCCAACACAAGGTAGTCAATGTGTGCTCCAGATTCAAGATGTGGAAGATGGAATGGAAGTAAGAGATCCACCTCCATCACATTGTAAAGGAAATAGGAAGCCACAAGCCGAGTTAAAGGAAAAAAGACAAAGGACATGTAGTACATGTAATGGAAAAGGGCACAATAGTCATACATTTAAATCCATGGTTAGTTGATTTATTTCATTTTTGTTCTACTTGTTTTATTAGATTTGCATTTTCCTGGTCACTCATGCTATGAAAATTTATTCAGGTTGGCAAGGATACATCTGATGCTCATGATCTTCACCAAGTTTACGAGACTGAAGAAGAATAAGATGCAGGTTGATGCACATGATCAATTTGCCTAGGGGTCTTGTAACCATTTATGTGCTACAACTATGTATTCATGTATGCACACTCACTGCAATGTATTCATGTATGCACGTTCTGTGCTGATGTATTAATGTATGCACTGTGGGCTCTGATCTCCAAACCATGACATAAACACGATTAAAACTTAGCGGAAGCGAATCGGTAATCAGCGGAAGACAAAAATCACGGGAAATTAAAACTTTTTGAGATAAGAACTTGGATCCATAAAAACTTCTTTCATAAAGAGAGTTAACTGTTTACATCTCAGGATAATTACTTCTTGAGTAATTATATACATCAAGATACAAAATCTAAAGATCACTATACAAAAGACTCCAAGACCTGAGAGTACAGAGGACACATAGGACTGACTCTAACTACACCATATGGCAGGACAATCTCCACCTGAGATTACTACTGCCCCTGGTGCTGCTGCTGAGACTGATCACCTGTAGGCTGGTTCCTTCGTCTCCGACATTCACCTAAAAAGTTGAAGTCTACGGGGTGAGACAATTATACATAATTGTCCCAGCGAGAGTTATAACTCTTCGCCAGAAGCTTTATTATAACATCAAAGAATATCTTAAACAGTAAAGCCTTCAAAGTATTCTATAACCGTTGCAGGTATAACAAGATCTCTACAATTTAGGAGATATGGAGAATATAAACACTATTGCAATGTAACATCAATCAACTAACTTGGAGTTATCTCTGACAAGTTATACTACATGGTTGATTATGTTTTACAAACAACATTATGCCCTGTGGAGATGAGGCTTACCACTCATACCCCAACTGATCGCTGAGAAGTCACATCAGTATCATACATAGGTCATTAAGAGAGCTGGATTCTCATGACCTTCTCCTTCCTCAGTCAGTAAGAGGATCACTTGTAGGACATCTCGTGTCTCTACTACTATAGCTCACCAGGGTAAACTGGTCCTTCGCTATTCTAGAGTCACAGTGGCGTTCTGTACTCTCTTCGTCATCAGGAGGTTTCATATTTACCTACCACTGATACGGATATCTGTGCTTTCTTTGTCATCAGGAGGTTTCATGTTTACCTACCACTGATACGGTATGGAATTATAGTGAAGGATGGATGGATTACACATCTACATCACTTTCCTACACTAGGATGTAAGGTTCTACACATCCATGTACCCCACATACTCAAAAGTATGTGCTCCAGGAGTTCCCTGAGGAAAACCTATTTCACCATCACTTAATCTCTGACAATGATGGATCTATGATCAGGGCTCTACATTATACTTGATTAGTTAGGTACATTCAGTATTCTTTAACAGCATACATTGTTTTCCAAACAATAACAGTAGCATAGCAGCTATAAAAGAAGAATACTAAATGTAACAGGCCTAACTCATATCAATCATCATTTCTCATTATCCTCATCACAAGTCATCTCTAAGGCATGACCTTGATGGTATTCATGTCTCTCACAGCCCATTATCAGCATAGGATGCCACTGACAAGGCATCAGATTACTTTACTTATTCATAAGGCTAACAACATGCCTTTAATGAATATAACATCAACATCCATACCTGGATATGATTACCTTTATATCAGAACCTGCATGGTTAATACAACTGATAAAGGTAATACAAAAATAACGAATATACTTCCTACTCTTGTCATAAGAGTTAAATCTCTAATTCACATCAAATAGAGTTTAATACTCAAAAGCATGCCATTACCCTTGAATTAGGGTTTACTATTCACATTACATGTCATCATCCTTGAATTAGGGTTTACTATTCACATTAAGGTGAATTGAACTCATAACATCATCAAGTATGAGTAACATCTTCATTGATGCTCTTAGATTAGTTAAAGGTTCATCATTTATCATAATTAGGGTTTCTATGATGTCACACAGGTGGATCATACCCTAATTATACTCATTCCTGTGCATTGGAGATGCTTTAATTGAATTTTCACCTGAAAAGGGTACTTTCTCTCTCTAGAAGTACTTTCTCTCTCATCATAAGGTTAGGTGAAGTCAACATCACTCTAGATCAGGTCGGATTAAGTCATCATAGACTAACATAGCCCAAAACATCACTATCATGTGATTAGGGTTTGATTTGATCAAGGTATTACTTAATTTACCCTTCAGGGGTATTTTGGTAATTCAACCCATTGATCATCATCATGGTCAAAATCCTAGTCAATTAACCCCTTAATATCATAGGTTATCATTAGGGTTTGATTAGGGAAACATTGAACCATTTATATCATCAATTGATTGAAAGAAGTCAACTTTGAATCACATTGATTGACCTTCAACCATCATTCTTCAATTGAGTTGAGATCGTTTGAAAGTGTTGACCGTTTGGCTAATTTTGACTTTTCAAGACCGTGAGCCCTCAACCCCTTCCAAGACCGTGAGCCCCCTCAACCTAATTCAAGACCGCGAGCCATCAAGTGATTTCAAGACCGCGAAGCTATGTAGATCGTTTGCCCACTTTGACCTCAGGACCGCGAGGCCCCTCGCGGTCTTGAGACCGCAAGCCTCCTCTCGGTCTTGAGACCGTGAGCCCCCTCACGGTCTTGAGACCGCGAGCCCTCTCACGGTCTTGAGACCGCGAGGCTCTCATGGTCTTAGCTGCTTGGTCCTTCAACAACAAAATCAAAGGTTACCACCTAATGTCAACCAAAGTTGAAGCCTTCAAAAGGTCAAAGCTATGATGACCACTTATGGATTGGGTCAATTTAGATTATTCTTGACCACTTGGTCATTCAATTGACCCTCAAAGGTTGACCAATTAGGGTTGAAGTCGATTCAATTAGGGTCTATCAATGTTCACCCATCAACACTCAACAATGTGCATTAACACAAGGTTGAACCCTTCAATTGAGCTCCAATTGGGCCCAAACTTGGCCCAAACGGTCTTGAGGTCATGTGGGTGGACCCCACATGGTCGTGAGACCTTTTGTCCAAGATTTCATCAAAGTCTAAGGTGATTTGATAGGGGTTGAACCATGATTGAGCCACAAAACAGAATTTTGATTAAATTGATAACTTATTTGCAATTGGGTCATCAATTGGTCAAATTAGCTTAACCCTAGACCTTCAAACGGTCTTGGGTGATTGTCCTCTCGGTCTTGAGACCATTTGGATGAGTTCCAAACGGTCTTGAGACCGTTTGCCCATCCAATTTTGGATTCTAAATTTCTTCAAGGTTGGATCAATTGAGTTGAGGGTTATATCAATATTTAATTGCAATGTAATTTCGTGTAATTGTACCTTCAATTGGTCAACTAATCTTGATCCCAGACCTCCAAACGGTCATGGTTGATTGCCCTCGCGGTCTTGAGACCGTTTGGGTGACCCCTAAACGGTCTTGAGACCGTTTAGGTCAATCAACCCTAAAAACCCTAATTAGGTCACCATAAATTCAGTACTGATTTCACCTAGGGTTAGCCCTAGTATACACCCTTCAACTCTTAGCCCGTTTGGAATTAGACCATCAAACTTGGTGAGTTGTTAATTAACATTATTTTGAACAGTAATCTCATACGGTCACGCCTGGTCAACGACCTTACACGGTCTTGAGACCGTTTGCCCAAAAAGGCAATTTCAGACAGTTTGAAAATCAGGAATAAATTCAATTAAAGTTGTTACTTAAAAAGGTCATATCTCCTGATTCCTCTGGAGTTAGCCTCCCAAATTTTGAGGGTAATTAGCCTATATAATTAGGAACAGATTTCTTATACAGTCCACGCTCTCAACGGGGCCAAACGGTCTTGGAGACCGTTTGACCTGTCGCGGTCTCGAGACCGTTTGCTCACCTCGCGGTCTTGAGACCGAGAGAGCAAACTGGTGAGACCGTTTAAGGAAGTGAAAAGCGGTGGGTTTTTCTTGGAAATCATGCCTTCATCTCCTAGCTCAAGAACAGTACGAATATCCCATGGATTTGCTTGCAAAATAGCAGGGAAAAGTAGGGTAACATGAAGAGCTATCATCTAACCGCATATAAGAGATGTATATAGTAAAGCATGGGTTTAGAGTTATAAAACCCGCCTAAAGCTTGCTTCTTGAGCTCCAAGCTTTCATGCTCCAATCTCTAATGGCGTCCTTGAGTCCCCACAGGTTGGCCAAGGTGAAAACTCCAAGGAAGAACGAAAAGCGATGGCTAGAAAGATAGGGTTTCGAGAGTTAGCCATGAAGCTGACCTTGAATTCGAGTTCTAACCATGGAATTAGGCAAGAAGAGGGGTTTAAACCTACCTTGCACCCTTGGTCGTTCCCCTTGAGCTCCATGACAGTCCTTAGTCGGCCAAGCAAAGAGGGAACAGTGATATGCACGAAGGAAAAGTTCCTTTGCTTGAGAGGTGAAGTATACATATACTTGGGTGATGTTTCATTAAAGGCCCATAAGTTTCCCCATAATTCCAATTAAGTCCTTCCTTCATTACTTGCTCGTCCCTCCCTCTTTATTATAAGGACAAACCTTATCTTATGGTCTAGAAAAAGAAGGCAAGGAAGAACAATCTAATACTAAGGTACATACATAAAGAAATATTGCACATATACCCTGATTATTCAATCACAAGGCATATTTCATAACCTGATAACTTAATTGAGGTGACTTCCTCATCATTTCTTCTCTTAATGATGGCAAGAGTTCGAAAAGATACATTAGATGATATATTTTACAAATTGCATCCCTTAATTTGGGTAAATTGCATTTTACCCCAAATTAGGGTTTCAAGCACCGGGATTGCTTCCACAGCTGCACCTTGGTGCCCAAGCTTGGGAAATCCCTCAAACTTTAACAAAAAGATTCTCATGATGTCTCAACATCAGAGGAACATCTCAACATGTGCAAATTGCAAGTTAACCCTTTCAACTGGGTAAATTGCACATAGGTCCTTGTATAACAAAACAATGCTACAACTTTAAATAAAAAGGAGCAAAAACTGAAATACATGTTTCTGAGAAACTTAATTACATGCTCAGAGTTAATCACAAAGATTTAATTACATATTTTAGGCAAAACACCTAGGGTTAACTCATAACCCAGGTCAGGGATGTTACATGCACGCTCAGTGCTGAAATGAAAAATTATGTTCTGGCTGGATCTTTTCTGTAATGCTTATCCAAAATTCTGAAATGAATGGACTTGTTGCTGGATTTAGTTCAGTTCATGTTTGGCTCGAATGTTGTTGGATTTTTGCAATTTTTCAAGACTGTTATCTTCTTCATGATGTGGTGTCTGTATGTGTGTATATGGTGGAGGTTATCCATTTTGTTTGCTAAAATGCTTTAGATGAAGAGGTTGTCCTACATCAACTCCTTTAAGGAAATCAGTAATCGATATAGCTCTAAAATGTAACTCAACAACTTCAAATTAGAATATCACATAGTAAAGGTATATGCCACCTTATATGGCTTCATATGCACCCTACATAGCATAGTGGATAACTTACCTGACTGCATATGATGCAGCATAGACACTTTTGGAAACACTAATAACAAATTGTAATAATAGTAATTGATATTTGGGACAAAGTTATAAACATAGATCTGATGTACACATGTTAGAGTTTACTTGGATATGCACATGTGATTGTCAACATCACATATTACACTAGGCTCATAAAAAGTCATTCCAAGGCTATGTATTTTCCCTCCAAGAATTCTCTTTGCACCCTAAGGAAGTTAACTCACAATTAGTTTGTAGGCAGTGACTTTGATAGTATTACCACAATTGCAAATTCCATAAACTTTGAGGGTATTGTTCTAATAAACAAATACAAAAGTATTTTCCAATAAAGACAGAAATAATTATAGCAGGGATTTTCTAATATTTTGATATCATAAGTGTTCATCAAATGCTCTGTTGTCCTGATGGATAATAAAGATAACCAAAAAGAATTGCATCCATTTTTAGGGTTCATATGCAGAAAAGAATTAGTATATGAGATATGAAAATAATATTAAACCACTTCGTTATGTGGTTGAAGGTAAATATGTGTTGGATTTCAAATAAATGCAAGGTTTTTCCAACCTCAAACCACCAGTTCAATTGGTTGAACCCTGACCCAGCTAGTCTAGCAAACTGGACAAGGAAGAAGACAGTTTATTTTCCAGAAATATAGATAAACCTGGTGACTCGACTGGTTTTAATGGTTAACCACCAACCCAAGAATTAACATGACCACTATGATTTTTCTATTCCACATTTCAATTACACCCACACCCATTTGTCAAAGTCAGATCTATTGTCATTAATGTGAATTTGGTGTCCTGCATGTATATGTAACCCTATAAATGAATTAAATATGCAAACGAAAGGGAACAAATGGCTTCTAAGGCTACTTTTTTATAGCAAATTTCACATGTTATTATGAATGGTGCTTTATGAACATCAGAATACCACATATTGTCTTTTTTGACTTTTTCCCTGTAATATAAAATGTCCTATATTTCATACATTGTGTAATCTGATGTTTTCAGGACAACCGGCCGCTCAACCCAATAGTGATTAGTTTATGGGATACATCTAGGACCACACCTAGATAACTGAATATATTCATCCTCTTTAGTGATTCCCGTAGTACCCACTTTAGCCTAGCTAGTAGTACTTCATCTAGAGCCTATAGAAAGAAATAGCCAGTAGTACTTGAGGTTTGCAAACAGAGCCAAAAGGCAAGGGGTTACAAAAGCCAACATGTTGGCTTACTGCTGCTCGGGAGTATGCAATAGCTCTTGTTGCTGCCTAGCTATGTGTGTAAATCCAATTCATACTTTAGTTCTTTTTAGATTAAATCCAATTCACTTTGGTGGTGTATGTAATTGAGTCTTCAGTGTATGTCCAACAAATATGTAATTGAGTCTTTGGTGTAATTGAAAACCAGTACAATAGTCTTTATTGGATTGTCATTACAGTACAATAATATGATATGTGTTGTATGTCCAACAAGTACAGGATTAATCCATTAATTTTCTTTAAGTGCATACTCCACCAAAGTGTCAACGGAACGCACAGATCTCCAACTGTACAATATTTTGCTGCATATTAAATTCGTTGCTTCTTCAAGTGCACATATCTCTGCAAATCTTCATTGCTAAATTAATCCATTAATTTTCTTCAGTAGCATTCAATTAACCCTTAGTTCAATTCATGATCTGGTTTCCCTTAGTTCAATTCATGATCTGGTTGGCAAAGGAAAGTGTGCAGTTGAAGTAAAAGCCTTTTGTTCCCTCTATCCCACCAATGCGTTGAAGCCAAATGTCATCTTCAGGTGGATGCCATGTATCCCATTTCAATTACACAAAGTATATACATGTTGCTGCATATTGTCTAGGCTTCTCAAATTTCCCAGACCACCACGTTACTTCATAGGGTGGATCATATCCATTTTTACATTCAGACTAGAACACACAAGTAAAATGGTAGGTAACATTAATTCATTCAGTGTCAATGGAACACACAAGTAAAGCCAATGGTGGGTAACATTCATTAATTTAGAAACCAGTACAGATATTCATAGATTACAACTCCAATCACAACTACATCACACTTACTAACTACAACACACTTACTAAACCATACTACATACTCATTCTTTATTAATACCCACAACTTACTAACATGGTCATGCATACACAACAAGAAAAAAGACCCAAGAAGCCACCAATATAGCTACACAACACTTATATTTGGTAACAGCTTTTTCTTCCCTCATCGTAGACATCTTCAGTCCTTCTTCAAGCCATTTCATCTTGATAATATATTCCCTAGGAATGTTCACGGGTTCATCAAACCATTGGAAGAATCGGCAATGAGTAGTTCCCTACACACAAAAATGAAAATAAATACATGCTTACTGAACTCAAAATTGGTAATTGAAGATACCATTCATTTGGTTGAAACCTGTTTGTTGAAGTTGGGACAACCAAGAAATTTTTGGCCATAATTCTTCTCAGTCCAGACTGTCTTAGCTTGAAGTACCAGACAACTAGCAATGTTGGCTAATGCTTCCACTCCCGTTAAATGCTCTTAAACAAACAGAACCAAGGTTGCTTCCAACTCCCATCATAGTAGTTAGGGAAGAGTATCCCAGAAAATAAGGGGGATACAGATGAACAGGTAGACGAAAGGAGGAAGGGGGGGAGAAGATCTAATGGGGAAAATGATCTAAAGAGGGAAGAAGACCACTGGCACAAAGATGCCCAAATCATAAAATCACCTGTCACCTGGGAAGCTGGATGATCCTCAGTGGGTCGCTGCTTATTCTATCAGGTCACCTTGTGCTGGTGATGCCACCAAGATTGTCGTTGCTCTGCTGGACTTTCTCTAAGACTATTGGCTACGAAGCTCACAAGATCACTGATGCTTTGCTTCTCTGAGAGAGACACAGCCGGCGGGAGACCTAGACATTAGGCGGAGGTCAGAGAAAAGTAGAATCTTCACGTCAGTCGGTTGCCAGCCAGTGATGAAGATCGCCCAGCCTGGTTCGGTCGCCAGTAGAGCACAGGCAGAGAGTTGGAGAGAGAGACGGTGGAGGAAAATGGAAGGAGGGAGAGAAGAGCAGGGGAGAGAGAGGGCGGAGGGAGGAAAGTGGAAGGAGGGAGAGAAGAGTGGGGCAGAGAGAGGGAGAGATAGCAGGGAGAGAGAGAGGACCAGGTGACAGTGGAAGAGGTGGACCCAACGCCTGTGATATGCGTTAGTGGGTGGAATTTTTGCCAGCCGCTGATGAAAAGTGGGGGAAATCTAAGGGCTTAAAAGTTGATTGTATCTCAGACCCAATACACTTAAGTGTATCCCAACCTAACCATATATATATATATATATATATATATATATATATATATATAGAGAGAGAGAGAGAGAGAGAGAGAGAGAGTCAGGCTAGAATACACTCGAGTGTACAGATCGAACGAATACACTAAAGTGTGTTTGCATATCAAGATTATTTTTTGCAAATGTAAACCATTGATCTTCACTATTATACTATAACTAGGCTACATACAAGTTTTGAGCCCATTTGGATGAGTGTAAGTCACTCGTCCAAGGGCAAAAAAATCGAGGCGTGAAACTAATTTGAAATGCATAATTTTTGTGGTATGTATAGGATGACCTATAAATGTCCAAATGTGCTCAAATTTTGTGTATGAGCTATTCACAAGATGTTTAAGAATATCAATGGATTAGAGTTTTGAAAAAAACATTGCATCATGAAAAACTACTTGAGTGTATTCTACTCCGGATACACTCGAGTGTATTCTAGCCAGACTCTCTCTCTCTCTCTCTCTCTCTCTCTCTCTATATATATATATATATATATATATATATATATATATATATATATATATATATATATATATATATATATATAGTGGAATCTTGTGTGGTATTAATCAGATATAAACATTAATGAGTTTAAAATTCACATCATATGCAATAAAAATAAATCCAATTACATTTTTTTAAAATCCCCGATAGACCATAAATTGACATGACTTTGATACCACTATTGAGAAATCAAAGTGACAGATATGGAAAAGGAAACAAAAATTTTAATGTGTAATTCTTTAATCAATAGATCGCATCAACAAAAATGCATCTAGGAAGGAAAGGTTGCAAGAGTTATGCCTTGTCTTGGAGCATGTCCAACAAGAACTTTTGATATAGTAGTGTGCTTCTTCTCTAAGAAGCACTCCATCGGTCACCAACAACATCTTGGTATAGCACCATGGATGATGGCTGAAGGCATCCTTCTAGTGGAAGGAAAAGTCCTCCTTGCCTCTAGAGTAGTCCATGCAAACTACCAGGAACTCTACATTGCGGTGCCATAGGCAACAGAAGGAGTTGTCCCTTCAAATGTCAATATTCTAGAATTGATTTTCTCTCTCACAATTGTCTCTCCCTTCCTATCCCTCCCTTTTATGGTTAGGACTTGCTCAAGCTCTCTTGGTTACCACAACTGGAGGACAACAATTGTTAGAGCTTATTGTTGTATATAGAAAGCCCCCAGTACCCTTCTATTTATAGGAGGGTCAAGGTAAAGGCTTCCAATTCATTTGGGAGTCAAAGAGATGAAATTTCATGAATTTTCTGGAAGCTACAAATGGTGAATTGGTTAACTCACTATCCAAACGTTCAGATGACAGGGTGAATCAGTCAATTCATTAGTTTTTTCTATTTAGAATCATATTGGTATTCAATACATGATTAATGTTAAACTTGACATCAACATCAATCCTTGATCCAATCAAATTGACCATTAAACCGGGAATTTTATCACCTGAAATGGTCATTTGGGACCATGAATCAGTCGGTTCATGCCTGGTTCAGGCATTGTTCAACGAATGTTGTTTCCAATTGACATGGCACTCCAACTGATCAATTAAACACTTGAAACGGTCGGTTCAGATTATAGTCAGTCAAATTTCAACCAGTGTTGTTTACATTGAGTACCTAAACACTTTTAGTAATCAATTAAACATCATGTATGAATAAACTCCTATTCCCAGAGCATCCTACGTGTGTGACTTTATAGGTCCCAAATTATGTTGGAAGTGAATGTCCATAAACAACTTATGTATCACAAGAAATGAGTAGTATCTAGCAACACATCATTTCTACCCAAGTAATTTGTGTAGTTGGAGACCAAATTCAACCTACAATCCACGATCAGTGTTACTGTGATCATATAATTCTTTTTCTCTAATATCTAGTTTGAACTTGAGGCATGGAATTCAATCCATTTTCCTTGAACTAGAGCAGACTACCTGAGATGCATGTAAGTTTGCATATCACATATCGAATCACATGAGTATGGCCATACATTTCTCAGTATCACTTATCAAGTGGCCTGGATATCAATCTCATGTAGGAGGGACAAATCACATCTACATCACTCACACTCAATCCCCATGTGTCACAGAGTACCCGAGCATCACCTTTATGAAAAACCTTATTTAAGGTCACGTTGGATGATATCAAATTACAAAGAACAACATGTAATGAGTCTAGTGACTTCACGTCTAAGAACCACAATCACCACTATCACTATCAGATCTAATTTTCACCACCATTCCATGGTCTTTGTGTACCACTCTCAAGATGGTTCTATCTAATACATTGTTCTCTAACATGTACTTGTGTGCTTGACTTGATATCATATATCATGACTAATGAAACTCTATCACCAGTCAACACACACTCTAATTCTATGTATTATTGTTGTCTATTTTTCATGCACAGTAATATTCAACTAGGGACATAACAAGAATATATGTACTCTTATCATACATATGATCTTATTGTCTAGGTCCTAAACCTCAAGACATATGTTATCGAGTAGCATCATTATTTAGATATCTACTATGTCTACGTCATCATCTTGTGATTGAAACAAACATAATGACATAATTACCTTTATAATTATCAAGTCAAGTTTAATGACCCGTTGCAATCATCTTATGATTGTCTCTTTGGGCATACATACCAATAATTCCATCAAAACCTTGTCCTCAATAGAAAGATGCTTAGTATCTATATAAAATGGAAAGACAAACCTTCATAAGCATGTACTGTAAATGATAAGAGCCTACTATGTTGAAATTTTAGGAATTTTAGTGGAAATCATAAGCATGTAGTGCAATAACACAAGCACAACAAAAGCATTCTTAACATAGGAAATCAAGACCAAATTGTGATATGATATTACTAACAATAAAATCAATCAAATAAAAGAAAACCACACATTTTCTTATTATGTGATCAAGATAAGACTTTATAAGTCCAACATCAAAGAAGTTTGAAGAATAAATGGAAACTCCCAACATATGAACAAATTGAAAGGAAACGAAAAGATATCTCTAGAATGTCACATGGCCAATGTAGATCCAAAACATCATGAATTTCACCTCATGCTTCTATTGTTGTTGCAAATCTTTTATTTTTGATATCTCAAAATTGTGTGCATGGACATGTGGCCAAGCATTTGACAAACCAGTTGTAAACAGTTGAGTTTTATGGTAATATAAGAGTTAAAGTTTAAATTGTACTTAAAAACTAGAATAATGTGGATAAGCATTACTAGTGCCTTTAAGGATAAATTCTTACCTCATTTTCTAAATCAAACATAAATATAGAGACACTTATTCCATGAAAATGATATGATCTTATATGATCTCACAGGATACATACAAGGTGTGTAATATAGATTATATAACCTAACTTTTTTTATCTTTGATGCCACACTCAGAGGTGTAATTGTAGGTGTAAACACCCCAAAGACTATATTCATGAAAGGGGTCTCATGAGGCACCAATATTCCATAAGTGTCCAATGCGTAGGGCCTTATCTCTCTATCTCTCTCTCTCTCTCTCTCTCTCTCTCTCTCTCTCTCTATATATATATATATATATATATATATATATATATATATATATATATATATATAGAGAGAGAGAGAGAGAGAGAGAGAGAGAGAGAGAGAGTGTTAGGCTAGAATGCACTCAAGTAGTTTTTCATGATGCAATTTTTTTTTCAAAAATATAATCCATTGATCTTCTTAATCATCTTGTGAATAACTCATATAAAAAATTTGAGCACATTTGGACATTTATAGGTCATGTTGTAAAGATTGCAAAAATTATACATTTCAAATTTGTTTCGTACGTCAATTTTGTTGCCCTCGGATGAGTGACTTACACTCATCCAAATGGTTCAAAATTTGTATGTAGCCTAATTATAGTATGACAATGAAGATCAATGGTTTACATCTTGCAAAAATTAGTGTTGATATGGAAACACACTTGAGTGTATCCGTGCGATCTATACACTCGAGTGTATTCTAGCCTGACTCTATAAATATATATTTGTTATTTAATCTTATCGGTTTTGTACTTCTATTTTACACCCATATTTTGTGTATCAATATTTAAACATAAATATTTTAATATGTAACAAATCAGATCTCTTAGGACTAATAAATTTATGTAACTTATATTCATAGGATATCCATAATAATTTTATCTCTTAAATAAATAATGATAATTATTATAATTGAGTAACATGTACAAGGTATTACTAGAAAATGAAATAATAAAGCTCATGATGCAGTACATATACACACTAAATTGGACAACTTCCATGATTTAGTAGGAGAAAAACCCGTATAAATATCATGATTATCCCTTAATTATCCTACAAGAAAACCCAATAATCTCTTTTTAAGATCGTCAAACCTAGTCCTTAGGTATGTATCTTTGTTAAAACAAAACTAAATTGGGTTCCATAACATATCTTATTATATAGACCTTCAAAAACTGATGAAAAATCATATATTGCTTGATATATCTGAATTGTATAATTGATTCTATGAATTATCGAAGATTAAAATTAAATCAACCAATCAAGTCAAGACAAATTTATTTCTAAAACATAGAAATCTTGATGGAAAATAGAGGGTAAAAAGAGTGATTTTTGGTCAATTTATTTTTCAATGGTGGACTTGATAAGGGAAACCCTAGTCAAACATGCAACTCACATCGTGTGGTGATTGCATCCAAATAATATAGAAAAACATACTCTACCTAGTCGTGTGACGCATGAAATCATGTAATGAGGGTAGGAGGGTAATTTCTTAACCTATTTTCTTCTTCTTCTTCATCCATGACATAAATAAAATCTCCTAGAACCTCCTCTTATCAGACATCATGCAATACAAGCGATCTTGCACAAAAAGACTACTAAAAACATTTCCCTCAAAAAACCATTCTAGATCATTTCTCAAAACCTAGAGATCCATCTCCAAGCTAGCACCATGACTGAAGGAACATGTATATGATGAATTATTGATTTACAACAAAGTGCACATCAAGATACATGAACTAAATCTGGGAAGGCTGACTAAAACCAAATAAACATTCCAGAATGCTAAGGGCATTCAAAACCCCATAAGAGTCATTACAATGCAAAAGAATGGAGGTAACACAAATAAAAATTAATATTTTTGGTTCTATAATTTGTTGAGTAAATTGGATTGGAAATATGTCACTTAAGTCAAATAAAATTTATCGTCATTGTTATCACGATGTTGAGAAAGATATGATGGTTTTATTAAGTTCTTGCTCTAACAGCCAAAAGTTGAGGTTATGATCTAGGTATGCTAAAAAATCATGTGAGAAACGCCTACGAAAAGGAGGAACACTTTGAAACCTTTCCTTCAAAGGAATTCAAATGATGATGCCTAAAAATTAGGTTCAAACCTGACATATTCATTGAGAAAACATGAATTTAGGGGCCTTCCTTGGGGGAACTAGTTTAAAGTTGCAGACGAAGAGGTTTCCTTGAGGTCCAAGAAAGCTTGAGAGACCAAAGTTCCTTTCTTCTCTGGCCAAGAACCTTGTCTTTAACTTGCAGTGATAATGGACATGAATAGGGATTTGAAAATTTTTTGATAGGGAGAGTATTTTATATGGTAGTTCCAAACAAATTAATGTAGGACTTGAGATCATCATAAGGGAGTTGACCAATATTTTAGGCAAAGAGTATTGAGGTTGAATACAATCTCAAACAACAAGAATTGGGAGCTCCCAACCCTCTCCTAATCAAATTCTTATAAAAACCCATATAGTCTCTCCATAATTTAATCAAATTAATCCAACTTATAAATATTATTTTTAAATGCATTATCATGCTAAATTAGTTTCTCCAAGCAAAAAAACTCCAAATTCACCAATGTTCACTCTAGTATAATTATAATGTGTATATAATTATCATTGTCTTAATTTCTCAGTTTGTACACATCAACCCTAAAATGAGCCATAAGGTGTAACATTCTTTGATTCTTAATAAATCATAGGAATGTACACTCTTTGCAAAATGTTCAATTGAACATAACTGACCTCAAAATTTGAATAGGAACTATTTATACTAATTTTCATGACCTCAAAATTACTAAATATAAAAGGCATAATAATCATTGAAGGAAGGCCAAAATGAATGAGATACCTAAGTATACATACCAGTTGACACTATCCTTCCATTGTATACCTTTTATGGACAATCCATGGAGGATTTGAAATAATTGTTTGATACTAGTTAATAAAAGAATTCAAACACCATATAAGGGAAATTAAATACATAGATTTTCTAGAAATGACACCACACCACCTCATAAAATTCCACACTAAAGGTCAACTTGTTATAATAAAGATCGTTGTCAATTCATCCCATGATCGGATACCAAGTTAGAAAGCCAAAATATTATAAATGCATATTAGAGTACAAGATTAAGATCGATAGATCAAGCTGGATAGCTCCAACATGGTTGAGATTTTATATTATCTTTTTATTTTAAAAAGGTGTCATAAAATATGAAGTATCTTGTAGTTATAACACTTCTAGAAGTTGCAATTTTGTACTAAACTAGCTGAAATATCTAGAAAGATATGAAATATAAGTGAAATATTGAGATATGAACATACATATTGAAATTATCTAAAAAATCCTAAATATTGGAAGGTTCATTGCATTATAATCTTGAATAAATACAATGAAACAAGTGATTTAATCATATGTGTGAAAAAACTCCAAAGCTGTGAAAATTGGGAAAACCCAATAGAACCTCCATAATTGATTTTATCAAAAAGTTCATGGAATTCATAAACAAGAATTATTAATCTGAGCAAAATCACTTTTCATCATTTTCCAACCTTTCAATTAAATTATAATTTAGATATCTTAAATTAAAACATTTCAACATTATATAAAAAATAGGATTGAATATCATTTCTTCCAATGCTCCATTCTACAAATTAATAGTTATTCAATGATCTTATACTCACCTCAAGTCAACTAAGTGTTCTTGCGTACACATCTAGCACTTTTCAACATGAATTTCAAAGAAACGCTCTAATCTAGTTTCTACAAAGTGCTACCTATTCTTCCTATACATACGTTACATCTATAAATATATGTAATAGAAGAGACACCTGAAATTTAGCTAAACATTGAGTTTTCACATGAAATAAGAAAATATATGAAGAAGGAACCATAAAAAACCATTCATATCAAAAAAATGGCTTTAAATATGAAATCATAATATGTCAAAATTATAAACAAATAAATGAGTTTTCACATGATGTAAGAAATATGTGAAGAATGAATCATCAAAAATCGATCCTAGACCATTTTGAGTTCGATCCAGTCTTCAATCTGGGAATTCTAAAAATTCGATCCACGATCCTCTCTGATCCAAAACCCGTCAGACCTTTGACCATATTCTATGTAAAATTTCTTAAAATATGAAGTCATATTACCAAATTACATATTACAACACTAGTAGTGTAAATGTTTGATTATAATGTGAAAAAACTATTTCAAGAATTTTAAAAGTATCAAATTTTTAATACTAAACAAGTTACCGTATGCTAAAAAATTATGATTCTTGTCTAAAAGATTTTGTCTGGGCCGGTCCTACATTGAAATAGTGTGAGCCCGATCCGATCATACTCCAAAACAATTGGTATATGGTCCACTCTTTTGTGAAATTTGGTCTGTAGTCCAGTTTGGTCTTGTTTAATGTGGAACCGATGCTCACCCCTACATAATAGACTTACTTACAAAGGGGCAGTCCTTCACATGTATCAATCCAGACATCCAACAAGTTTCTATCATATGGTTGAAAATCAGACAACACATGGCATGTATCTTCATTTTTTTAACAACCAAGCATGAGCCTCTTTTTTTATTATTACAGGAAGGTCAACACCGTGCTTGAGGTCAAAAGTCCATAAAGTTTATAGAAGAGGGAGGAAGGAACCATACATCAAGATCTATACATAGAAGAATGAAAGAATACAAATACAAAAACATATATTACTATACACACTACAAGGAACATCAACCAAGGTAATTCAAGTTCCCTTTGCATTGTGTCCAAGCACAAGCAGCCTGGACAGGAATCATAGAGCTCTAAAAAATGGCTAAGTGCCTATGTTTCCAGATATAATAGAAGAAACAAACTACAATAGTGAATTCCTTTCTACTTTTGAAGGTGAGGTAGTCATGCACATAGTCAAGTACCTCTCTAATTAAATTTTCCTCCTTAGCTTTCCTTCAAATTCCACAAACATAGAGACATGTGAAGAATATATGATCTACCAATTCCTCTCCCTTAAGGTATAGGATACATCCAGACACAAGGCACATACCCCTTTGCTTGAGTAAGTTAACAATAGGCCGACCTTGAAAACAAAATTCCATGTATTTAATCTACAATCTATAGACATAGGATGACTTGAAACCCAACAAGTAGAATCAACCTCCTCCCTCCTGGGTTTTATGATAGACCAAGAATCCTTGATTCTAATAAACTCCTTCACACAAAAAAAGGGATTTGTCACTTCCAGTCAAGCTAAAATGGTAACTAGTGGGAAGCTCCTTCAAAGTACTGACATGTCTAGTGTCTGGGATTAGCCACTCACCATTATACAAGATATCACAAATCAGAGCAAGATGAATTCTACCAAGAAACTGAGACATTCCCTTATCCATCAAAACATAGAGGAAATTTCCATCCTTTAATTAGAGATTCTTTCACACAAGTATTATATCCCCATTATTACTTGACAATTGAACATGTGGTCAGATATTATCTCACACACTCAGGATTCTATTCCACATCATGAGTAATTACACAAAGGTACATTAGTCCAAATAGTCTCCCCTTCAAGTAAACATCATGGACCCATCTCCTGCAAGATGAATCCTTCTTGACACCAAGATTCAGGAACTTGACAATAAGACCATCCTCAAAAACATCAATTATTCTTCTAATACCAAGCCATCCTTCTTTTCATATATTACAAATCTTCTCCTACCAAACATAATGGTTACTTCTTATTTCTTCATCCAACCTCTATATAAAATCTCTGCAAAACTAATCCACAAGATTAGTAACACTTGATGGCAAGGGAAAAATTGTTGACTAATAAAGTTGAATAACTACCTAGGTTGATGTGAAAAGCTCAATCCTTCCTGCCTTTCTCAAAGCTTTATCCTTCCAACTCTTCAACTTCATCTTAGTCTTATCAATGAGGGGATGAGAATATTTTTTCGTGATCATAACATAAAAGAGGGGATGGCATGCATCTTCATGTAATTTCACCATCAATATTATTAATGACACCTCTCTTTTCTTTTCGTTATCTTGCATAAATCCAATTAGAATGATGCACTGATCTTTACATGTCATGGCCAGATCAGATTTAATTTTACCAGTCTAGGTGGATTGAAGATCGTATGAGAAAAATCTTCTCCCCACTTTGTATTCTCCAATGAATCCTTAGAAAATGAGAGTGAGTAGTAGAAAGTAGAAAGTTGTGTCCACAAATAAATAAATACCATGTACTATATTTCAAATCCTCATTCTCATATATCCCCACTAATCCACACCCAATCTCCCTCCTTATATCATCCACCACCTCTCTAGAGTTTGGGCCCAATATTACCAACCATGATTCCTCATATAAAGTAAATGTACATCTGATAAGTAAATAGACGTAGTTCAAAATCTAAAGCTCTTGAATAAGAATATAACCATGAGTAAGGGTCATATCACATAGAATCACCACTCATTGACAAGAGTCAAACGGACATGTTTATCAAACTATAGATTTTTCTTCTCTCAATGGTTTTTAAATTGGGGCCACATAAGTGGTACAAGGACATAAGTGACTAATATACATGCCCCATAAAATTTTCCTAGATATCACTTATTTTACCTGGTGTGAGATGACTGGTAGAGATTTAACCTAGGATCATAAAATATAATTCTCACTCACACACCTTCACATACTCATTAAATTATTAATGATGATGTAAAGAACATAAACAATATCTCACATGTTAAAAATAATTGGTTTTTAACTAGAAAACATCTTTTTTAGAAAAATCATAGTAAGTAATTAGTTAAGCCCATGCTTGAGCATAACACATTCCTCACAATGAACTCATGATCCCATATGTTTTTTTCTAGCATGAGATTAATGTCCTAGACATAACCTTCGATCGTTTGATATAAATTTGAATCACCCACTTTCAGACGTTCCTTCAACTTTATGTTGATGTAGCTAATGTACACACACAAGGTCACACATATCCTAGCATTTGGTGTAAGGATTTGTCCACCTAGAAATTATAAAATAAATTAGTTTTTTATCAAAAAATAACTTTTCATTTTGTGAAATCATAACAATTAGTACAAATGATAGAAAATTACTAAGAACAATACCATATCCTACATAAATGAGAGGAATATGAACATTCATTTAGTGTTACTTGGTTTTAATCAAATAACTGATGCAACCAAAACCCACTAACCAATGTTTATGCCCGTCAATGTGAGATTATACTAACCATACATTTCGACTCACTAATTGGAAAAAGTATTAATCCTTTACCTTTTATCGAGTAAATAAGATCAATGAAACATTTTTCAAACATATAATACAACATATGATTTAATCATGAAAACGACAAGTACAAAAATCAAGTTTAACTTATACAACATTATTGAGCTGAAGGAAACCTAGTTATGGCATTAATATACATCAAGTACAAAATATTACAAAAATGATCCCATGCACACCATCACATTTACATGACTAGATGAAGGATAAGAAACAATGTATCTAAATGAACGTTTCCTCTCAAGACCTCGGCTAAACAACACCTATTGAAAGCTAGCTTATGAATCTTCCTAGTGAGCTCGACAAACACCTAAAAATAGTTTAGTAGAGTGCAAGCTACTAGATTTGTGCCTAAGAAGTCACTAAGAATCCAATATCATCTTTATATACATTGATAATTAAATTGCATATATAAGAATGCAAACATAGTAGTTGAAATATAGAAACCATCCAAGATGGATGATGTACTGTGAGTATTTTCCATAAGTAAATGATTAAATCAATTTTTAGTCTCTTATTTCTTTTATTCAGACTAGGACCAACATGAATTGTACCAAATGTCTACATATTCTTTCCTATTGTGGTTCATTCATAACTCTCATTTATATTATTAAAAATCATTTACAATTTTCATTTGATTCCTACAAACAATAGCAAGCCCAAAAAGATCTAGAGTAGTTTTTATTGATATCCTATGGTCTGTAATGTTATGGAGGCATACTCCAAAACAAATGGGTCCCAACCCTCTCTTGGCCACTTGTCATAGGTGGTTCAGAGCGGTGTCAAGATGTGAATGTATGTGGAAGTTTCAAAATAAGTTATGGTATCACTCTATAAGACTTAGTAAATGTGACAATCTAAGTTTTCTAAATTAGTACATTGACATGCAATGGAGTCTAGCCTCAATGGCAATAAAAAGCTTGCCAAATAAATTGGACGCCTCCACTAATCTCGGGGTACTCAGGTAGTGAGTACAAGAATTTGTTTATAAGATCTGGACCAGTAGTTCCACAAAGAGTAACACACTAAGAAGTACATTAACTAACTAAAATAAATTGAGTATTGCCAAAATATCCATTTAATGTTGACTACTTCACCATCTTAAAGAGAATGTCCTCATTTGTCTCACTTCTCCTACTTGGATAGTACACTCTTCCTACATCATCCTAGATTCCACCAATCAAATGCATGTTTCTTCCATGGTGGTGTAGACTCCATTTTATATTATATTATGTTTGGGGCATCTAATGTCTATTTAATTCTTAAAATTTACCATTATATTATAAACTATATTTTCCTTATATTATCTTTGTATCCCAAGATTTCATTACCATTTTTTGAATAACAAACTCTAATTTATTATTGCCATTTTATACTTCATATAGCTTGAAATGTCTACCTGAGAAGCATGGAAATAATTGAAATAAATATGCATTAAACTTTGTATATTCATGACTAGAAGCAAACCAACTATTTGATCAAGTTCTTAGATGTTTATATCACTATTGTAGAGTTTAGGGAAAACCTGATATACTAATGCATCTTACCCTACCATTCAAAATCATCACGAAGATCATATCATCTTAATCTTGGGATAATTGTAGGTATTAACCAACACAAGGATGCTAAATGTACAATCATCTAAACTAAAATCTTAAACATAGACCTTTCTAAAATATAAATAGTAAATAGTATACTAGCAAGGTATGTTCTTTATGTTTTAGGCTTAGGTTTGTAATACCAAGGATAAATGCTGATTTTCAACTCACATGTACTTTGATTATAGCTACTAATCAAGAAACTAACCTTAGATTAGGGTTGAGATTCCAAAATACACCTCATATACGTTGATGCCTGCTCCAAGCACACACTTTGGCCTACTTGAGGAAGACAAAGAAGGGGAAAAGATGAGAAATGTCTATAATCAACCTTTTTAATAGAATCATCAAAGGGTAATGAATAGAGTTGAAGAAGAAATTACTAATCTAAGATTACCTAAAAGGATCTATGTCTAGATCTATTGTTCTTCCCTATTCCTTATATTCTTCCTCAAAATACCCCTAGGAATCACCCGTACATTTTTCTATACTTCATTTTGGGGTTTTGGTTGATTAGATAATTGAATATAGATTTTGAGATTTGTATTTCATCCAATTTCATTAAGTAGTCTAAAGTTATGTTCTTTTAGTGATTGCTTATGTTGACGATTGCGCTGCATGAAGAAATAATTGAATGAGTTTCTCCCATTGAGCTACATGCCATATAAGTTCCACACATATAACTCCATGTTTGGCATGTGAAATTCACATATGGAACTACTAAAACATTGAGCATGTTGCATGCATCAGGCGTTCTCAATCTGCACAGGCTAACATCAGGCTAGTATGCACTAGAGTTGTCAAATAGGTGGATGGGTTCAGTTTGGGTTGGGCCACTGTGGTTTTAGGTCTTTCCATTATGGGTGAAAAAGATATGATTCTAAACGGGTTGAACAAAAAAATTCCAAAACCATCCCAAACATATTGTAGGTTACCCTGGGTGCCTATATAATATATATTCAATTAAAATATATATTATGCAAGTTTCTACTGTAATGCTACAAGAAAACCATTCCCTAGTTTGTATTACATGAAATATAGTGCAAAAAAAACTAAGTACTATACATTGTCTCTATTAAATAGAAAAGTATGTTGTTAAATTTTTACAACCATTAAAACACATACTTCTTAGGTAAAATTCTCTGACGTATAATAAAATACTATAATATATAATTATAATCAACAAACTAGAGGTAGTAACTTGTACTACAATTTCATTTTAAAATTTAATGAGTGGCTAGATTATTTAGTAGATGAAGATTTATTTTTCCCCAATATCAAATCTTGTTGGGCAAATCCAAGTTTGGAGTAGAACACCTTAACCATTCATGGCTAGTAGTAGATCATCACATTTATTTTAAGTAATATTATATCATTATATTTTTTATGTAATTAATTTAGTTATGTGGGCCACCGAAAAAACCCACTAAGTAAATATATGTGTATCGGTTTGGGTAATTTTTAATAGATTATAAATTTCATCACCCAAACCTGAACTAAATGAGTGGACCCATGGGTGCCTGCAGATTTTGACCTAGTTTGATAGGTTTAGTTTGAACATGTTTCACTAAAATGACATTTTTTGCATTTGAACTCCAATTGCATCAATTATTTTTGCGTTGGTTTTTCAATTCAATTTTCTACCAGTATCCACTAAATATATGATGATGCTCTTAGTTAATTCATCAATTTATTCCTTTGAATTCTGGAAGGTTTTCCAACATTTTTTTTGGGTGAAGTCAGGAGGTTTCTATTCATCTAGCCCCCCTCATTCAAGCAAAATCAACTGAGGTCATACAGTTAACATTATTGTTGGCTAAAAAAAAATTGGTAGTATTACTACCATCACATAATTCAGAATTAATAATGTTCTCTAGTTCATTAGGAGCATTTCTATGGGTTAAGAAATGGATCCCAATTTTTTGGTGGCATTTTTCCAAGGCATCTACTGCCTTATTTCCTTCTCTCTTGGTGTGAGACACCCTCCAATAAGTCCTCATTTTCTCCTCAATCCTCCTGCTTATAAGGGTTGTTTTGGTACTGTCTTTAGGATCTTTACTCAATGCCTCATAGGCTAAGAAGGAGTCAGTCTCTATCTCGACCTTCTCAATATCTAGATCACAAGCCATGTTTACTGCCAGCTCGATAGCTCTGATCTCGGCCATGAGGATGCTTTCAGCCTTGGTCCTCTTGCTCCATCCACCCCTCCATTTGCCCACATTTTCTTGGCAAATCGATGTTATACAGGTCTTACCTTTCTTAAAGGAGGCATCTGCGTTGAACTTGAGGAAGTCAGTTTGTGGCTGGGACCAAGTAACCTCCTTCCGGACCTCCTTCCTAACTCTCACATTGTTCCAGACCTCCGATTCCAGCCGAGCTTCAGCTTTGATTCTTCGAACTTGGCAATTAGTACTCACAAACACATTTTCAAATATCTCTTTATTTCTGAAAGACCAGATGTAATGGAAACTGATAAGCATAGTGTCACCCTGTGATGCTTGTGTCCTGAGCTAAAGAGCCAGCCACTTCCATACCTCATTCTCTCCAAAGAAGTTGTCCCATAGACCCTGATCCAGCAGGCCCTGCCACACCGGTTTTACCTTCTCACAATCACGTAGAGCGTGTAAAATAGTTTCTTCTTAATTTCCACATCTTGAGAAAGTACTATCATACGCCATGTGACAGACAATCTTGCGGCTATTAGCTAAGAGAGCATTGTGTCCTACCAGCCACAGAAACATCATCACTATGGCTAAGACTTTTTCTTTCCAAATAAGCTCATATTTTCCTTCAATCTTGATGTCTTTATGAGCTCAAAGAAACTTATAGGCACTTTGTGTAGTTAAGTTTCCTTCCTCGCTATGTGTCCAAGCCTTCAGATCCTTCTCATCATAGGGGGTTTGAATCTGTCGAATTTTCTCTATGTCCTCTTCAGATATCCATAGGTTTAAGAACTCCTCATCCCACTTATTATTCAAGTTGATGAGACTAGCTACTCTGAGGTCTTTAAGTTCATCGGGAATGGGTTGTTTGGTTCTCCCTGATAACTTGTTGGTTGGATCCCACCATTTATCCTCCCATACATTTATGGACTCGCCATTGATAGGAATCCAAAAAGACTTATCCTTAATGAAGTCTCTACACTTGAAGACTGTCCGACCTAGTCAGGGAAACATTAGGGATCATGTGGTTCTTCATCTGGAGTAATATGAGGTTCATGCTTTTACACCAAGCTGAGTTTCTACCAGTAGTAGCCTCCTAGTGATGTTTTCTTATGAAAGAAAGATTACATTCCCTCATTGCTTAAATTCCCAATCTGCCCTCCTCTTTACTTGTCGTCATCGTGTTCCAAGACACCAAAGAAATAGGGTGACTTTTATGTCCACCACCCCAGATAAACGAGTGGATACTACTGTCTATTCTATCACAGATCTTCATGGGTAGAACTGAGTTTTGCATGATATAACCAGGGATGACACTGAGACTGGACTTGGCCATTACCACTCTCCCTACTAACGATAAACATCTAGCAGACCACACATTGATGTTGTTGTTGATTCTATCCAAAATCCCACTACATGTATCATGTCTCACTCTGCCATGGATGAGTGGGACACTGAGGTACCTCCCCATATCTGACACTTCCGAGAAGCCATTGATACGACATAATCGCTTCTTGGTTCTTTTAGGTACACTTTTTGAGAAATATATGCTTGACTTGTTTATGGAGACTGACTATCCCGAAACCTCCCCAAACTCCACAAAGCATTGGAGTACAATCTTCATCTGAGCCTCTGTCGTACTGGCGAACAATACATGTCGTCAGCAAAACACAAATGGGATATAAGAGGCCCATTGGAAGTGAGCTTGCTTAGAGTGCCCCTTTTGTTGAACACCTTGTCTTCAATGTGCTGGCTAAGACGTTCCAGACAAAGAATAAAGAGGTATGAAGACAAAGTGTCTCCTTGTCTGAGACCTCTTATCACTTTAAACCTTCCCGTAGCTTTACCTTGCCAAATGACTGAAGCCTTTCATCCCATAATAGAATTCATGATGTATGAGATAAGGTTTCCAGGTTTACCAATCTTCTTCAAGGTATCCTCCACAAATGACAATGTCATTTTGTCATAGGCCTACGAAAGATCCACCTTGATGGCCATAGATTTAGGTCCTCCCTTTCTTCACATATTATGTAAGATATCCTGAACTACCACAATGTTATCATAGATTCTTCTACCCGGGATGAAGGCACTCTGGGTTGGTGAAACCCACTTCTGTAGATCTACTTTAATTCTCTCTACAATCACTTTAGAGGCCAGCTTGAGAACCAAATTGTTAAGTGAAATGGGACGGAATTATGCACATCTATCTTGTTTAAACACTTCTATAATCAAGACAATATTTGTGTCGCACATTTGGTCAGCAAGTTGTTCTCCTTCAAGAGCACTCTTGATGGTCTTTAAGGTGGAGTGTTTTACTGTATGCCGGTTCGAAATTTTGAAAGACCCATCTACACTATCTGGACCGCATGCTTTATTGGGATTCATCGCTTGTAGGATCTTGTAAATCTTGTCAAGTTTCGACATGCGGCTAAGTTCAGATTGTTGCACTTCTACCAGCTATATAAATTGACCCGTTAAAGCAACTACCTTCTCCTGTTCGTTGTTATGAGGCTCGGTAAAACTTGTTTTGAAGTGATTAACAATGAACTACTGGATTTCCTCCTCACCCTCAGCCCACTCGCCATTCTATTTCTTTAGGACAGTTCAGTGTTAGAGAGCCATCTTTGCTTAACATAAGCGTTGTAAATTTTGTGTTCATGTTGCCATCGTGTACCCATTGGAGGTGACTCTTCTGCTTCCAACCCTCCTCTTCCTCCTTTAGGATGGCTTTATATTGGTCTTGGAAGTTGATGCATAGCTCTTCAGTGATAACATTGTGTTGCTCCTCCATTTGTGTTTGTAAAATGTCAATGTTCCTTAGGAGACTTGCCTTCTTTCTCACTTCTCTAGAGGTGTGTTCTTTGTCCCACTGGTTGATATCAACATGTGCTTTGTCCAGGGCAGCATGGAAATCCACCTGGCTATCCCATATACTCCTCATCCTATTTTGAAAATGGTCATTGATCGACCATGATCTTTTGATCAAAAACTATTGGGCAGGTTTGCTTCTAGTAGTGTCACAAATCAAAAGGGGATAGTGGTCCGACCAAACCCGTGGAAGGTGTTCCACCACAAACTGTGGGTACTTAATGATAAATTCAGTGTTGGCCACCACTCGATCGATTGTTGGGTACATGGAGCCATGTTTGTAGGTAAACTTCATTCTTGAGAACCCCAAATCAGACATGTTAGCTTCAAGAAGGGTGTTATAGAAAAGTTCCGCCTCTTTGATGTCAAAACTCTTGCAGCCTTTCCTTTCACATGGATTCGTGGTAGCATTGAAATCCCCTAAGGCTAGCCAAGGTTTGTGTAACCTCTTCCCCATCTCTATGAGATGCTTCCATAGTAATTTTCTCACCCGAACATGAGGGTTGGCATAGATGAAAGTGATGTATGTGTTGTCGTTCATGAGACATGTCACAAATTGTCGATGACTATTGATGATCCTGATGTTGCAATCCGCCTCTTTCTAGCAGATCCAGATGCCTCCGGCAAAACCCCTCGTCTCCACTCTATGAGACTTGTCAAAACCAAGGCTCTAAATGGTGTACAAGGCATCATCACCACTAATTCTTGGTTCCAGAACAACCACTAGTTTAGGCCTTTTCTGCAAAAGCAAATCTTTAAGGACTCTACATGTATCCTTGTTGTCGATTCCTCTAGTGTTCCAATAGTGTAATAATCATTAAAATAGCTTATGAGAAGGGTGGGCTATAGACGGTGCCTAATGGCTACCTTCCAGTGGTGTCTGGTTTTCTTTCTCTGCTTCTTCCTCTTCGGTTCCTCCCAAGGTTGTCTCCATGCCTTGGTGTAATCATGGATTTTTTCTTCTCTTCTCATATGGTGGATTGATTCTTGCATTCTTTAGTTTGGGTATGATGCCTTTGATTTTCCTCCCATTTGGAGGTGGAGCCCCGGCATTGCTGTTTGCACTAGATAAAGGAACTCGGTCAGGGCCTTTATCTTCAAACTGATTCTTTCTTGTGTCATGTGGTTTTTCTCCTTCTTCAAGTGAGGTTTCATTTGTCCGATCCTTTAACTCCTCATCCAACATGATCGTCCTGCAACTAGCCTCTGTCATGATTTCAATCATATCTACACTTTCCTCCACATTGATAATCTCCTCTACTACCTCATCTACTTCTGGGTTAACTGCAGTGTGATTGTTTTAATCATTCTCTATCTACCCATTAGCATCATTGATTTTCTTCAAGACCTTCCTTTTGTCATTGCTACTTTCAATTCATTTCTTTTTCCACACCTTTTCACCCTTCCCATCTTCTGTGGTTTGTTGTTTTTCTTTTCCTTTATCTGCATCTTTTGGAGTCTGCGTGGTGTCTTCCCCTTGTGCATCCATCTCCTTCTTGGTATCTTCTAACTCCACCAAAGAAGTGAATTTATTTTTCAGATTGGTTTTATCGGTATTGTTAGCATTTTGTTTGGCAGCCTGGGTGTTGTGTTGCTTGTGGGTTGTCGCTTTTCTTTTTTGGTTGTGCCATTTGTATGTAGTGGCCTCATTGTCTTTATTAGCAGTAGGTTGGGTGCCTTCCTTTCTTGTATGACTTTCATTGTTCTGCCCAACGTGAACACATCTTTCTTGGGAGTAACCTAACTTTGTGCAAGCACTATAAGTTTCTGGGAAAGCTTCGTATTCCACCTGGTAAATGTTATCATTGATGGATATCATGTGAATCAAAGGTTTCTTTGTGTCCACCTCCACAGTGAATCTGGAAAATTTGCTTCTGGTTCTTGCCATGGTATGCATGTCCACTTTCACGAGGCTGCCTAGGGCTAGCCCTATATAGTCAAACATTGTTGGAACATAAAGGTGTAGCGGAAGGTCGAGTATTCTAACCCAAGTGACTAAGTAATTAGGAAGAACTATCGATGGTCGAAACGATGGATACCATTTCCAAACTGCCAGGAAACATCTGAAAAGCTTCCAAGGACCTCCGGTAAGAGCCATGTCAAAATCATGTTCACAAGAGAATTGTATCACGTAGTTCCCCAGATCAACTTCAAACATATTGAACCTCCCTAATGGTTTCCACAGCAGTTTTAGTCTGTCACGCATCGTCATGTAGCCCAAATTTGTTCCAATGAGGCGAGCCACCACCATATACATCCACGGACGTGCCAGGTTCTCTTCCGCATTTGGGTTGATTATCAGTGAGGGCCTAGAGTCACCCAAGTTCAACTTGACATCCGACACCGACATGTTTCTTTCATATTTGGTTTCAAGGAACGTCTCTTTGTGCTTTCATTGATGAACACCTTCCACGTTTAGGTCCAGATCCACCCCGTTTAAAGAAGATGAACCTACTTCTTCAGCTCTCACCTTTTGATTTCTCTATCCCTTAGTTGAGGACATTCTGTCGTCATGTAGTGGTAGAAAGTGCTTCACTGATGCCTATTCCTCCATGGTTGCCTCCAATGTTGCATTGAATCTTGATCTGATTGTATCACCCTTCATTCCTGTGAATTGGAACTTGATCCCAAATCTGGGATGCCAACCCTAACTCCCTTATTTTTCTGTCTGCCTGGGTCTCCTTGTTTCTCTGGATCCCTCCATGGGTCGCCCTCCTCATACGAGTAGTACTCCCTTCCTCCTCCTTTAAGTCTATTCCCCCCTCTCTGGTCTTTGTTCCCCTGATCGGCATGCCCTCAAACGCCGCCGCCTCGGCCCCCATGTCCCCCTCGTCTCCCGTCCATCTGGAGTCTATTGAAGGCTTTCCAACATGAATTCATATGATTTTGCTATATATCTATTTTACCATAATTGTTTTTTAAATCACAAATGTGCACAAAATTTATTCATTTACTTAGTCATTCAAAAATTTCAACTAAAGTAAGGAATTAATTAAATAAAAAATCATGTAGGGAACTAATGAATTTGTAGTGAAGTATATGGTTTTCCTTTATCTGAGGTTACAAAAAAAAGAAAAATTAGGGTTTTAAAATTATAGAATAATGTAAAATTTGTTTGCCTTGCTTAATATTTAGAATATTACATGATGAACTAAAATGTATAAAAGTATAGAATATCTCATTTCAATACATGCATAATTGTCAAAATCTTAGAAATCAATTGTTTTTATGTAGTAAAAATCTAAATGAACTATATCTGGAATATGTGCATTTTTTGTTTCTGTCCCTAGAGTGAAATGGTGCAATACTTGGATCATATCAAATCATTCATTGTTTCACAACTTCTTTCTATCACACAACTTTCTTGAAGGATATAAAAAACACCACAAGGTCAAAATATCCTTGAATTTACAATTAAAATTTTTCGAGTTAAAAAATTGAATGCAAACCAATCTTCAAACATCAAGCGTGATATCAAGAAACTCTATTTTTTATATATTAATATCAGAAATATTTAGTATAATATCTTATCTTTTTTACTTCTTATCTGTTAGAGGTATTTAATCATTCAATATGAGATCTAATTATATAAAATATAAATAATGATGTCTTGAGATTATCTCATCACTTTCAATAAATCTAGGATCTACATAAGGATAATCTCAAGATTCCCATCTAGTACCCTCAAGTTACACATTACTTCTTTTTGCCTACCTTATTTAAATTAATGTATGATAAATACAATAGTAAACAATTTTCCCCTAATTGAATGGATGGATTAGATTTTATGTGGAGTATCTTTGATAGTTTTTCTATTTGCACCTTTTGACTCATGAGACATAAATATCCTGGTCCATTATACTTGAAGCAAGTAGTGCGCTATAAGTTAGATGTACAATATTTCTTATTTTTGGTCCAGCCTAAAGTGGAAGAAAATATAGGCCCTTTTCTTGACATCAACGACACACAAGACACCAAAAATACTTATTACTCAAATATGTGGAAAATTCTTGTATGAATAATTATAAGTACCATGGAAAGAATATTTAAAATTATGTTTGATATAGAATTGTATTTTTTCTTAATGTGTCTTTTTTTAGCCAATTGGGAAGTACCAAATATAACTAGTGTTCATGATTTGTTTTATGTCTACAAATTTAATTACAATGACAATTAGTGCTTTTGATATTTAGATATTATTTAAAGTTGATACTCTTGTTCTTGAATATTATGATGAACTCAAAAAAGTTGACATTGGGTGGGGGCATGTTAGTGAAACTTTTAGTTTTAGTTTTATCCATATCCATGGTTGTATCTTCCTATTCTATCTCTTCTCTTGACTCACTTTCTTTCAAACTATGACATAATGAACATATTTGGTTTATCTATGTAAAATAAGTGTTGTTTGTATAATAAAATATACTTGTATGTGATCATTCTATGAAATACAATGATTATCCATTCCTATGATTCTCTATATCAGTTTAAATAGAATTGGGGATTAGTATGTTAAGCTCCAATACACAACTTAGGTGAACGAAAAATAAGTAGTCAGTTTTGGTTTTTGATCAACTTTACAACCTATCAATGGCTAGAAGGAGATTCATCTATGTGTCACACCCAAGATCATAGGATGAGAAGTCAATCTTAGAGGGAGTAGCAATAAGGCACTCTAACAGGGAATCTCCATTACTGGAGTTGTTTCAAGAAAAATAACTCTGATTAGTCTTCTATTCAAATGATGTGGGTAGGATAAAAGGCAATAATACCATTGGGTACTTGTTCGATCAAAAGGGATGATATTTTATATCAATTTATCTATCTTTTTCATAACTGAAGTCTCCATGCATTCCTACAAACATACATACTCCTATTTCCTTAGAAGTCATAGGGATTCACTTGCAAGTTATTCATATAGTAGAATTTAACACATTATGATTTGTATGATGGGTGTTACTAGTGACTACTTTTTATATAGACACAAGTATGACAATTGAAGAAAATATATGATAGAAAATGCAGCTTCAAAATCTACACAGACATTGCTATCATATTATGTCAAGATGTAGGGTTAGTATATGGTCATAGGTTCTCTACCTGAGACATAGTTATGTTGAGGGATGTATATATCGTTGTTCATCAACAGTGCCCAAGTTTGAAACTCCTTCTGCTTGGTGCTCACTTATCTACTTGTAAGTCATCAATATATTAATGTAGCAGATAAATTGTAGTTAATAGATGATTTTGATAAAGTCTACCAACATTTTGTAAATACCTAGGATTTATAATTCCCTAGCCTTCACTAATGATTCCCAATTGTGAAATATGTGACTTATTTGTCATCGAATATTATTACTTAACGTTGATTATGATTGTTTCATCATTATATTGCTTTGTCTACCTCAATTTAAAATATTAGAATTAGTACTCAAAGAGTGGATCTAACTGAGTTTTTTCACACACCTCGTGCAACAATCATCATGGTGATCCTGAAATAGTTTTTTTAGGATAATAGCTAGCTGGGTTGGGTCGAAAAGAAGATTCTTAGAAGAAAAAATTTGTACCACAACTAAAACCACTATACCACTACTAGTAGTTCCTCACACCCGAAAGATCAAAACAACCATTTACCTTGAGTATTGGATGTTGCAACTGGTGCACCTAAAAATCCATTGGCATATCATTGTGAACCATGCTAAGTGCTCACTTTGTGATACTACAAGGGCTAAAATGAATTCTAGTGTAACTGTACTGAACTGAACTAGTACTAATAGTATTTAACTATCAAGGGGTGAGAAATCACTAAATATAAGGGAACATGAACCTATTGGTTCTTCATGAATAGTTTGTTGTCGAGGTGTTATACTCCCAATCGCACCAATCAATCACATGATTTACACTTCATGATATATACTTCCTAAGAAGAGTTCCATAGTGTTCAAAGAACTAAACATATTATTCAATTTCTTTTAGTTGTATTTAAACTTACCACTAGGTAACATGCAATTCACTATTAAAATGAACTTTTTTCATGTTCCAATTGAACTTTCTAACATATGTGTTTAACTCATACACAAGATAGAACTAGGGATTCATTCTTACTCTTGAGTAACTTGATCAACTACTCATTCTTACAACCTAACTTGGCATACATCACAAACTTGTAGTTATTCATAACTATATAAAAAATTTAAACACACATGAATAATCAGATTAGGGTTTCTTAGAAATTTGACAACACCATTGTTTAATATGCTAAAAACCCTAATTTCAAACTTAAAATGAAAAATTATAAAATAAATCTTTAAATTCTATTCAAAATGGAATATATGCTTTCTTATATATTGTGCTTTGTTTAACACTATTTGATCAAGTTTTGAGTACTATATAAAGTTTCTTATATTGGGTCAATTAGAACAAAAACAAAAGCCCATTGCCGTGGAAGATAAATTAGAGATTGAAGAAGGACAATAATATATTTAGTGGAAAATCTGAGAAATTGATTTTTTTTCTCAGCAAATTTGTATTATTCTTCATTCTTACATACCTAGAGAAATTGTTTTGTCAGTAGCTACTCCAAGTTCCAAATAACAGAGCTTATTACACACACAAAAATATCGATGTAAGTCTTTAGATCCAACCTAGGGAAACAAATAAGGGAATGTACAAGAAAAATGAAAAATGTATGGTGAATCTCTATAAAACATTGAAACTATGGAAACATGAAACCATAACTATAAATAAACCTATCCTTGATTAATCTTTAAAGTGAATAACAAGAGTTGTTCTTCCTTCTTCAATCTTTTGGCTAAAGCTTCCATAATTTCCTCAAAAGTATCCAACATCAATCACTAGGTTTTGATTTTGTAGAGCATGTGAACATGAGTCTACAACTCAAATTTGAGCTATTAAATTAATTATTCGTTGTGTCAAAAATACCAAAATAACATGAATCAAGTAGTCTTCTTGCAACAACCAAGTAACTCATCCAATTTATTGGTTATTCAGACCGAATTGCTTGGTCAACTTCTTGTTCGATCAGTGCTAAAGTCAATCAACATTGGGTATAAGTCATTTTCCAATTCGGTTTAACTCTTTGCAAGTGGCATGCCATTCTTAGGTGCTACAAAAATTGTCAAATATCATCTATAGAACAATTATATGGATTCTATTATTGAAGTCTGGTTCCACCTATTACCAAGTCAATCAAATTCTCTGTTAAACCCTAGATCAACATTTTTAAACTCATGAAAAATGCATCAAAATGAGATCCAACCAAAGATTAACTGGTTCATATATGATGATATTTATTTATTTTATCCCATGCAATCCTTTTTGAATCATAAAACATTACATATGAATTACTTATCACTATCACATTTAGTTCAAAATTAGGGTTTTTGTTGAATCCCATAGATTCAATTTTCTAACTTCTTATTAAATCCTTAGATATGTAAGTTTGAAATCCTTGATTAAAGCATTCAAATATAACTATGCATTATAAAAGAAAATTGTTGGTTTTATCCTAAACCACTACTATTACTATATGAAATAATTATACATGAAATTGATCTTAAATAAAGCATAAATAAATGAATTATACTACAAATTTGAAATCATAGTTTTTTAACCTTGATTTTCTTACAAAGTAGATGATGTCTTGTAACCATTGATGGGTCATACTTTGCGGCATTTAAGATTTCTTACAAACCTTACGCCTTTTTGCATAAATAAAGTATAATGTGTTTGAATAAATTAGTCTTGACTTGATGTTATGCACATATTAGAATCGCGATTCATTAATCAAGAGTTTGACTTTAACTTGTATCTAGAGGTTAATTCTTGATAAAGTTATTAAAAATTAGCATAATTATGTTGCACATTTCAACACGTCGTCATCAATTGGTACTCTTTGGTATCCCTTTTCACATTTACAAATCTTCTATTTGTATTAGTAAAGTGATTGAAAAAGAGTATATAAGATTTGAAAGAAGCACAAACTATAGTATGTGAACATACAAACATTACTAGCAGCATATTTGTTGCATGAAAAGTTTAAATATCCACCACATTGAGCTAGTTCGGACCTACTCTAGTTAATATCTCTAGTTAACTTGAGTGGAAAAGTAAGGTGGAGAAAAAACCTAGCTAGTTCTAGTCTGTGTTATGCTCTCACATGCTTCCACTGACCAAACGAAATGTGACATCCCTGACTAATGGAGAAGAAGTGGAGCTTTAGAGAACAAAAGAACTTTGATAGAAAATCTTTAGTTTGAGGGGGGAAACATGAGGAGTCAACCACATATAGGATGAAAAGGTTGAGTAGGAACACGATTACAAGGTTTTACCCTTCGCTATTTGGTGGGATGAGGGTGACACTACTTTATATGCGTGGATTCCTTTCTCTTTTTCTTGCAAGTGAAGTCTCCACCTAGCCGCCCACACATACGGTCACCACTTAGTAGAAGTCTATAAAAAAATACAACACCACCAAAGTTTCCCACCCAACGTACGGCTTATAATAGTTGTGAATAATTTATTGCTTTCTCCTAAATTACAAGTGAATCCCTGTGATTTCCATAAGCAACTCTAACTCCTTACGTACTTCAATGATCGAAGAAACGGATATATGACCGTAAATGCAACTAAAAGATCTACAAAACAAAATATGATCACATGATGGGATTGCTATTCACGCTGCTTAGGGTTGTTGTATATTGGAATGCCTTACTTTTTCACGTGGGCAAGCTGCGGTTTTATACCTTATAATACTTCAATCAGTGCCTCCATTTGAAATTCCTTGCGACGAGTTGTCCAGTTGCAAGTCCTCAATCCTTTAACAAACCCTAGACGTATTAATTAATTAATGCTACAACAAAAGTCCAACTACATTTCTGGAGACTTTTACTTTCTAATCCCCCACCTCTCGGCAATGATATTCCCAGCTTTGTGCCGTAATCAGTGACCTAAAATCCGTGGACGATCACAGGAGAGCAGCTATTACAATTACTTTAACACCGTACTTGATCAGGCTACTCCGATTGGAGGGATTGGAAGTACTAATCAAAGAGTCGATCTGCATGAGGTTCCATACTCCTCACGCAGCAATCACCACAATGAACATGCAGTAGTCCTTTTGTGATGCTAGCTAGCTGGAAGGTCACAAAGCAGATCTCTGGGAACTACAAAAACTACACCGCCATCACACCCCACTATACTTCCTTAAAGTGAGCAGATCACGAAGCATGCACTCTGCAACTAAATGATTCACCGATGAAGCCAATGAGATCTGTCCGTGAGTCAGATTTTCGGGCTTTTGTTCAGAATCTCCGGGCACTACTCATGCAGGCACGCTCGCCAGGTCCAGGAAATTAAAGCCGGGCATGGTCTCTCGCAAGTGTGCCTTTTGTTCGGGAAGAAATCGCTGAAGTGATTGGTGGATTTAGGGAAAGAGGAAGCTAAATGAGAATGTAAAAGAGAAAGAAGAAAGTTGAAAGGCTGTGCCCTATTGTATGGTATATAATTGACAAGCCAATTTAGTTGTGCCCTATTGTATATGGTGTATAATTGATAACTAAACCATAGAAGTTGTGCTCCAGTGCTGCTGCTTTGAAACGGCAATGGCGGCAAGGCAGGCCGAGGCAGCTTTTGCTAGCTGAGCCATTTACACGTCGGCATGCTATTAAAAGGGATGACCTCACATGTCACAGCTGAGCCATTTACACTGAAGAGGCCAAAGAGTCTCACTTCCCAGCTGCACACTTTGATTTCACCTGCACACTCTGAGCCGAGTGCTCGCTTCTTTTCTCCTCCAAGTTTCAATCGTTTGAAACTTTCTGGCGCACAAGAGGGTGCAGGAGAGTAAAAGGTGCCGTTCTGTTGAACTTGAATCGGCAAGGACGGCCGGGCGCCGGAGTGGGCAACGGGACCACAGTGTGTTGTGCCTCCGGTGGCGACTTCATGTCCATCGGTCCCCCTTCTTTCCACCACGTTCCTTTTACTTTATTTGCGTAGTAACCGTTGCTTACGGCAGGAAAACAACTTCAAAGGATAGTGAGAGCAGATATATTGGAGGGTGTGGTTGTCTTGTATCGGACTGTCCATTTTCAATGTTTGGACCTAGAGGTGTGGATGTGGGAGCAGGTGCCCGCGAGGTTCCTCGATTCCTGCTTGTGGCGGAGAGATCGGTAAATCATACTACAATTAATTAGACGGCATATGGGGGCTTCTCTCGGAGGACAAGGGGTCATGACCAATGTTTTGGGCGATTATGTAAAACTTTGCTTTTTGTTCAGTAGGATTTCGTTCGTAAGTAAAAATACAAAACTTGTGTTTTATCCGTGTAGTAAGTTAGCTTAACCAAACTTTCAAAATTCTATTTGGCAGCTGCTCATTTCTACTCCTGAATACGTTAAGGATGGATCAAGCAAGTTACCCATTCTTTTTTGTCTCGAAGCATTCTCCAATATATGTTAGTTCTCTATCTTGACAAAGGTAAGATGTGGCACTGTTGATATCAAGTTAAGCATTCATGCTATGAAACACTAATTAGAATTACATCGCAAATGGTGCATGCCTTAATCTTGGTTATGATGAAGAATATGTAAATGAATATATGACGAGTTAACATCAAAGTTAGGTAGAAGAAAGAGTATTGCGTTGCTACGACTTTCCATCCCCAATAAATGTAAGTTCTAATGCTATAGACTATAATATTATTGATGTGCAGCTCTACCACAATCATCCAATCCCTTTATTGATTTAAGCATTTAGACGGGAAGTGTCTTTGGTCTTTTAATTCTTGTTAAGAAATTGAAATATATGGATATCTCAGCTGCTTATGAAAATGTTACGTTCCTTACATAAAGTATATTAGAATAAGGATAATCGAGAACAAGGGAAGTGAATATAAGATGGTCCAGCGTGACGAGAGGCAAATAGTGACATCATATGGTCCAGCGTGAGGAGAGGTAAACTGTGACATCATCTACTTATTCAACTCTAAATCAATTCTATGACCTTAAATGACCGATTATGCTTGAAGTTAATAGATATCATCGCATGAGGTAATAAGGTAATGAGGTAACATGTTTAAGATAAAATTCATTGCGTAATAAGTGACTACATAACAAAAACTGAGGCAATGGTATCAGATTATTATACAAGGGAAATAACTAAAAGATTTATTAGATTAATGATTTTAGAAGGAATAAACAAGTGAAGCATTGGCAGGATTAGATTTTGAATCTATATAACCTTTTGTATCGTATGTTTTTTCATAACACATTATGTTCTTCTTATATGGACTAACTATTATCAGTATATGAGTTTGATCTTATAGATAATTTGATATGTCCATGTAATTCTATGTAAAGTAACGAGTGGATAAAGATGACTAATTGGTAAGATAATTGTTGAGTATTTGATCCATAGTTAGATAGAGTAGTATCAAGATGAAGTTACGAGATCATTGTGTCACTAAAATATCTATATATAACTACTTGTTTAAAATTAACCAACTTTTTGTTGTTTTGTTAGTATTGAGTATTGAACGAAATAGATAAATTGAGTTTAAGCTCAAGTATAAATGTGGAATTAAATATTTTTCATATAGAATGGTAATGAAAGATGACGAGAAACATGTGTGCAATGTTTTCTATGTTTTATAGTTGTCTGATTAAAAAAAGTCCTTACATTGAAGTTCATTGTGTTATGAATATATGATGGGATGAAATTGAAAGTGATGTGTGATTCATAACATATTACTTGATTAATTAGCAGTTTTTCCAACTAATAATTTTAAATTGATGACCAAATTTTTGGCATTGAATGTCAATCATATAATATGCAAAAAACAATTTCTTAAGAAAGTAAATGTTAAATATTCAGGGATGTGGAGCATGTTTGAAGTTATAAATGATGAAATTTGGTTAGAGACTTTGACATTGTACCATCTTTCCCCTTAGGTCTAAAGTGGGGAGTGAAAGTGGGACAAGCTTTAATAGTATGATGACAGCTCATGAGAAGGCATCGAGATTGAGAAAACCCTAGCATATGCATTATATGTTGAGTATCAAACTAGGAGCCTACATGAATTTACCAAGGAGGAGACAACCTCTAACTTCTATGATATTACCTAGTGTGCATGGAACCTCATGTGGTGAGGAGTTTACTTTGCTTGATTCAAGTTGTCTAGATATTTGTAATTTTGTTATAATATAAAAAATATTGGAACTTGCTTCTACTTAATATCTTGTTGAGATTAGCATTCCTTCAAGCTTATCAATGTCAGTACTCATGATATTAAGTAGTTTAATGTTTGTTTTGGCTCTATTAGCAAGATGTGATGGTCTCCTAGAGTATCAAATTTTTCTAGGTTTTCAATCATAGCATGCATAATAATTCTAGGATTTGCATAGTGAGCTACTAGGATTTATGCTTGCATTTGTACTTAACATGAAGGATATGCATCAACTTTTACCATGCCCTGTGAATTGTGTAATTCATTTGAATGTAAAGAAATGTGTATGTCTTGAAAGATAATGATACTAGATATATTTTATATTATTGAAGGTGAGTAATTCATTAATTCTAAAAATGCATTAGGGATTATAAATCTCTTACATGTGTTATCGATATAAAAGTTTAAAAGTAAAAATATCACCAAGAAACAATATATGTCGAATTGAATAAAGTAGAACTGATGTTCATTATTTTTTTGTTGAAATTCTGAATACATACATCATGCACATTATCTACTTCCTTGTTGAATCAATATAACATCCATTTATTCCCAATCCACTTCCATGACTACATGCATTACATATGTCATGTGATTGTAAGAACTCTAAACATTTCATACTGAATCCAAAACCTAATTAAGTCCCATATCCCAATTTTCCTTTAAATTTAATCATGTTTAGACCTAAGTTGACCTGATTGGACCTTCATCTACTCAGTTATCTAAGTTTATCTCATGAATACTTGTCATGCCTGACATGATTTAATATGGTTCCATGATATCATTAAACCCTGAAGTAACCCACAAACATAATAATTCTAAGTTGGTTTGTATCATAGTAAAATGATTATAAAACCTAGCCCTAATTATTCAATGATGACTAATAGGAGTTTAAATAGTTAATCAACCCATATTATGTTCATTATCTTACAATATGTCAATAATAACATATTAGATATCCCCTAAAATTTTATTAGCGTAACTACAATATTCGTGCATTACTTTAGTTAGGTACCTATTTTAGAAAAGAATACTTTTCCTTGGTCAATCTTAATATCTATGTGGATATTTGAATTCCTTTTGTTGGATTTAGCAACCTTGGCAAGTTTCATTAGAATTAGAAAACCCTATCTATGCCACTTAATGTTAGGAAGAGAGGGTTGATAACTAGACATTTATTTACTTGAATATTCCATTATATAGGTGATTAGCATGATTATTATCTAATATCTTTGATGCATGTATATTTTTTGTGTCACACATTGCCTGCTACAAGTGGTCATATTTAGTTCTATCTGAATTGTTGGACCATAATCTTAGAGTGAAGACTTCATCTTCATCCTCTTACATTTTGTGTGTCAAGGAATAATAACCTAAAGAAAACATTAGTGATCTCTCTTTCCCTATATCCTTAGTTAATGATGTTTTTTTCTCCAATATTAGTCTTGCAAGGAAATATGGAGTTCAACGACCCATCAATAGAACTCTAACTCATCACCTCATGTAAATGCTAAAATGTCTTCTTCTGTCGATGCAACCAACACCCCACTTCACCATACATTATTCACTAACTCATGTAAATCCTTGAATAATCAAAGGATACTAAGAAATCCTTCTCAAGTGTCAATTGGGACCTGAGGTCCTTCGAGGCGACACCACAAAGCCGACCTTCACCCAAGTCATGACAACCTCAACCAACAAACTGTACATGCTTCAATCTAATTTCTTTTTAGGTGAGAATACTCATGTAGTGTTCTAGATTTCTCATGTGCCTATATCATGCCCCTTTTAGTGTTAACACAAATCGAAAAACCCCCACTTCATGCATTTAGAAATTGATGACCATACATTTTTCTCAACCACTCTTGAGGAAACAAAACCATTACTATGCTCTCAATAGATTACCATGATGCTAGATCCACAATAATTATTTCTACTTCATAACATGTTAGAGCTTATCATCCTATTTCCTATAAATTCTATCTATGGTTGGGTTTTGATGGTTGAAAAGCAATTATTTTTACATTTTTAACTTCAAACTACTATTTTGGTTCCTCTTTAGGATATGTTTTTTGCTTTTATATAGTATGCCTTGACTTGGCTATCTATCTAATACATCCATGGCACTAACTAAAAGTAAAGGTATCCTATAAAATAGACTTGGCTCCTTGGGTTCCCAAGCTCAACAATGATTAAGGATCTTGATGGATCTATAACTCTCGACCCAACACCATGATTTATCATTGGTGGATCAGAATTCCAAAGCATTAGGGGAGTTGGTGGCACACCATTTCCGAAAAATAAGCCATGCATTTATTTTAGTACTCCCTACTAATGTTAGTTGATATGTCAAAAAAACATGGATGTTCTAGTCATTTCAGTGTTAATCGAGATGTAACTACACTGATTTGGTATGTGATATTTCAATCAGGTGGCATGTCATGCAAATAAAGTTTCATGTGGCATATGAAGTCATATTAATCAAGCACATGATAATTTCATCTATTTTCATATTTTTCTAAAAATGATTTTAATATTTTTCTACTTCCCTGATTGGTCAAAGGATGGGAAATTAATACCTATTTGATCTAATGTTGGATAATTCATTTTAACACCTATTGGATATTGTTTGTGACAAGGAACTCTCCTGACCTATAATTGTTCCTTATTCTTCAACCAAGTTTCTTATGTTTTGATTAGAACCCATAGACCATTATTAATGAAGTGCAACTAATTCATGATCTTGTTATATAGAAGATATTATTATTGATCAAGACTCATTATGACATTAATGTTCCTCATCAGGTTTGAGTTAGTGGGTCCTGCACACTAAGTTTTAAATTAGAATTTTGATTTTATATTAATTTTAAATAAGTCAAATTAGTTAATTTATGCACCAATTTTAAAAAATTTATCCCTCCTCAAGTGAAGTTTTCAATTATACTATGCATGATATTCAATGTGAGTGACACCTCAGCAACTATCTAAGTCAAAAATTGATGCATTTTCTCATGTGCATGTGTTTTAATTTGGGGTCTTACAAACTTGTTATTAGAGTAAAAAGGATAATTGGTCACAATGTACTCTCATTATTCTTAAATAATTGATGTACCTTTATGTCTACGAGGATAATATCAAACTATGTTTCTAGATTGAGAAATAAAGTCAAGAGGTTGGAGTGAACATTCCTAAATTTGAGGAATGGTTAGAAGTAGAAAACCCTAGAATAGAGTCCATGATAGGAACTTTATGTATACAAGTATTTCTGTGCTAGGGATACATGCACATCTATTTTGAATCGCATGTGTTAAACATCTCATGTGGCATGTCCTCTATTTTCCTCAATGGTTGGTGCACATGAATTGGGAAATTGTATAGGAGATTTCATGAGCTTAATATATAATTGTGCACCTGTTCTACGCTTACTAGTGCATGTAGTATGGGACATATACACTATTTGGTTGTTGGAGGGTAGAATAATGAGGTCTCACACAGTAGAGTATGTTCCCAAACAAAACGTATCCGAGAATGTCACAAAGTTGGTTGATATAGAAGACCTAAATTGGATAGTTACTTAAACCAAATATATAGTGCATGGCTATTATTGGGCCATGGTTAGATGTTAAATACATTGAAGATTAAATTATGAAGATCAAGATATTATGATAAAGGAGCTATACTGGACGTTTTAGACTAAGAACTTATTTTATAAAAGTTGATAGTATTGGCAGTCATTAATCCAAAGGGTAATATAGGCAATAAATCCAATTTCTAATTTAGGTTATGTATTTGAAACATTATTTACGAACATATAAATTTGATTAAGGTGGTATGGATGTGTATATATGCATAGCCATGACATTTTTTATTATATTAAGGTGTTAGTGAACATATATGTGAAGCATTGAGGTGTGTAAAACTTTAGTAGGACATAAAAATTTGGAGAATGAAATTTTCTATAAGGTGGGTAGGTTGCAACAAACCTAAAAAAGTTAGTAAAATTTAAAACATAATTAAACAAGTGCCCTAAATTTCCATTATATTTAATCATGTGAAACCATAAGTAGACTTGATTTGGCCTTCATATGATCAATTATCTATGTGTAGGCCATGTATACACGTTATACCTAATATGAAATAATATGGTTCCAAGAGATCTATAAGCACCAGAGTTACCCAAAAATATGGTAATTCTATATTTTTTTTTTTTGAATCGGGGACGAGGAGTCGCTGGCGACCCCCCGTCATGCATTAACCGGCTAAATCAGCCATAGTCACATCTACAAAACAGGAAGGGAAAGCGTTTGTAAAAAACATACAACTACTACTACGCATGATGTTCGCAGCCATATGCGCAGCTCTATTAGTACTACGTCTACTAAAAGAAAGGGAGAAAGACTCGAAAGAAGACACAAGACTCCTAATGTCAGCCACGATGGCCCCCAAGTAGTCACGACGCTCCACAGAAGAGTCGAAGGCTTGTACCACTGTCTGCGCGTCGCACTCAAAAGCAACCTTGTTGAAATGAAGGTCCTTACTCCACTCCACCACCTTCCGCACGCCTAAGGCTTCAGCCTCCGCCACCTGCTGCGTCGGTCCCAGCTTCGAGCCCCCCATCGCTTGCACCGTACCCCTCCAGTCCCGCGCCACCCACCCCATCGCTGCATGCCCGTCTTTGTATCTGGATACGTCAACGTTCACCTTCAGGAACCCCCTCTCCGGCAGCGTCCACTTCTGCGATCGGCTCGCCCGTGCCACCCCCTCCAGCCCTTCCCGCCTCTCTGCTTGCACTTGATACTCCTTGATCATGGCCAAGGCCTAAACAAACAAGTACTGGACTCCGGTACGCTGCTCTCCGAACATGCGTTCGTTCCTACTTCTCCAAATAGCCCATAGCGCCGCCACCAGCTCCTCCCGATCCTCCTCCATATCCACGTCCAACAGTCTTTCCAACGTAGTGGGGACATCACCGCTCTGAACGTTGTCCATCAGTCTCTGAACCCTCGCGCTCCTTGCATCCCATAGCTCTGTAGCATTCGGACACCGGAACAACATATGCAAGATGCTCTCCGTCTCCGCCCCACACAAACTACATCTCCCATTATCCACGCAATGCCTATCGTAAAGTCTGCCTCGCGTTGCTAGACCCCCCGTTGCCGTTCTCCACAGAAAGTGAGCAATCTTCGGTATCCAGCCATCGTGCCATATTTTCTTCCACAACATATGCCCCCCTCCTTCCATGTGACTCGATGCCTCCTCTCTACCCAACATGCCCAGCCAGTAAGCCGACTTGACGGTATACGTACCATGTGGTGCATGCCACCAAGTGAAGAGATTTGTGCTGTTTGTATGGCATAGGGGTATTGCACATATGTGCCGCACATAATCAGCAGGGAAGAAACACTGCAGCAGCGTTCTGTTCCACTTGGTTCCGTCGTGCGTCAAGAGGTCTCTCACCAGCATAGGCTCGCCTTCCTCACCCGCCCGCAACCCCTGCAGCTCCCTCCCTTCCCCGGGCAGCCAGGCATCCTCCCATACACGGATTCCTTCTCCTGTCCCTATTCTCCACACCGTCCCCTCCTTCAGCAACGCCTTCGCCCCCCACAGGCTACACCATGTATAGCTTGGATTATATCCTCTGCGAGCCTCCCATATAGATGTCCTCGGGAAGTATCTTGCCTTGAGCACTCTTGCTGCTAGAGAGGTCGGGTTCACCATCAAACGCCATAGCTGTTTTGCGAGAAGGGCTTGATTGAACACGTGTAGATCCCTAAACCCCAAGCCTCCCATTCTCTTCGGCAGACACATATTATTCCATGAAGTCCAGGCTAGCTTCCTCTCATTGTTCTTGGATCCCCACCAAAACTGAGATACCATGCTTTGGAGCTCGTCTATACACCCACTAGGAAGCTGAAAGATGCTCATCACATAAGAAGGTATTGCTTGGGCCACCGCTTTAATCAAAAATTCCTTCCCTGCCTTGGACAAAAGCTTTTCCGTCCACCCTTGTAGCTTCCTCCACACCCTTTCCTTTATGTAGCTGAAGACGTGCTTTTTGGACCTGCCTAACGTCGTAGGCAAACCCAAATATTTTGCATGGCGTTCGACCTACCTCACTTTCAGGAGACCCTTTAGTTCCTCCCTCTTTGATGTCGACAGTCCTTTGCTGAAAACCACTTCTGACTTGGATAGGTTTATCTTTTGTCCGGAAGCTTGTTCATAATGGCTGATGATCTCAGCTAATTTCAAGCATTCCGCAGGAGTAGCTCTTGCGAAAAGGATACTGTCATCTGCAAAAAAGAGGTGTGAAATACAGGGAGCCCCTCTACATGGCTTTGCACCATGTAGGCGACCATCACGTGCAGCAGAAAGAAGAGATGTAGAAAAAGCCTCGGTGCACAAAATAAAAAGGTAAGGAGATAGGGGGTCACCCTGGCGCAGTCCTCGGGAAGGCTTGAGCTCGCTGGTCCTGTCACCGTTTATGGTGAAGGTGTACTTAACTGACGTGATGCAATCACTGATTCTGTCTCTCCACCGTGAACCAAACCCCAATTTCCCCATAACATGCAGCAGGAAACTCCATTCCACCCTATCATAAGCCTTAGACATGTCAAGCTTCAGCGCAATACTTCCTTTCTTTCCCCCCTTTCCCCTCTTCATGGCATGGAAAAGCTCATAGGCAAAAAGAGCGTTATCCGTTATCAATCTACCAGGAATGAAAGCACTCTGGTTTTCCGACACCACCTCATTCATCAAAGGCTTCAATCTGTTTGCAACAACTTTAGACGCAAGCTTGTAGATCACATTGCAAAGGCTAATAGGCCGGAAATCACCCACCTCAGTAGGTTTCTCAATTTTTGGAATAAGGACGATAAGTGTTTCATTCAGATCAGCCAGGCTATACTCCCCCCTCCACCATCCCTTTATGTAGCTAGATACATCCTGCCCCACAATGTGCCAGTACTTCTGGTAAAACATAGCTTTCATACCATCCGGGCCCGGGACTTTGTTTGGGTGCATTTGATTTAGAGCAGCTCTAATTTCCTCATCCTCAATCTCTCTCTCCAGGAGGGCTTGTTGTGCATCATTGATTTTTCTCTCTAACCCATGTGTCGTTTGCTCAAAACCAGAAGGGTTACTGGATGTGAACAGATCTTCAAAGAAATTTGTAATGGTGCTTTTTACCTCCTCTACTTCCTCCGTCCACTCGCCCCTTGCATCTTTAATACCTTTGATGTGATTTCTTTCCTTCCTACTGGACGCTTTCTTGTGAAAATAGGCAGTATTTTTGTCACTCTCTTTCATTTCTTTCACCCGTGCTCTGGCACACCAATAAGCTTCATCTTTCCTCAACCAATATTGTAATTCCTGTGAGATATCATTTGCTTGTCTCAGTCTAGCTGCATCCGGTGGACTCGCCTGGACCTTCCCAAGAGCTGCCTCAAGCTGTTTTATTTTCTCTCTTCTTGCCCCAAACTTCTCTGTCGCCCAGGTGTGAAGATGTTTTCCACACGTTTTAATTTTGTCCCTGATATCATTGCCTCCCGCCGCTGTCCATGCCTCCTTAATCACCTCCGTGCACTCCTCCTCCTCCACCCACATGGGTTCAAACATAAAAGATTTCGACCTTTTCTGTCGTTGTGCCCTCCTTTTACCAGCAGTGAGGATTATGGGTGCATGATCGGATTCATAGATGGGAAGATGTATAACTTTGCAATAGTTGTAGAGACTCCTCCACTCCACATCAGATAAAAACCTGTCCATCCTTTCTTGTACAAGGGTATCCTCAGATAAGCCCCTCTGCCACGTAAAAATATTCCCCATAAAACCCAAATCCGCCAACGCGCAGTCATCTATCGCATCCCGGAAATTTTGCATAAATTTTTCTTCACGAGGGGGGCCACCTTTCTTCTCTGAGTTAGAAGAAATCTCATTAAAGTCTCCAAAGAAAAGAACTGGTTCCTCAGAACCAGCTTTCAGCTCCCGCATAAGGTCCCATGTCTTACTCTTCTGCTTTTGATCTGCCCAACCATAAATCCCGATAGCTCTCCACTTCCTCATGTCTTTCCCATCTGAAACAAGACACACCACGTGTCTTTGTGAATAGCTCAACAACTCTACCTCCATGTCCCTCCACCACAGCCCCAATCCCCCCGCCTTCCCCATTCTCCCTGTACTAGATAGACAAATCCCATTCAGAAAACTGCAGCTTCTTTGTGCCTCTTCCAACTTTTTTTCTGGAATCATTGTCTCCATCAAGAAGACAATATTTGGGCGCTCTCTCCCGCACCAAGCCAGGAGAGCCTTAACCGTGTCAGGGTTGCCCATCCCCTGACAGTTCCACGATAAGATTTTCATTGTTGTTCGCGGGGTCGGTCCATCCCAACCTCCGCTACTTGGGTTTCTGGAACCCTACTTGTGTTGCTGCTCCCATCATGTGACTGGGCCTTAGCTTTCTTGCCCCACCCCCCGCTTCCACCTCCAAGCAGTCCACCTCCATCTCATCTATGTCCCGTTCCCGGTTCCTTTTACCCGTCATCGGCTCCCACTCCACCTTTTCCTCCAGAATACCGAGTCTAGCACCCCTACTCATCTTGTACACCCACGGTGTTCTTTTCTTCCTGCCCCCTTCCCTGTCACTACCTTTCTTCTTTCTTCGGTTTTCCTTCTCTACTATCTTCTTTTGAGCCATCGTTCTTCCCTCCCACTGCTGATCCACTCGAGCCCCTACCCTCTCCTGGGGTTGCTGCGTGTAGACATCTCTCGTCTGCTTCACTTCCTTATGCCCGCCTTTCTCTCCCTGAGCCACGTCTGCCTGTTGATTGCTGCAGATATCCTCCTGTTCAACATGGAGAGCCCCCACGTCGACCTCGCTTTGCTGGTTTGCATGATAGATTTGTAGAAGAACCTCTCTTCCATATCTTATCCTTCGGCTACCCCTCGTCTGAAGCACATGCGCAAACATCCCTGCGCCCTCGTCATCACCAGCCTGATGGTGCAACAAAGCATTGGCGCCGGCCTGTACCCGACCCCCATTGTTTTTCCTGGGCTCTACTCCTGCTACACTGGACCCCTCTTCGCTGCCGCCCACACAATCACCCGTCCCCGACCCTGCTGGGCTCCGTCGAACACCCTTTCCCCACAGCCCCGAAAGAGAAGATGCGGCTACCAGTTCCCCCAACACTCCTCCTCCTCCTCCTCCTCCTCCCGCCCCCTCCCCCTTTCCCTCCGACTCCGATCCCCCCTCGCCGTCGTGCTTCCGTCCCCTCTCAGGTTCATGAACGTGAGCTTCCTTCTAGAATTCCCTGTTCCTTTTGCGCCCTCTCCATCCCGGAGTCGTTGCTTCCATGGCGAAGCCTTAAGCCAGTTCCCCCACTGTTGGACCTCCTCCTCTTCCGACCGCGACTGCTTGCAGTCCTTCTCAGCATGCCCCAACAGCCCACATCCGAAGCAGAAGATTCCCAGCCTCTCGTATTTGACCTCTATCTCCGCTGCACGTCCCTCCTTCACTCAAACTTTTAGGACTCTTTTCAAGGGTTTCATCACGTCAAGGAGAACTCTGACCCTAATGGAAGAATCCCAGCCGAGATCATCCCCCACTCTTTGGAGAACGCTGTCGATTCTACTCGCTACCTCCGTCACCGCCCTATCGCTTTGATACCCCAGCGGCATCCCATAAAGCCGGATCCAGAAGGGTGAATGATTGATCGCGACCCTCCCTGGCTGATCTTCCTTGCATATCTCCTTGAAGAGGAGAAGCTTGCCGTCAAAGTTCCACGGCGCTCCATCAATGACCCGTTGTCGGTCACGCCAGTGTGTGAACTGGACGATGAAGATCCCTCCTTCTAGTTGCTTGAACTCCGCCTTCTCTTTCAAAGCCCACGCCTGCTTTAGGGTTCTCTCTAAGGCCCAGAAGTTGAACGCCCTATCTGTGAGAAGTCGTGCTACGATCGCAAGGTCTGTATGGTCCTCACCCGTGTTACTGTCCTCTTCCTCTAGTACTATCGCGTCTTCCTCCTCATCCGTAAGTCTGAGATTAGCACACCTTACCGTGAGATCTTCCGCCATCGTGGAGACCGGACCGCGCGCCCGAGCCCTTCCTTGAACCTGCAAGAGTCACACAGCCCCTAGGACTGGGAATAGAAATGCCCACACCGCAACCCTAATCGCCAGAGCCGACGTTAGGGAAAATGGGGGACGGGTTTCCCTTAGTTTATATGGTAATTCTATATTGTCTTACATCATAGTCAAATAATATAAAATACATATCCTAATCATACAATGATTCTATTGAGGGTCTAAAAAGTAAATGACTTCACAAATGGACATACTATCTTTCCTTGCTTGTGATATAATAATTCAATGTGATACTAGAGATCCCTTATAATTTGGTAGTGTAACCCTATTATAATTACTATCATTTATTAATTGTTGTAGGTACCTAGTTTATTAAAGCACACATCTCTCTTAATCAAACCTAAAATCTGAGTGCACACTAAATTCCTCATGTTTGATTTAAATAACTTTTCATGTTTCATTAGAACCCGATAATCATATTAAATCAAATAATATTAGAAAGAGAGGGTGTATAGCTACAAAAATTGTTTATTTCATTTATATAATAGATTATCATGATTATTACCTAAGTTCTCTAACGTATCTAAGTTTAACATGTCTCACACTAGATGCTACAAGTGGTTATTTTAGATTCTACTTGAATCATAGGATCATGATCTCTAGCTGATGACTCCATGCATTTTTTGTGTTGAGGAAAAAAAACCAACAACAACATTTGGATATATCTATCTCCCTCTATCATCCATGATGGACATTCTTTTCACCACCATCAATCTCATGAGGCCATCTTGAGTCCAATGAACCCTTAGTTAAGACCTACCTCCCCTCTCACAAATGAGTTCTAATTGTAGTAGAGGCCCTTTGAGACAATACCACAAAGCAGACCACAACCCAAGTCAATGACGACCTTGTACCACAAACATTGCTTGCTTAAAATGAATTCCCTTTTGGGTAAGCACTCTCATGCATTTTTCTAGCTTTCCTTTATATCACGATGATGTTACTTTTAGCCTTACACAAGACTCACAAATCATGGCTACATGCCCATAAAACCAGATCATCAGTAAGCCTTCTTAGCTACTATAGGGACTCAAATTTCATTCCAATAATCTCAATAGACTTTCACAATGTTGGATCCACACCCATTACCTTTTTGGCATGGGTACAAAAATGTATCCCTTTTCTAGAGCTTGTCTACCTATTTCCTATGAATCTAGCTATGGTTGTGATTTAGTGGTTGGAACATAATTGTTTTTCATTTTCATCTTTGAACTACAATTATATTTTCTCTTAAGGGATTTGTTTGTGATCTTATATGGTAGTGATGACTTGTCAATCAACCTAGTCCAGCAGTCATGACGCTGACTAGATGTAGGCTTGCCACTCACCATTGACCTGGTATCTTTGGTTCCCAAGCTCGTTAAGGAATGAGGACCTCGATGGATCACTTTCCCTCTACCCAAAATCTTATTGCTCATGGTTGGATTGAAACTCCAAAGCCCAATAGACCTAGTGGCACACCATGACTAAAGAATAAGCCAGACATTTATTTTATTATTCTATCCTCCCAATGTTAATGGATGTGTCATGACGCATAAGTGAACTAGTCATTTCAAACATTTATCAAGATATAAGCATACTTTTTTATAAGTGATAGTTGAATGAGGTACTTTTTCATTTAAATAAATTTGCATGTGACATGGAAGGGAATATTTGCAAATCTCACACAATGATTTAGTTGATTTTCATAGGTTTCCAAAAAAAATGATAGAATAATATTTTTTATTCCTAGGTTTACTAAAACTTAGGATATCCATATATTTTTCATCAAACTTTTGGAAAATGTGTTTATATACTCTTAAAAAATTTTGGTATAATGAATTGTTTTCCTGACATATACTTACACCACGTTTCTCATCCTAATTCCCTATTTTTTAATTAAAAACCATAAACTAATTTCATTGAAGTGTAATTATTTCATGATCCATACTAGATATTAGGATTGGACATGGATCATGCTACAATTAGTGTCCCTAATAAGGATTTAGTGAGTGGGTATTGCCTACTGAGTATTAAATAAGAGTTCATTGTTTATATTAACTACTTATGTACTCGTAATGGATCATTTAAAGTACAATTACGCAAATTGTTCAGTATACCCTCAGGATACATCATAAACAATATAATAACTAATATTTTATATTATTTAGATGAGAATTCTTTTAATTTGAGCGTTATGTATCATTTCAATTCTAATGAATTAAGAATTCATGATCATCATGTTTAACTTTAAGAATTCATGATCATCATGTTTAACTTTAAGAATTCATTCTATTTTAATGCAGTTCTCTCAATCATTTCATGCGAGCCTTTAACATCCTTATGAGCTCAGTGGAGGGAGACATTTTATCATCCTTAACTAGCCTAATGATCACTATGGATCCAACAAGTAGAGTGGGTATACTGATTCAAGTTAAAATACACCTTCTAATGTTGTACTAATTTCTCTATGTAATCATGTTAAACCATTTTAAGTATTTTGATATATGTTATATCCACATTATAATTACTAAGTTCCATAAGTTTTTACATTGCTTTGCATGCATGTGGATAAGATGTCTATAGGTGGTATGAAAAGGAGGATTGTGATATTAGTCTAAGAACATGAAGGACCGAATGAAAATACAAGAGCTTGTTGGTGGGGTTTTATTATCCACATTGGCTTTCAACCATTTCTAAATATAAGTTGTATATGCGTAGGTTATTTAACATTGTTATTAGTTTTTAACAAGTTTTCTTGTTATGTAAAAATATTGAGAATGTGGGTTTACTCTTAGCTGGTCCCATGGCTTACTCTTGGCAAGGTGGGGTTCAATGTGGCCTATCCTAGGAGGGGTTCCTTATTATTAAAAAAATATTGAGAATGATAAAGTTAATGTGTTTTATTATGGTTAGCTTTACATTAATATCAATGCATTATATTCAATGTATGTGATACCCTCATAAATTTTATTAGTCAACAATTGACACTTCCTCTCATATGCATGTGTATAAAATTAGGTTTTCATGAAATTGGGATTAGAGCAAAAGGATATCAACCACCTGGTACTCACATTATTTTAAAATATGTGTGGTCCCATGTGTCTACTTTACTTATGTTTCCTAGATTATGAAATGAAGTCAAGAGGCTAGAATGAACATCTCTTTTATTTCTGAATGACTAAAAGTATATTACCCTGGAACAGAATCCAAGTCTTGTGGTTTATCTATGTTAGTATGTGTGTACTAGGCATAGATGCACATCCAGTTTCGATCTTATGTATTTACCTTTGAATGTGACATCATATCAATTCTTTAGTGGTCGGTGCACACTAATTGAGAGTTGTAGAGGAGATGCCATGAGCATAGTGACCTATTTTCCTTCTCTTATCCACTTAATAGTGTATGTGGTATGGACCATTTACTCTACTAGGTTGGTGGAGAGTAGCATAATAAGGTCCCACACCATTCGGTATATTCCTGATCAACACGTACCAAGGAATGCCACAAAATTGGGTAATACAAAGTCAAAAACTAGATAGTTACCTAAATCTAATACAATTCATTGGTAAAAGGCTAATATATGCAACAAGGTTATATGTTATATACATTTACAATAAAGTGATGAAGATGTATCTAATATGATAAAGGATCTATTATGGAGGTTTAGGAACTAGAAAATATTTAATAATTAATATGGATATGGCCTTGACTACCACTAAAAATCAAAAGCACAATTTTAAAAATACATCAATAGGCATCTATGCAAAATCTTGCATTCAAATCCCAAGATCAGGCCCACTATCTAGTAAGAACTCTATCACTACAAAAAAGTAGGAATTACCTACATTTTATCTAGCTACAATTTGTTATTTGTAGTGACAAATATCCTTTCCCTACAATATTTTATAAGTGTAATTAATCAGGTATAGCTAATCGTAATAGCTACAAATCCATTACAGAACTTTTTTAAAAAATTATACTAGAAGAAACATTTTACTCTTCCCGCCTCACCCGCCAAAAGTGTTTTTCCCTCCTTTCATATTCTACTACTGGATACGAATTTCTCGCCCAATTCCTAGCTCCCCCCTATTCCCTTCCAAGTGCCCTAAACGAAACATGGCGGGGGTTGAGATCCAACACTGACGAGAGAAGGGATGTTCTATTATGATGGCCATATCGGTATGTGCAGATCTAGAGAAGGTCATTATCATGATTTTGATTACTGTATCTTCTTCCAGAATCGATGTTTTCTCAATTTTTTGTATCTTTTAATCATGTACGCATCATCATTATCTGTGATGTCTAACTATTCAAATATCTAAACATTATTGCCCCATGTGCCCGTTCGTGGAGTCATATGCCTTCATGACTTTTGGGAACTCCCAGATTCTTTAATCCCCAACTTAATTCACTCCTCCCCGGTCTCCAGCTTCTTAGCTTCGGGTGTTGGAATGGCACCGCTTTGATTCCATCATACACGAACCAAGTCGAACCTTCCTGGACCTCAACTTTGACTATGTCTTCATCTCCGACCACGTCCTTGGCCCAATCCCCGATGACCACACTTCCGTCTGGCACCTCATCCTCCTGAGCGTATCAAATATGTTTGGGGATGGGGCGTTCGGGACCTTTACCTCCTCCACCGCATGTGGGTACATGGACCTATAGTCCTGCCATACGATGCACGTGTACAAGGGTCCAGTCGTGGCTAGTGAGATCTCCAACGGGCGCGTGGTAACATGTCCTCTGTGGGGTCTCCGTCAAGGAGGATACTGAGAGGAACTATGGATAGTTCCATTATTTGGGTTTTGTCATGCTTGGAATGGTGGGAGGATGAGCTATACTAGTGGTCTTGTGCACCTTACAAGCATCCAAAAATCATCCTGGTGATAGATTACTCATCACTAGAGAATTGCTGAAAGTGTAAGTAATTCTTGTCATCTCTTTTAACATCTAAATTTATCCTTTATAGAAAAAGTTGAACCCAACAAAAGCCTGCATAGTAACATGTGTGCTCTGTCTAACGATGCAATTAAATACTCTGTATATCCTTGGTTTTATATAATCTAATTGTACAATTTTTCCTATGTTTAATTTTCTAGGTGGGAGGATGAAGATCAGAGATCCAACAAGGAAGCTCCAAGAGCTTGTTCTTGAAACAGAGAAGGTATGTAATAGATCGTCCATCAGTTGTAAGTGCCCCCATGTTATATTTGTGTTTGCATCAATATGCAAACATAGTTGGATATGTGTTGGTCTATCAACCCAATTTGACAATTTTTAATTCAAAAGTTATGTGTCATTTTTTGCCTTACTAAAATATATGAATTGAATTATATTTTTTCGTTCATGGGAGTCTTTGTTTATGTAATAATGGTCGACTTATTCCATTCAGTAAACCAAAACTGAATGCATGTTGGACCCGATGAGTAGAAAATATCCAAGACCAACTCCAAGTTAATAATAAATTAACATGAAACTATGAATTGCTTCTCTTTCACATCTTGATAATGATCTCTAAAATTGTTCATGTGAGCTCAATCAGAATTGAATCAAGCTGATATTTTTAGCTTATCTGCTACAAAATTAACGAATATGATGTGTAACATATTCCTTTAGTTTGATGTATATGATATGCAACATCCTTATCTGAACTCCTGCACTATTAGTATATATACTTCAACTCAAACTAACCAATTAATATTTAATAATCACATACCAACTACAAATATGAAGTCTGTATTAAAAACTTGGCTTTTCATATCTACTTTGGTAAAGTCAATTTGTGGTTTGTATAACCTAAAATAGATAAAGAAAAATATAACAAACAACTTACACTATGATAAATCCCCTCAACTAACTTCACTTTCACTTCCACTCTTCTTAACAGTGTGATATAACTTTTAATAAAGTGACTTTTGAGCACATTCAAACTATTTGGGTGCGTTATTGATTTCCTTCCTGCCATCAATGAGGTTGAAATTTTATATGTCCTTGATTCAACCAAAATCCCATGCTCTCTTTTATCAGCCACTCCTCCAACAAGTATACGCTATTGCAGTTAGGATGCCATGGCAGAGAGTAGAAGGCCAAGGACACCAAGGCTAGAAATAGTGGCACTGAGGTTGGAAGCATGCTTGCTTCTTCCTCACAATATGTTGTTACTTTTACTTCCCTGTTCAGCCATTGCCTAGAATGCTTTTCCACCAATAAACTACAAGAAATCATCAGCTTCCCGTAATCATACGACAGTTCTATGGGTGTTAGAAATTGAGAAAGAAGTGCTCTAAATTGGAATGTTGTAGCAAACTTGTTGAACAAAAAGAAAATCTATGTTGGAAAGTAGATTATGTATACATTTTTTCTTAATCTCACACTACACTTGGTTATTACATCCACAATTCAATGATTATTTATATTGTTGTTATCAATAATTACACAGTTGTTCTCTTTCATAAGATTAGAACAAATTTTGTGAGTGGCCAATGGTGAGTAGACCTGTTCCAAGTACCGAGTCTCATGATTTCTAATGACATGTTTCACCATTTGTTTCCATCTTAATGGATTCATTGCAGTTGTGTATTAAGAAATGGATTGTAAAGTCATTTACATGATCTACTACACCGTCCTCAATTTCTTACTCAAGCAATCCAAGTCCCATTACAGTTTGTTTCCTGGATAACATGTGCCTTTCACATCACCATTGTTGTTCCCTTTTATATTTTTCAATGGACATTTCCTTTCAAGAGGCCCTTTTATTTTAACTTTTTAAGTTTTTCTAGCATCTATTATGTTGAAGTTCATGGGATACATGCTTTATGTATTCTCTAATGCAAACGACAATTTCATACCATCCTCAATGTATCTACTTTGTATAAACAACAAGAGAAAATGTCTACTTTTTCAAAACATTTTTCTTATAGATTATACATATTTTCCACGAAGCAGGACATGTGTGACATTAACCGCTGATCTGGAAGATGCTAGAGTGGCATCAATAGTAACCCCAATATTTCACAAGTACGTTTTAGATTTAAAAGTTTGGGATATACGGTTATTAAATTGGTTATGTTGAAAATATGCATGATGTCATTGCCATCTTTCATTGGTAGCTCACTACTCTATATCCAGCAACATCATTCCACTTGTTATCTCCAGCTCACAACTTCGAGCTACCTAGGCATTATGCATACCTTTTGACAGTGACACGATCATTACCAAGACTTCTTCTTAGGATACATAGATATGACTTAGGCGTTGAACTAACATGCATGTGCTAAGTCATCACATGAGTTGTTTATCATTTGAGTGGTTGAAGCTCTTTTTCTACTGTTCCTCTGCATTTTTGACTGAAGCTCTTTTTCTGTTGACAAGGCTTTCCTTTAGTGATGTGCTTCAGTTGAAAATCCTTTTTGGGAAGCAGAGGAGAATATTGGGATTCCTACTTCAGAGTATTAGGTAAGAATTTCCTTAATTGTATCAGTAGTTCACCTTGTTCTTTTGACACCTGGAAATAAGTTTCTATATTAAACATCTTTGTAGGACACTAAAATGGAAATTGGGAATGACATATCCATTGTAGATGGTTCGGTTGATGGTTTCGATCTTAGTCACATGCATGTAATTTTACAAAGACTCTAGAATATAGTTATGTCTAGTTTGTCATCTTGTGATTGTCATATATTTTTTCCCCATCCAAATTGTTGGCATAGCTCTATTTAAGACTGATAGTAAGCAATGATTTTAAATGCACAAAGTTCCCAACAAAAAAAATCAATATACATTGGCTTTAAAATGAGAAAATAAATTTCATGACAAGAACCATTCAAGAACAATTATATTATCATGGAATTTGATAACCCATTCCGTTGATAATTTCTTATTGGAGTTGTTGATTGACCATATATGAAACTACAATCAAATTCCTAAATCAAATTGTATATTTTTTATGTGTTTTCTTTGTATATTTCTCTTGATATTTGATCTAATAATTTATATGGTATTTTAATGTTGCAAGGGTATAGTTTGGATGTTTGGTGAAACTACATGTATACTCATTGTAGATACATAAAATGAAGTATTGGATCTTTAGGCCTTACTCATATTAGGTTACTTACAATTTTTACAAATGAAACAGAGGTCTGACATGAATTTACCGTGCGTGAAATGCAAGTGCACACGTCAGAGTAATATAGGCCTTGTAAGGCCCGAGTCAAACTCAGGGACACTGAACTATCAGTAGACTACTACTAACTCTTTGCAATCAGCTAGACCGATTAAAAGGTTTTGAAAGTTGTTGAAAAATAAAATAAAATAAAATAAAATAGAGCAATCGATTAAGTGTTTAGTTTAATCAATTCAGGTGGGAATCTTAAGGATTACGGTTTCATCGCGGGTTTTTATTGTATGAATTTCCACATAGTTAATCAAATTCGTCTCTCATTCCGGGTAGTGGCCTATAGTCAGAATTATTCACTGTCGTGATACAATTCACTACCTAAGTCTAGGTCGGTTCCACCGTCGTAGTAACCTATACCCTAAACTAGGTGCATTAGAATTAACCTCTGGGTTTCCACCATTAACCGTACATCACCTTGTTCAAGGGATTTATTAATTAATGTGAATTTCTTCTCTTTTTCAATCGTTAATTCTTCTTTCAAAGCAATTAAAGGTATTAAATTATCATTAGGGTGATCAATCATAATGATATAACGAAGAAAAAGAAATCATACCACGGATTTAAGAGACAAATTATGAATTACTATGATAAAAATATCATACAATGATTCCCCGGGCTACTCTCGGTCCTAAAGACAAGGGGATTAGCCCCGCATGTTCATCTCAAAGCAAGACATGGTGGAAGAAAGGGAAAACATGAAGAAAATGTGGATGAAGTGATGTAAACCCCTGAACGGAGAAGATCCAAGCATTCCTCGATGTAGAATACGCAATCTACAGCCTTTCGGCAGTGGAAAATGACTTCTGTGACTCTCGGAACGATTGGGGCGTGCTTCTGGGCTCCGTTCTCCTCTCCACACCTTTTTGGGACTTGTGCAGTGGCTAATGATGTGATAGATGGCTCCTGGCCTCCATCATTAGGTATAAACACCAAGTTAGATCGCTGAAATATCACCACCGTTGGATTCAGGTCGATCTAAAACAAACACTAATCTGACGGCGTCGATACCATCAATGTGGGTCGATGGTATCGACCCGTCGTGAGATCAAAAAGTTTCCTTTCTTATCTGTCGTTCAGCCTGATGTAGACTCGATACCATCGACGCGGGTCGATGGTATCAACACCCTTAGGCGTCAGTTGTATCACCTTTCCGACACTGAAGCTATAGAACGTCGATAGTATCGACCTTTGTGTCGATAGTATCAACCGACTGATTGATGGCAACCTGAAGGTAACTCGCTACCATTGACTTCCTAGTCGATGGTATCGACACTTCTTGGCTCCTTGCGGTTGTCTGTCTGTGACTATGTCGATACTATCGATGAATGTCGATGGTATCGATAGCTGTATATATACGGTTTTTCTGAAATTGCAAGACAAAGCCAAATCAACTGAGGTAAAACCCATTATTATAATCATTTATGATAAAAAAGATAAAATATGAGAGATTTGATACTGAAAGAGATTATAGACTAGAGTAAGTGAATTATGTATTATTAACTACCAAAGTGACTAATAAACACATAAAACACAAGTAAAACAAGTCTATAAATGTGACTCAAAATCCTCGCATCAAACTCCCCTAAGCTTAAACCTTGCTCGTCCTCGAGTAGCAAAACTTTAGAATAGAATTGCGAAGGTCAACTAAAGAACTGATTATCACAACAGACCTTGTCATATGATTCCCACCAGACATTCACATTCTGGCCCTCACTAACCACAGAATGTTAATTACCCGCAAGGCGACAATGATCATCCATAAGAGATATCTACCCCAAAACCGATGAATATTATCACATAAGGTAGTTAACATAATAACATCCTCTGATCCAGACTCAGTGCATCTTGTGATCTTCTATCTACATTGCTCATCATAACTACCATCTAAGTGGAAGCAACTCTCCTGATATGAAAGAGTGAGGAGATAATCATGGTGTCCTACCAATCCGAGCAACGGGTGGATGGAATAGGTGGTTGTGGAAGAAATGGAAGCATAATACAATTTTAACATGCACAAATATTCGAAATGACCTAAATGATGCAAATGCAAATGAAAATGCCCTAATGCCTACATTTTGGGTGGAATGGTGCATGTTCCTACTATATGTTCCTACAATTCCATTTTATGCGAGATAGAATGTCTAAAAACTACATTATGTGCTTATTCTTCCTATTACACGGGTGAGACAAGCTCTTTTCTCCCTCTAAAATCAGCCTTTTTTCTATTTTTTTTTCAAGCCCTTTTTCTCTCAAAATGTACAATATTTTTTCAGAATTCTTTGTTTTTTCTTTTTTTTCTCTCACGAGCTTACTTTCGCATAAATGTAATCCTGGAGGCATTACAATTGTATTTCAGAAAGTATAAAACGAGTTACTCGCTTCTCTTATTTTTCAGAAGAAATAAGGCACATACTATCCTATATGCTCAACAAGATGTTAAAATGCAACTGCATGAGATCAGTTATGCAACTGTGATGCAATGCACTCAGGAATGTGTGCATGCATGATTCATCTACAAATTTTCCATTTTCCATTTTTTTATGCACAATCTACTAAAATGCAATCCTACCTAAATGCTATGCAATCAAAAGATGAAAACGGTAATGTGCTTCCAGTTCTTATGGTGGAGTATGAAAACAATGGGGTGGATAGATCACAAGATTAATTGACTGAACCATTGGAAAATATTACATATCCCTCCTTTCTGACCTGTGTAATAATTAAGAGGTTTCTCTCTCTTATTTCAAATTAAGGTCTCATTATCATTTGGGCAATTTAGGCTCAAACAACCAATTCCGCCCACTTTTTGTGAATTAACGGCAGGTACAGTATGATATTCTATTTTAAAGTTGACAAACCCAATAATTTTTATAAGTTATGCGCTCAAGTTCGAACAAAACAAGTTTGCAAATTCACTAAAACTTTTCAAATTTACCCCTGATTCCCATGTACAAACACAGAGATGACACATTACATTAGACATCCATAATTACACTAGATAGAGTGTGGATCCTAAAAAAAACTAAGAACTAAGAAAAATAAATGATAAAAGACAAAGCAATAAATGATAAAAACTAAGAAAAATAAAGGATAGAAGTTGTTCCAACTCCCCCCCTAATCTTGAATTTGACTATGGCCTCATAGTCAAAAACAACCTTAAAAGGTGGAATAGTGATACCGATTATTGGTCAGGTGATGGCGGGTACTGCGGGGTTGTGGGGTCCCATGATGGATACTGCCCCTAGAAACTATGATCATACTGGGGCATCGGTGGAGGTTGAGGATATCCCCCGAAATAGTTCTGGATCCAGTAGTTGTCGTAGAAAGGTTGTTGTTGCATCTCCATCCTATGCAACTTGTCATGGATATTCTGTTGGTTGGCAAGGAGGAGGCGCTCATTCTCGTAGATGGCCTACTGGTTCATGAAAAGTCTGTTCGTGGTATCCTGAATACCGGTGAAAGAAGTAGTATGTTGTTGCTGGGTCTGCTGAATCTCTTGCAGCATCGAATACATCCCCTGCATCGAATAGGCATCCTCTCCTTGCTAAGAGGGCTGAGGTGGCGGAGGTTGCGAAGAAGATGATGCACCCGGGTGGATGCATGGACGCTTCCACGGTGCCACTCGTGCCCGAAGATGAGTGAAAGCCTACTCTTCCTCTTCATGCTCGTCGCCATCATCATTATTGTCATCATTATCGCCGTCTTCATCAGAGTCGTCGATGGCGATGATAGGCCACCGGAAATGCTGAGCTCCCTAGATGTTAAAGACAGGGTCTGGAAGCGCACATTCTTGATATTCGTGATTGACATGGCAATGTGCATATGCCACACCATCACGGAGCATCAGGAGATTGGAGTGGTGTAGATGATGTAGATTGACCTTGTTCCTGTTGGAAAGCAGAGTGAGTTGGGAGAAGTCCACCCCATGATACAGAGCAAGAGGTGTGATAAGCCCCCCAAAGTAGATAGGGGCTTTTCTTGTACTCCTCCGCACGGCCAACACGCGCGTCAAGAAGAACGCACCCCAGTTGCACTCATCTCGCTTCCGCAGTTTATACAAAAAGAACAAATTCGTCTGCTGGAATTTACTAAGAGAGAGATCACCTCGAGCAGACAGCATCACACAAACATTGTGATGTAGAATTTGTACAAAAGGATGCTCGAAGTCGATGACAACAACATTGTGATATCTGACGGATTTACCTGGAGGCGCGGTCACCAGCTGGGTGAACATGTCATCATAATCTGTCTGGTTGTCCGGCCTCTGGTGCTGATCTCTTCCATGATTCCAGTTGTAGATGGAATTGAATTGCTTGAGGGTGAGAGTGTAATTGTTTTTGTAGAGCCGGAAAGAAACACGACTCTGTATCCATTCTCGATCAGTGGCAATGAGGTCGTTTGGCATGACGCATATGTCCAACGACGCCATGAACTCCGCCACGAGCTCTTTGTATGTCAGCCACTCATCGAAAAATGGTTGGCCGTCAGTGTGGAACTCCATCTCGTCGGTCCTCCTGCCCGTATGACTTTCTTGTCATTTGAGGACATAAGCGAGATCGGCCTCGAACCCAAGGTAACGAACCATGTCCCGATCAACATATCGGGTTGGCTCGATTTTTCTCTTTAGCAACTCCCCGTATATCTTCCGTACCTCCTCCGACAGATGAACAATCCTCAGACGAGGAATAGATCTAGGTGGTGGAGTAACAAAGGTCTCGATATCCATAGGGGTTGTCTGGGAAGAAGAGGCTCCTGCCGTCCGCACCATTGTCGCACCATGTGGTCGTACCTCCTCCATAAGAGAGAGCTCGGTGAAGTCGGAGAAGAGGATCTCTATTCGGTACAGCACGCGATGAAGAGATCGCGATCCTTGGATGCCCGTAGTAGGCTTCCGGTCGCACAGCAACGATCAATGCACAAGAGGAAGGAAGAAACTTCGAAGGTGTGAAGAGATCGAAGAAATAACCCTCCCTTTTATAACTTAATCCGTCGCTGTTGTGGACCCATCGATACCATCGACGAGGTGTCGATGGTATCGACACCTGTAGTACAATCTGGGTCTTTGCTAGTATCGACAGTTGTCGATTGCCTGATGTGGGGGCCTGGATTGATGACGTGTCGATACTATCGACATGTGTCGATGGTATCGACCCATCCCACAGATCGAATTCCTGGATGTAGCGGCTACCGTTGATTTCTTCTCGCAGATCGATGACGTGTCATGTCGATACCATCGACGGGGTGTCGATGGTATCGACTCTTTAAGGATCAATAACCCTCACGAGGCCCGACCGTCACTTTCTCACTATTGTCGGGTCGATACCATCGACAAGGCCGTCGATGGTATCGACTTCACTGAGACAAAATCGTCTATAAATCTTCAGCAATCTTGCAAGTATCGACATCTGTGTCGATACTATCGACCCCGATTTGGTTGTTTCTTCAGTGTCACTGATGGTAGGTCGATACCATCGACGAGGCCATCGATGGTATCGACTCAGAAAATTTTCTACAGTCGCCTACCTGTACCCATGTCGCTACCATCGAAACAATGGTCGATGGTATCGAATCTGCCTTAGACCTGCAAACTGAACAAACGATCAAGGTATCATTTTTACACTAAAAACAAAATTAAACCAAACTAACTTGTAAATGCGAAAGAAAATGGAAGAAACTACCAATGGTTGGGTTGCCTCCCAAAAAGCGCCCTTATTTAATGTCTTAGGCTAGACAAAATCAAGCTTATCATGCATCCTTAAGTGCTATGAGTTTGACCTCATGCACTTTCCTCGTGTAGTCCTCGCCAAAGTATAGCTTCAACCTCTGTCCATTGACCAAAAATGTTGTCTCTCCGTCACGCACCATGATGCCACCATGTGGCAGTACCTCCTCCACAATGAAAGGTCCACTCCACCGGGATTTCAGTTTCTTGGGATGCACCTTCAACCTCAAGTTGAACAATAGCACACGATCTCCCTTCTTGAAGACACACAGTTGAATGTGTCGATCGTGAATAGGTTTTGTTCTCTCCTTGTAAATCCTTGAGTTTTCATAGGCGTTCATCCTCAGCTCATCTAGGTCATTGAGCTCTAGCATTTGTTTCTTCCTTGCCTCATCATAAGTAAAGTTAAGCTTCCTTAGCGCCTAGTGCGCCTTGTGCTCCAACTCTATCGGAAAATGGTAGGCCCGCCCATAAGCCAACCTAAAAGGCGTAGTTCCTATAGGTGTCTTAAATGCCGTCCTATACGCCCATAAAGCATCTGGTAGCAAAGTACTCCAGTTCTTTCTTGTCGAAGCCACTGTGCGCTCTGATATTTTCTATATTTCTCTATTGGACACTTCAACCTTCCCTTGAGTCTGCGGGTGGTACGGGGTACCAATATTGTTCTTTACCCGGTACTTTTTCAACAAAGCAACAGACTTTTGATTTTTGAAATGGGTACCTCCATCACTGATAATCATCCTTGGCACACCAAATCTGCAGAAAATGTGATCTTTTACAAACTTGCACACTACAACAACATCATTAGTCCTTCTGAGTATTGCCTCTACCCACTTCGATACATAATCAACAACAAGTAAAATGTACAAATTAGAGTTCGAGGACACAAAGGGTCCCATAAAATCAATACCCCATAGATCAAACACCTCAACTTCTTGAAACACGTTGAGGGGCATCTCTTGCCGCTTGGAAATATTATGTGCCCTTTGATAGGAATCACATCTTTGCACATAATTGTATGTGTCTTGGAAAAGTGTAGGCCAATAAATGCCTCTATCAAGCACCTTGGCCGCCGTTCTGGAACTTGCATGATGGCCATCGGTAGGTAGTGTGTGACAATGACAGAGTACATTGTCATATTCTATCTTCGGTACACACCTGCGCAAAACGTCATCCCTGCATTGCTTCAACAAAATGGGATCATCCCAGAAATAATATCTCAAAGAATGGAAAATTTTCTTTTTCTCTTGATATGTCCAATCATCTGGGATTATTTTACTGGCAAGATAATTAACAATATATGAAAACCATGGATCCTTGGATTTTATAGAAAGGATTTCTCATCAGGGAATGTCTCGGTAATGGGTATATTAATGTCCTTCTCATCTACCCGTTCTAACCTAGACAAGTGGTCCGCAACCACATTCTCTATTCCCACCTTATCTTTAATTTCAATGTCGAATTCTTGTAACAATAAGATCCACCTAATCAATCTAGGTTTGGCATCTTTATTTTCCATCAAATATTTTATGGTGGCGTGGTCCGTTCATACCACAACTTTTGACCCTACAAGATATTGTCGAAATTTTTCAAATGCAAAAACTACGGCAAGAAGTTCCTTTTTAGTTGCAGTGTAATTAATTTGTGCTTCATTTAAAGTCTTGGATGCATAGAAAATGACAGCGGGTTTGTTTTCAAAACGTTGTCCAAGAACAGCCTCCACTGTAAAATCCGAAGCATCACACATTAATTCAAATGGCTTCGTCCAATCCGGCGTTTGAACAACCGGTGCAGAAATTAACTTCTCTTTGAGCACATTAAAAGCATGCAAACACTTTTCATTAAAATCAAACACCACATCTTTCTCAAGCAGTTCAGATAATGGTTTAGAGATTTTCGAGAAATCTTTGATGAAGCGGTGATAAAATCCTGTGTGACCGAGAAAACTCCTTACCCCTTTAACCGAATTAGGTGGGGGTAATTTGGAAATAACCTCAATCTTAACTGGATCTACCTTTAACCCCTTGTTAGACACTTTATGTGCAAGCACAATCCCTTCACTAACCATCATATGGCAATTTTCCCAGTTGAGAACTAAATGTGTGTCCTCACATCGTTGTAAAACTTTATCCAAATTGTATAAACATTCATCAAAAGACGCACCATAGATAGAAAAATCATCCATGAAGACCTCTAAACAACGCTCAAGCATATCAAAGAAAATGGCAAGCTGCAGCGCTAAAAGGTTGTTGGTGTGTTGCATAAACCAAAGGGCATACGGCGATATGCAAATGTTCCATAAGGACAAGTGAAGGTGGACTTCTCTTGGTCTTTAGGATCAATGGAAAATTGATTGTAGCCAGAGTAACCATCTAGAAAACAAAAGTGAGATCGACCTGCTAGTTGCTCTAAAATTTGATCAATGAACGGAAGAGGAAAATGACCTTTTAACGTAGCAGAGTTCAATCTACGGTAATCAATGCACACACGCCACCTCGTTACCAATCAGGTCGTGACCGACTCATTTAACAAGTTGTGAGTGACAATGATTCCCCCCTTTTTAGGGACTACCTATGTAGGACTTACCCACGTCGAATTAGAGATAGCGTAGATGATGCCTGCAGAAAGGAGCTTGATCACCTCCTTCTTTACTACCTCCATCATGTTTGGATTGAGTCTCTGCTGTGGCTGGATTATAGGTTTGGCTCCTTCCTCGAGCTGTATCTTGTGCTGGCACAGTGTAGGGGAAATCCCCTTGATATCCACAACTGACCACCCGAATGCACCCCGGTGGTTTTTCAACACGATCATCAGTTGATCCTCTTCATCGGTACTCAGATATGCTGAGATAATCACCGGTAGTCTTTCACCATCATCTAAGAATGTATACTTCAAATGGGGAAGCAGTGGCTTCAGTTCTAACTCTGGTGGACTGATCAATGATGACTGAAGCGGTGGTGGGAGTGGCCCACAATCTTCATAATGCATGGCATAATAACATCGAAGCAATTGAAGCATCTTGATGCATTATTGTAACGACTTTCTTCTCATCCAGTCATGCATTATGTTGACAAGGCATGCTTCAAGGGGTAGTTCTGGGTATGCATCAAAGACAGAACATACTATTGCATCATCTTCAGTAGGAAGAGAAATTTCCTCCTCTTCATCATTTGGAAAACCCACAACTCTGCAAAGAGAAACAACTTTGTTATGTTCCATAATGTCTATAGCCAGTATCCCCTTATCTACCTTGGTCATTACATGAGCCATATCTAGAAATGGCTTCATTAGACACAGAGAAATGTTCTGATCAAAATGTTTCACCATGAAACACTGCTCCTTTTCTTTTGATTGTGTTGTGCTTGGGGGCATAACCATTTCAAATCGGTCATCCATGATTCCCAACATCAGACGGCCTCATCCCATTTCAAGTATCATATCTGCAGTAGCTTGGAAGGGTCTTCCAAGGAGTAGCTCATTTCCTTGTTCATCTTGCATTTCCATTACCACAAAATCTACTGGAAATACAAACCGGTTGACTTTAACCAAAACATCCTCGCAAATACCGTACGGCTTAACCACAGAATTGTCCTCCAACTGAATCGTCATATTGATATGTCTTGATTCTTTCAGTCCCAGCTTCTTGAAAGTAATGAGAAGCATCAAATTTATACTTTCCCCAGAATCACACAATGCTTCACCGAATTTCACTTTACTGATGTAACATGAAATATTGAAGCAGCCCGGATCCTGTCTTTTAGGTGGAAATGTTCCCATAATGAAGGTGCTCACCTGCTCCTTAAGAACCACGACCTCGGTATCAGGAATCTTCCTCTTCTTTGTGATTATATCTTTCAGAAACTTGCCGTAAGAGGGTATCTGCTCTATTGCTTCTAACAGTGGAATGTTGACAGAAAGCTTCCTAAAGCTATCTAGGAACTTCTTGAACTGAGCGTCCACTTTCTTGGCTTTCAAACTGTTTGGATATGGGACTGGGACAGTCTGTGCCCTCTAATGTGGCAGAACATATGGTGTCCTCTTCTGCATCTCCTCCTCAGCAATGGGTTTTAATGTGACATCCTCTACCACATCCTCTACCGGCTCTGTGATTGGAATCAGAACCTCCTCTGTGGCCTCACTTGTGGTTTCTGGCACGGGTTTGCTCAGTTCATCGGCCTTGGGGTTTAAAATCTTCTTTCCACTCCGTAACAGAATTGCCTTAGCTTGCTGATTTCCTCCCGGAACATTTGTATTTCTGGGGAAACCCTGTTGTGTTGCCTTTTTTAGATTTTCTATCTCGGTTGCTAGTTGTGCTAACGAAGTCTCCATAGCTCTCATCTGAGCCCCATGACTTTGTAAAGTCTACCCAAATTGATTCATAAAATCACCTTGTTGCTTAATCTGCTGGCCAAACGTGCTCATGAGTTCTTGATTCTACTTAATTACTTGATTGAGAAACTCGTTGCTCTTGTCCTCTGCCGACGGTTGTGGTTTAGCATTGGGGTCCTGTAGGAAATTATTTGGGTCCTTCCATGAAAATTTCTTATCTTTCCTCCATGAGTAATCGTTGTTTCTGTACCCCTGTTGCTGGAGCATAAATTTCACCTGTGCTTCATCATCAGATTCTACATCTTCTTTTGCTCGCAATTTCTTGGCTAGAAGGTCCATCTTCTCATTTAACTCCTTGATGTCCTTTGACTCACCTGCGACTCAAACCTACTCTACTGTGTCTCTGTCGCCCCATGATTGCTTCCTGGCCATGTTTTTCAGGATTTCCCAACACCTAGCACCGGTGTTATTCAAAAAGAAATCGGAACCTACTGAGTCCAAATTGCTCATGTCATGCTCATTTAGGGCAAAGTAGAAGATCTTGACTTGTTTTTCTTTGTCCAGCCCGTGATGTGGACACTTCCACAGCATTATTTGGAACCACTCCCACGTCTCTGAATATGTCTCGCCAGCTCTTTGACAGAAATTGTGGATCTTCCGTACTAGGTCATTGGTTTTCTCAGGTGGAAAGAATCTCTCGAAGAAGACCTCAATCATTTGATCCTAAGTCTCGACTGTCTCATCATCAAGGTTATGCAACCATTTACGTGCATTACCTGCAAGAGAGTTGGGGAACAACTTCAGGTACAATGTCTCCTGTGGAAACCTATCTATCTTGATCATATCGTAATTCTCCACGAACGTGCTGATGTGTGCTACTGGGTCTTCATTCTTCAACCCGTGAAATGCTTGAGAGTTGACCAAGTTTATCAGTGTCGGGTCAATCTTATTAGTGGGAATGTTGACTGCCAATTTTTTTGTTGGTCCCTTCGATGCTGACGAGGAAGAAGCTTTTATCTTCTCCCATATTGTATGTTCTTCAGCCATAGCTTCTGGTTCAGAAAGCAAATCTATATCTTCAGGTTGGTCTTGAATGTTGTTCTCCTTGTTGTCTGATCCCCAGAACGGGACCTCTGATGATGGTTGTGCGTAGTGTATACTACTTGTCTTCACCATGCACTGGTACCTACAAGGTAATAATTTTTATTCAGTACAGTGCTAGACGATTACCAAATATGAAAGCTAAACGATGAATTTAAAAAAATAATAATAATAATAATAAAATAAAATGTAGCCTAGAGTGGCCGCTTGCAACACTCGTAGTGTCGACAATTGCCGTGTCCCCGACAACGGTGCCAAAAACTTGACACAAATTTACCGTGCGTAAAATGCAAGTGCACGCGTCAGAGTAATATAGGCCTTGTGAGGCCCGAGTTGAACTCAGGGACATTGAACTATCGGTAGACTACTACTAACTATTTGCAATCAGCTAGACCGATTAAAAGGTTTGGAGAGTTATTGAAAAATAAAAGAAAATAAAATAAAATAGAGCAATCGATTAAGTGTTTAGTTTAATCAATTTAGGTGGGAATCTTTAGGATTGCGGTTTCACCGTGAGTTTTCATTGTATGAATTTCTACATAATTAATCAAATTCGTCTCTCATTCCGGGTAGTGGCCTGTAGTTAGAATTGTTCACTGTTGTGATACAATTTACTACCTAAGTATAGGTCGGTTCCACCATCATAGTAACCTATACCCTAAACTAGGTGCATTAGAATTAACCTCTGGGTTTCCATCATTAACTGTACATCACCTTGTTCAAGGGATTTATTAATTAATGTGAATTTTGTCTCTTTTCAACCGTTAATTCTTCTTTCAAATCAATTAAAGGTATTAGATTATCATTAGGGTGATCAATCATAATGATATAATGGAGAAAATGAAATCATACCACAGATTTAAGAGACAAATTATGAATTACTATGATAAAAATGTCATACAATGATTCCCCAGGCTACTCCTGGTCCTAAAGACAAGGGGATTAGCCCCGCATGTTCATCTCAGAGCAAGACATGGTGGAAGAAAGGGAAAACATGAAGAAAACGTGGATGAAGTGATGTAAACCCCTGAACGGAGAAGATCCATGTGTTCATCGATGTAGAATACAAGATCTACAACCTTTCGGCAGTGGAAAATGACTTCTGCGGCTCTCGGAACGATCGGGGCGTGCTTCTGGGCTCCGTTCTCCTCTCCACACCTTTTTGGGACTTGTACAGCGGCTAATGACGTGATAAATGGCTCCTGGCCACCGTCATTAGGTATAAACACCAAGTTAGGTCGCCGAAATATCACCACTGTTGGATTCAGGTCGATCTGAAATAAACACTAATCTGACGGTGTCGATACCATCGACGCAGGTCGATGGTATCGACCCATCGTGAGATCGGCAAGTTTCCTTTCTTCTCTGTCATTTAGGCTGATGCAGACTCGATACCATTGACGTGGGTCGATGGTATCGACACCCTTAGGCGTCAGTTGTATCACCTTTCCAACATTGAAGGTGTAGAATGTCGATAGTATCAACCTCTATGTCGATAGTATCGACCGACTGATCGTTGGCAACCTGAAGGTAACTCGCTACCATCGACTTCCCAGTCAATGGTATCGACACTGCTTGGCTCCTTGCTGCTGTCTGTCTGTGACTGTGTCGATACTATCGACAGATGTCGATGGTATCGACAACTGTATACATATGTTTTTCCTGAAATTGCAAGACAAAGCCAAATCAGCTGAGATAAAACCCATTATTATAATCATTTATGATCAAAAAGATGAAATATGAGAGATTTGATACTGAAAGAGATTATAGACTAGAGTAAGTGAATTATGTATTATTAAGCACCAAAGTGACCAATAAACACATAAAATGCAAGTAAAACAAGTCTATAAATGTGACTCAAAATCCTCGCATCAAGGTTAACTTGGAAAAATCTTAGATCTTGGTTTATTGTTGGATTGGCCTTACTAAACCAATTATGTCAGCACAATCATTCTTTCTATATGGCTGATTTAAATGGTTAAGGGTGATCCCAATGATTTCAGATTTTCCCTTGTTTCTACATGCTTCTAGTAGGGACTAGATTTTGGACTGTGTAAGGGTGAGACCACATTGTAGCAGCCTAAATGCCAGCATGATATATCTCTTCCTAAGAGAAAGTTTATATTTATATATCTTAGTTCATCACATACTTCCTTTAAAGCTCATAAAAGATCATGCTTTTTTGTTGATGTGCAACATTTGTCTCCTGACTTTGCTTATTCATTTATGCAATTAAATATAGTGTAGTAAGACCAAGGTTGGATTTCAAGTGGCATTGTTTCAAAGGAAGGATGGAGGTGAGTGTAATCTTTTTTGGGCTCAAATCTTCATATGTGATGCATTCTTCTCTTTTCCCATTTCTTGAGCACATATGTATCCTTGTGAATGTTGTAGGTATTTGACAATCTTGGAATGTTGTATACAATGTTGAATTATTTGGCCACATTTTAGGTATCATAGTAGTGGATTTCATTGGCTTTTTGGTTTCCATTTAGTACATTATGTTCTAAGATCTTACAACTGATTTCTATCTCTTTGTTGCCCACCTAATGGAAAAGGATATTAAGAACCTGCACACTTTGCAAGAGATGTACAGTTAGTGGCCATTCTTTGGGGTCACAATCAACTTGGATGAGATAGTGTTTGCAAAGGGAGACTATGGGATTGAAGCTCTGTATGATAAGCTCCTAGTCTCCAAGCGTCTTTGGTCATTTGAGGAACAACTTTGAGCTAATATGTTGAGACTAAGAACTTTCTTCTATAGGTAAAGATGGCTTCTTGTTTGTATTACTGGTGTAGTTGTGGCCGACTGCTTTCTTTTTTCATCCCTATTCCAAGATTCAACATGGTTTGTCATTCACTTATCTTCTCTTGATTCTACAAGCATGTCAATATTTATTGTAGTATGTTTCAAATGTGAATACTTTCATTATTTGTTAATAAGTAGATTGTGACTACATGTGTAACCATCTCTTTGAACTTTATCAAACATATGTTACCAGGTTATAGGATGGAATGCTTCATAACTAACATATCAAATCCAAGCACATCAATATGTCCTTCTGAAGATGAGGCCCAAGTTTTGCCCAGTGCAACTATGATTGTTGCATTTTACCATCAAGATTGTCTTGTTTGTAATTTTAGAATCAACACATGCAAAAGAAAAATCAAGATAGAAGAAGATGCACATGATCATGTGGTATATAGAGTCTGTCATGGATAGAGGAAATCAGAAGAAGATATTGTATACATGTATCTATTTTCCATACATATTGTAAAATAGGGGCAAGGTTAATGTCTTCCCCATGTGTACTCATTGTTCAGATATAAATAAAAGTATCATTGTTGACTTTATAAGCACAACTTGATCTTGGTCACTATTTATTTTTTCTTCTTGTTGAAAAACCCCTCTATATTGGCAAGCGATTGACTGGATACATAATGTCTCTCACTACATATATATGTGTAGTACATGATGTCTTCCACTAGACACTAGCTATAGTTACAAGTGTAGTAAGTGCTAATTTTTGCTATACATGAACTACAAATACAAATTGTAACCAATGTCATCTGTCCCTACATATCATAGCTACAAATTGAATTATAGTCATATATTTAGCTACAATGGAAACTACATTTTTATATGTAAGGACAATTTTTTACCTACAATTAGGGTTACATATGAATTTGTAGCTAGAGGAATAACTAACTACAACTTTGAAAAATGTAGCCTAAACAATTAGCTACATGGGTATTAGCTTCATATTCTAATGTAAGGATAAATGTAGCCAAAGCTTTTAGCTACAAATTTTGGGGTTTTCTCTACAAATTTTTTTTTGTAGTTAAAGACCATATTTTTCGTAGTGTATCTCTCTCACAATTAAAAATTTGTTAGAACTATGTCACTCCAAGAGCTAAGAACACAACATTTTTTCATAGATTATGTTCTTTTCATAAAATAAGGGTCACAAGTTTCAAAGTCATTGTAAACACATATCTCAACCATAATACACATGATGTACTTACCCACACCATCATTTATTTATCTTGTTTAATCAACATGGCTCACATAACACCAACTATTCATGTTCCACATAACCTAACACATTCCAAAACCACCAAACCTCTTTACAAAATTCTCTTACAACATATTTAACATAACAACAAAAGTGGTCAATTAAGAAAATTTCAACCCAATCACCAAGGATTGAAGGCCTTTCAATGCATATTTACCATACATACTGACATGTTCTTAAAATTTGAATGTTTATTCATTTTATTGCCTACATATAAACCCCAAGGTTCCACATAATTAACATGACATACATTGCCTTGATACAAAAAAAACCCTTAATAGAATTGGTTTCATATTGTTGACCCATTATCATAGTAGCTATAGTTGCAAAATCTTCACATTTTTTTCTGCCAAAGACTATTTTTATCATCCCTTAATAATAAACTTTTTTCAAGTATGATCACATCCAACATTACTTTGTTTAGCCTTAGGAACTACATTCTTTCCATGCACAAAACCACAACTAGGAATCCTTTTAACATATTATGAAAAAAACATTCAATAATATCAAATGGTCATTTGTAAGAGACTATCACCATAATCAAAACTTCCTTGCCTGATGGATGAACTAGGTGAAAAACTGAGTTCCTCTTCAACCTTCTAAATATTCCTAAAAGTGTCATACAATAAGTTCTTTAACAGCTCAAATGTCCTATTATCTAGGCACCTCACTTCACCATCCTCTTCAACATCCTCACCCAAAGCCTCATCTACATACTAAATGAGGCTTCCAAGAATGCTGTCATGGAGACTCTAATTGTACACAACCTTGCTATTGACCTAGGAAACAATTTTGCAGATGACATGCTCATCATTTTAAAACTTAATATCCCCAATGTCTCTCCTTTGAAATATTATTAGCCTCTTGCAATAGATCAAATGTCTTGAGTTTAACTTCTCAAAATTTCCATGCTAAAATTTCACCTCCCACTACAAAATCTAAAGATCATGGCACAAATTTTTAGATTGGTAATTGGATTCATTTCTCTCCAAATACTTTGGAATTCCACTATCCCCTCTAGTCCTTCTCATATTTATTGAAGAACATATTAGATTCTATCTTAAAGATACACTCTAGTTGGGAATCTTCCTTTCTTATAAGGAAGGTTAGGTTACCCTTATTAATGGTGTACTAGAAAATACACTTTGCTACTTTATGAGTTGCATGACCTATTATGCAAAGAATCATGCACCACATAAAATTAGAAGACATTTATCCAATCTTACCAAAACACCTTGTCATATTAAATAGTCTAACTTACCCAATCCTCCAACATAAGAAGGATGGGGCATTAAAAATCTTAAAACCCAGTCAGTTTGCTCAAATTTATTAATGTGAAGTACTACTCCAAAATTCCTTCTTGGTATCAAATTCGAAAAAGAAAGTTTACATTCTTATGGCGTGTCATGCAAACTCTGTTGTCTTCTTTCCGATAGAGAATCATGATAAAAAGTTAATGCTCTTAGACAATAATTTTGATAAAACCATACTTTGATGGTCATCCACTACTCAACACTTAATATATAGCACAAAAGTCATTTTTTATCTTAAAATAAGATTTTAAAGCATTAAAGATCCTACATGGATAAATAGATAACCAATTTAAAATCATGATATGCATCATAACCTTACCCTCAATATTTCTTAGCATTCATACATCAACATTTTGCAACCAGAACCAAGATCTCACATCCAATGGCCATTGCAAGCTTATATATTCCTCCTCTAATGGCTTTGCATCTCTCCTAGACAAGACCTTCTAAAGATTAGACATGAGACCCAACCACAAACATTTAAAGTGGTTCCTTTTGCATATATACACTACTCATTGGACTAACCTTATCCATAGTTTTTATGTTAGAAAGATGATTAAACAATACAATGTATCTTCTTTAATAGTATATTTTCCCTCTATATATCATATCTATGGGAATAAAAACCCACTTCAACTTCTGACTTCACAAATTCAGCATTTCTTCCTAACGTATAACATATCAACCGACCAACACACCAACCAAACTCACTTTTAACTCCAAGGAGCCCTTTACTCATTTGGAGTCGTGTCATAAATTAGTGCAACTTTATTGTCTATTTGTTTGGAAAGAAATGATTAAATTTTCAAAAATGATTGAATCACACCCAAGAAACTTATTCCTCTAATCTTTATATATTTATTATTTTTTGTTCTAGATTTTGTTTTGAAATAAAAAGTCAAGTAATGTCAAAGTTTCGCTCAAAATCATCAAGATGCTACCTCAAGCTTGTCTAGTTAGGTTAAACTCTATCTCAATGACCCAACTTAAACTATGTGGCTGATGAGAACAAGCTATGAAAAACTAAATAGTTCTTCATATATGAGGCTATTGAGTTTTTACATCCGATGCTACATATAATAGGACCATGCTCCTTTGAAACTTTAATTGCCCGGTCTCTAATGGTTTGACTATTTAGGATCTCTGCAAATGTTGGATTATAATCTATCTCTAGATCCTTGTAGTGTCCCTTATTAGGCATGGCTTATTCATAGAACTAATCCTCCAATATGCAATTTTCTACATCATGGAATGGTGATGCTAGCCCAAGTCTAATATAACATACCACTTCATCAAAGAGATCATATCATGTCAATTATTATAGGCACTGCTTATGGGGGTGGTAGTAAAATGGATCTCTGCGGTACTATATAATTAGATCCTCTCATTGTCACGTTAAATTGTAGTTCACGATGAGTCCTATTCTTTTTTTATAGGACAACCAGTCATATTTAGAATCTTCTCCTCACTCGTTTCCTAAACCTAGAAAAACTTATTATAGGATTTGTCCTATAAAAACATGATAGTATCCAATAGAAATTCATTATAGTGTATTGTATGCGTTTCTCTCTCCTCAATTTTTTTAGGGAGTGGGGCTTTCAAAAGGATAGAGGAGGAGATGCTACAATGTGATTGGTTGCCCTATAAAAACTATAGGACTGATCCTATAGTATGTTTTTTGCCTAAACCCAACCCCCTCAAAAATAAGAAGAGAGAAATGCTATCATACACTATAATAAAAATCTAGTTTTCTCCTATGATAGTATTAAAGGACTTGTCCTATAATAATGAGTATCCTTCCTTGTGACGCTTTTGTGGAGTTACAAATTAATCTATATGGTTTTGGACCCAAGTAATAGTAGCTGATAAATGCTACCAAAAACAATATGGCTTACATTTATCTGAGACATATATACATTTGAATTCACTTGACTTATTAATGATTCCTCCACTTTTCCCCTTAATCAATGATCAAATTTTTGGATGATTGTAAGACAGTAAGGATGGTAATTTCTTTAACATCTAGGTTACTCCAACTTGAGAGATACAATGTACTAACCACAGACAAATTTTTTGTGAGGTTCTGTAAGTCTCATGCAGCAATCACCACAATGAACATGTAATTGTTTGTAGTTGATGGTAGTTGGAGGGTCAAAAAGCAGATCTCTCAGAAGCACAAAACTATACCACAACCACACAACTTTACCACTATTATAGTACACTTCTTTACTGCTGGTTGGAAAATCACAAAATAACATTAACACTAAGTATAATGGATGTTGTGACTAATCCACCAAGGATGCTAACAACAAAAAGTAGGGAATCTGAGCAACAAAGAAATCATAGAACTTTTGAAAACAAAAACCCAATTGTTTTTTATCAATTTTTTCATCAGGGACACTAACAATGACATATTGCTATCAAATAGTTAATTTAGGAATTGAAGCCATTATCAGAAAAAATAAAACTATACATTTGTTGAGTTTAAGAGACATAGACCTTTATTGAGGAAGCTACTCTATAGAGAGTATCCTAAATAAAAAATAATAAGATGACAATTAAAGTGACTTGAACATGATATCAATCCTATTAGATTGATGAGGTTTGTTTCAGGAATGCCTTCCCCTTGTTCTTTTATTATCTACTACCTAGCATCAATATATTGGTTAGTTGTAGCCTTATTTGATTATCTCGGGTAATTTTACTAGCACTCCATGTCCAGTCTATCATATGTATATGATTTTGTAGTTAGAATCTCAAAATCTTTTATTTTCAACATAAATATTTACAAAAAAAATGAAGCCAGCGAACCACTGACATCTCGCAGTGAGTTGAGCAACCTTTCCGGATTTTGCTCAGAATCACATGTCACTACTCATATAGACACGCTCACACCATGTCCAGGAAAGGAGGGAATAATCTGGTAAGTAAGCCTTTTTATTCTGATAGCCAAGAGCAATTACTGCAAGTGGAAAATGGAGAAAGTAAAAGAGAAAGAAGAAAGTTGAAAGGTGTCAGTTGAGTGGTGTTATAAAATTGCATGTGATTACATACATCCATAACATGCAGATGTGCTCTAGACTCTAGATCCACTGCTTCAAATTGACAATGGTGGCATCACAGGCCACAACTTTATTAATTGAGCCAATTACAAGTCTACATCATGGGATGTTCTAAACTAACTATTTGAGGTCCAAAAAGATCCAGTGTTGACAACACTTTTCTCAGGTGCTAACATTAATCTCAGTCGTCCGTTTCTAAACATCCCTAGAGATATGTGTGTGTAAATCTATGGAGGTTTTTTTGAAAATGGATGATTCAGATGTGTCAACACGTCCTGAGAAAAGGACTATCAACACTGGACCCCGGTTGATCTAAGGTGGATAAAAAGTCTTTGGTCGGTACTCTCTGCTCGCTGCTTTTGTTCTCCAAGTTTGAAAGATTTAAACTTTCTGGCACACCAGAGGGTAGAGAGGAAAATACAATGTTTTTTTTTATTTTAAGAGGAGGAATTCATTCATCCTAGCTCCCCATCTAGGCAAAGAAAATGTGAGAGCCCTTTACAAAGAGTATACCCTTTTGTATCCCTATCCCACGGTCCTAAGGACACTTGAGTCGTATGTTGTGTAAGTGACCTTGTTGGTCTTGAAGCAAAAAAAAATCTAACTGGTGGTGGTGCTAGACAGTGAGAGAGGAAGATGTACGTCTCTTATATCTCCCCTCCATATACTGCAAGATCGTGGGAAGCCATGTTACTTTCTTTGTCGACCGCTAGTACCGTGGCCGCAAGCTCCTCGATCGACTCTCGTATGACCCCAATTGTTCTTTTAATCCTCCAAGGAGTGTCATAGGCCCCGGTGGCCAAGTTGACCGTGAGATGTAAGTCAGTTTCCATACTCTCCATGTTTCCCCCATAGATCTTTGCAAGATTGGCTCCATAAAAGAGGGCCTCTAAGTATCCTTCAGTCTTGGATTTTGCAATACCGAGAGAGCTGAAGCCCCCAATGACATTTCCTTATGTGTCCCTTGCCACTCCTCCCACCGTAATCTTCTCCTCCTGGTTATTTATGTGTTTCCACATCTTCACAAAAACATTAATCTTGATCCTCCCAAGAGTTGGTGTTTTCCATCCAACCCTCTTGAAAATCCATTTCTGGACCACATGTATGGATATGTGTTGTCGTATCCATGCACATCTGATTGATGTGGATCCTCCCAATTCTTCTAGTGTCAAACTAGGTGACAATCTATTGAAGATGAGGATGGCTTGTCTCCATATCTTTGCGGATGATACCTACCTTCCAGCAAAGTGAGCAGCTCAACGGGCTTTCCAAATAAGCCATAAAACCACTTGTGGGAGGGTCCCCCTGAGCCTACCCAGGAAGGAACGCTTCCCTGCTTGCGTTCAACATCTTCTCAAGGCGCCCTCGATGGAGAGACTGCTCTAGAGCAGTGAAAGTTCGAGGACTTCTTCAAGTAAACCCCAAAGATAAGTGGTGGCATTCCCTGTGAGGAAACGATGATCCAGGTTCTCGTATCCCTTTTCATTGCAACATTCACATTCGGCGGCTAAAGGAATCTTGTAAGAAATGATACGATCGTCCACCGTGAGAGCCTTCTACAATAGCTTCCAAGTGTTGGTGGCTATTTTAAGCGGCATCTCTGGTGACCAAACCCAAAGGAAAATGTGAGAAGGGGTTGTTGACGCTTGGGATTGCAGGCTCTTAGCAGAAGAGATTGAGAATTGCCCATCTCCGTATGAGTCCAGATCGGTAAGTCCTTCCTCTGGGGCGTCAGCTTAATGGACAAAGATGAGAGCGTTTGAAACCCTTTCTGGTTGAGTTGACTCTGGAGGAAATATAGGTCCCATCCGCCTTGTTCATGTCACACATCCTTCACCATGGTCATAGGGTTCACTTGGTTACTATCTGTGCTGAGGTGAATCACCGTCATTGGCCCCCCGTGCCAGTTAGAGAACCAGAAGGAGGATGTGTGGGAGCCCAATTCCCACGGGAGGTGAGGTGGAATGGCTGTGAAGGCCTTCCAAATGCACTTCCAATAGGGAGATACATATGACCTCAGTTTCAGAAAACACAGGTGAGCGTTATCCTCTCGCCAGACCTCCCTTGCGTATTTGCTTCTGTAGAAAAGAGCCCAGATGGAGTTGTTTTCAAGGATATTCCAGGCATCTTTCATATATCAGGCTTGTTGTGTTGAGATAAGGGACTGAACACCCAGCCCCCCTTGCTCCTTGGGGGTGCACACTATATTCCAGTTGATCTATGCTTTTCTTTTGGCCCCCTCACACGATTCCCAAAGAAAATTCTTCATGATGCGCTCCAACTTCCTTAGATCCGTCTTTGGCACCTGACTAGCAAGAAGGGAGAAAACCAATATCGAGTTGAGGACTGCTTGAAGGAGTGTTAGCCTTCCCATGAAGTTGAGGAGTCGTCCCTTCTAGGAGCCAATCATCTTTGATATTTTGTTGAGGAGGAAGTCATAGTGCCTGATCTTGAGTCTACCTTTGACCAAGGGAAGGCCAAGGTAGGTAATAAACTCGGTGTGTCCATGACAACCCAGGTCAGTGCTAATTGTTGCTAGGCACTGTTCCGTGAACTTACCCATCATGAACTCTGACTTAGCATAATTGATCATCTATCTAGATGATCTCGTATAAAGGCACAAAGAATCAAGCAGGTTTTGGATGGAGTGGCCCTTGGAGTTAAGGAAGAACATAATGTCATCTGCAAAGAGAAGGTGGGTGGGGGCCAAGGCTTACCCCCTGGTTTGGAGCCGAGAGATGGCTCTAGACTCCCCCATATACTTGGTGAATCAGCTAAGGGCTTCATCCATGAGTATGAAGAGAGCCAGAGAGAGGGATCGCCTTGTTTCAGGCCCTTGGTTGCTGTGAAGAAGCCTCCTCACTGCCCATCGATGTAGATCGTGAACCAGGCCCCCTCTGTGATCTGAGAGATGAGTTGGAGCGCCCTGTCGTCAAAGCCAAATCTTGCTAACATTGCCATGAGGAAGGTTCAGTCTGTGCGATCAAAGGCTTGGGTCATATCAGCCTTGAAGATAATGTTCTCACCGTCCCGTCCTTGATCAATGTTGTGCCATTGTTCTTGCATGAATCTGATGTTATGCCCGATATCTCTTCTGCTGACGAATGCATTCTGCTCAAGATAGATGAGAGTAGGGAGGAGAAGAGCTAATCATCTGGCTAGGACTTCAGAGATAAGTCTCATGGCGAAGATCCCAATACTAATAGGGCAAAAATCACTGAGGCTTTCTGCGGAGTCTACTTTCGGGATGAGAACAAGCTTTACGCATTTAAGCCCCCTGTGTATGTCATCTCCTACAAAGACATATTGGATCAACTCAATGAGATCTTTCTTTGTCACTTCCCATGCTGCCATGTAGAAGTGGCTTGTGAAGCCGTCAGGTCCCGGTGCACTGCCCGGTCGAGGTCTCATAAGACGTCGTGGATCTCCGATTCTTCCGGTGTGGCCAGGAGTGCCTCGTTCTCTACTTCTCCAACCAGGTTGGGGATGTGTTGTAGCAGCCGTTCGTGGTCTGAGGTGGGCTCTGCAGAAAAAAGATTTAGAGTAAAAAAGGAGGGCACGGAGGTGGGCTCTGCAGAAAAAAGATTAGAGTAAAAGAGGAGGGCACGGAGGCCATTGTTAAGAAGACAGCGCTTGGTTGAACTTAAATCGGCAAGGGCGGGCATGGAGTACTGGCCAACCCGGCCTGTCGTTGCACCTGTGAACTTCATGTCCGGCGGTCCCCAACTAATCATCTTTCCCACCAGGTTATTTTTGCTTTTTATCTAGAGACTAACCTTTGATTTCGACAGCAAAACATTCTTTTTCTACATTCTATTGCCAGAGACATGAATATGAAACTTCTTGATAAAAAATCAATGATCTAATTACTAGGGTACGTTCCATCTTGGACAACAAGAAAACAACTTGAAAACGGATAAGAGCGCAAATGTTAGGGAATGTGACTGTGGACGTGGGAACAGTGGTCGGGTGGTTCTCTATTCCTGCTTGTAGCGGAGGCATATTATTATACTACACCTTAAACCGTGAGAAAATTATTCATCCCGTTTCCCAATACGTAAAGAGTAAAAAGTAATACAATGTTCGGTTGCCTCCATTCAACGGAATCGGCTCAGCACCCAACATACCACATACACCTACAATGACCTCAAAAAATCTCAGCAACACCCTACTGACTTTCAGGCCACACCAGCCACTCAAGGAGCTCTAAACGTGTGTAATATCTTTCTTTGCGAAACGTAAAACTCTACTGATCGGTCCCAATACCCTGAAGTCTGTAACCCTCTTGGCACGCGGAGGCATCTCAGCTAAACGAGGGAACCTAGGCAGGTTCGAGATAGAGATTATAAAATTCAGATTGGATTATTAGTGGATAGATCTCGATGCGGTCCTGTTTCTGTTTGGCATTTCTGATTGGCAGCTCATTTCATTACAAACACTCGATAAATTGGACTGATCACGTAATTTGTGTTTTTCGGTCTAACATATGAAACAAAATAACACACAAGACAGAGTCAAATATGGACTGAGATATAAAATCTTGCTGCCAGCTCGACTGATTTGGTTTGAATATTAGGATTAAGAAACTCGAAACGGACCATCAGTCCAATTTCTTCCAAACAAAACAAGAATGGAATTGGACTGAGTTAGTCGGGCCTACGTGGCACAAAAAGCCAGCGCCGAGTCTGAATTAGGTCCCGAACCAAACAACACCCTATAGTCAGGCTCACCCCATGCTTGGAAAGTCGTCGTGTTAAATAACCCTCTTACGGTGTGGCCCAAAATAAAATAAAAGTAATATATTAATTAATAGATTTTCCTGAAGGGGTGCATCTTTTGGGGGTTTTAGTGTAGACTCCATAACTGTTATGCCTCTTGGTGATGGATAGAGAGGCATTAAATATTTTATAAAAAGGATTTGGTCCTCTCTCCATGGAATCCATCCGTAACCGATAGACATCCATCGGAGAATCCAGAGGAGAGAGAAACCAACGTCTGCTTTGGAGACCATACGCTTCCGCGTACATCTCCGTTTCTTCCGCTCTCTCTCGTATGTCTCGTTTCAGCCGTGCAACGCTGTTGTCTGACGAGCCAAGAACGCAGTGTGATCATCATCGGGATACACCATGGAAACACCACAGTCTTCAGGTACGAGATAATATCTATAACAATGGTATCAGAGCGAGATTATTTCTTATCTCCTACGCTGATGCTAACGTAGGATTCATGCTCAGCGGCTGTTTTGTTTTTGGACTTTGAAACAATGAATGTGTATGGCATTCTGTGGTATTTTTCTGATGGACTCCTGCGGATATTCATTGCTGGTATTAACATCGCTTTTACTTGGATCGGTAGAGTTTTCGTTGCCTCTGGACGTAACGGTGCAGAGTGCATCGATTATTTTTTCTTTCTTTTTGAGAATTGTGCGGTGATTGCATGTATGGATTGGATGTGTGCCTCCAGATTTTGATTTTCAATTGTATTAATTTCCTACGCAATACATCTGTGTATGCGTGTCTTCTTTATCAAGAGTGTAAACCAACTCGGAACGATTGGTAAAGAACTGACTTATCAAGTAACAGTACGCATGATTAGTGTTGCTTTTGTAATACAACTTGTATTTACAAAACGGGCAACATTAACTGATTGCGTGAAGAATAAACACTATCCCAAAAGTAAGTTTATAACAATTACATTGTCAATTAAACGAGGCACCATCAATGCTAATGGGTTGCATCTGGGTTGTTTCTGCATATACTATTGTTTGTTTCATCATGTGTTCATTTAACACTACTACAGAAATGGCTTATAAAGTCACTTTTCAAGGTGTCGGTTGTATACATAAACGGACACCTAAACTCTACAGTGTCCGTTTATAACATAAACCGACATACAATCTGTGAAGGTCGATCAGACACGGGTACCGCTTTTATTAAGTGTCGGTTAATTAATAAAAAACCGACACCTAAAATCAACCGCCAAAACTAAAATTCCAGTGAAAAAATTACCTCCAAAATTTCACATATGGCGTCGGTTCATAAATTAATAGCCGACGACCAAAGATTATTCGGGGGATAGAAATAGTTGTCGGTTGTCTTTTAGTTAAAAACCGACGACTATAATCTAGTATAGACGTCGGTTGTTGGAAAAGAACCGACACTGTTGGTTTAGTTGTCGGTTATTTTGAATAACCGACGCTTATTGTCAACTTAATATCTCACCAGCGCGAGCGACTCTTCCCCCTTTCCCAGTTTCAATCCTGATTTCAGTTAGGTCCGGCGATTTCTTGCTCGCCCCCGCCGGTCGTTGCTCCTCCGCCGCCGCTGCCGTGCTCCTGCTCCTGCCCTCGCCACTGCTCCGTGCTCACCGGCGGCCGTGCTCCTGCTCCTGCTCCTGCCCTCTGTGCTCACCGGCGGCCGTCCGTGCTCCTGCTCTGTGCCCTCGCCGCCGCTGCTCCGTGTCCTCGCCGGCGCTTCTCCTCTCTTTGCCGCCGCCTCCGCCGGTGGTTGCTGTGCTCCGGCCGCTGCTCTCCTCTTCCCTCAAGGTATGCCCGCCCACCCTGCCTTCTTCCTTCTTCCTCTGCTCCGGCGGCTGTTTGGGCGGTGCCAAGGCACGCCCAAGCAGCTGCTGGGTGTTTTTTTAAAAGTTATTTACTTATTTGTGTTTAGGGTTTAGGTACTGATTTTGTGCTTCTACTGAGTTGAATCCTCTATTGTCTATACAATACATGTAATTTTGATCAAGTGATGATATGTAAATGTGGAAATAAGTTAGTAAGGTATCAATGATAAGTCTGATGTAATGTGATGCAAAATAGTTATTGTATCATGCATATCTTAATACTTTTTTGTTTTATAGTTGTATAGGGTGTTTTATGTGTGACAAGTCTATTGTTTTATAGTTGTGCATACCTACGAGTTATTAGGATCACCTAAATGAATGTCTAATACCTAAATGAATATCTAGTTGTGTATTTTCCTAGTATCGTGAAAGATTCTCAATCGTGTGTATCACATGGGATTCTTATCTCAACACAATGGACTGCAATATATGCATCTAATGCCTTAAATGGAAGACTCGAATGTTATAAAATCCCATCAAAGTAGGTAAAAACAACTTATATATATTCAGATCTTAATAATTCCATGAAGTGCACATTATCTTACTCAGGAAAAGTATGTGTATAATGTAGGATTAGTTCCATATAATGGTTCCATTTTAGTAAGCACCTAGAAACCCGTCCAAGATTTACTCATTAGGAGTAAATCTTGGATAGTCCCCGGTTTGGGACTGTTCTTGAACACCTAATCTCACTTAGGTTGTAAGTGTATAATGTGTATTGGGTTTTCGAGAAAATTTCGGTAGCATTTCCTCATTTGTTCTCTAAGTACATATGTAGACTTCTTTTCAAGCTATCATGTCTACCACAATAAAGTTGGTTATGACAAGCAATAAAAGGTTAACTGATGTTATACAACTTTTTCTGAAAATATATAACATCGTTATATGTACTTACACTTTGTTAATACTAATATTGTGCAGTCTCTGTCTACCCATAACAGTCACTATGAACTGGGCCTCTATGTCAATGTTATCATTCCCTGTTGAAGAACAATTGGACATCATCCTAGATGATCGTTCCTTAAACCAATTGGTCATACCCAAACATTGGCGTTTTCTAAAAGGAAGACAGTACATGCCTGGTAAAGTGACCATAACTTTTGGCAATTATTCACATGTTATCGAGGTTGAGTATGATTTGGCGGGAAATCTTGTATCAAAATCCGGTTGGCGTGATTGGATTGGAGAGATGCATGTGGTCCATTGCAACAAGCTTTTTCTCCGTCCAGTTGGCCATAATTCCATCAAAGTTTTGATAACCAACAGCAACTGCGAGACCCCCGATCATCTGCTGCGGTATGAGCGCACGGCGTCGCATATCAGCTCGGACGAATCTGAATCTGAGGCCCCTGTCAGTTCAGATTCGTCTAAATACAGTGAGGAGCTTCGTGACACAGCTTCATCATCAAAAAGAAGTTATTGATGCGGGACCATGTTGGTGTAGTATTTAGTTGTCTATCTATCTAGACTTGTCTGTATTAATAGTTTTTTTTAATTATGTGCATGTTTAGGGGTACACCAACCCCTTTGTTTAGTTATTGTTTAGGGGTACACCCCTGTGTGTGGATGTAAAAAGAGATTAATGAATGGAACTGAAAGTTTCTACATGAATGCTTATAACTGAAGTGTGTGTTCCCATGAATGTTCCCATTTGCATGATTACACTACTATTTTCTCATATTGTATAGTCTATTTTAATATGACATACTTACTTATATCTTGCTTAATGATGAACTGTAATGCACACATGTGACATGCTTGGAATGTAAATGATGAACTTTTCCCTAAATTGCCAATCATGCTTTTAAAGACATCAATAATCACCCTAACTTGAAGTACTAGGATTTTAGGTATAAGAATGACAACACATTATTTGTTGGCCTAGAAACCCGTCCAAGATTTACTCATTAGGAGTAAATCTTGGATAGTCTCCGGTTTGGGACTGTTCTTGAACACCTAATCTCGCTTAGGATGTAAGTGTATAATGTGTATTGGGTTTTCAAGAAAATTTCGGCAGCATTTCCCCGTTTGTTCTCTAAGTACATATGTACTTGGAGAACAGTGGGGAAATGCTGGAGAAATTATCTTGAAAACCCAATACACATTATACACTTACTAGTGAGATTAGGTGTTCAAGAATGGATAGGTGGTACACATTTATTATATATAATAATTACATCACATGTATTTGTTAACCCTAGACCCTAATCTTGTCCTAATATATACTTGTTTTCTCTTTGATCATAGAATGGATAGATCATAGATGTCCATTCGCAATCGCTGCACCCCAGAGTTTATTTCTGGTCTTGACCAGTTTATTAGATTTTCCGAGGAACATAGGAAACAACCTGGAGATAGGTTCTATGTCCATGTAGGCATTGCGGTAACAACTTGAAAGTCAACACTGGTGACGAAATCAAAACTCATGTCATGTGCAACGGGATTATACAAGGCTATACAGAATGGCACTGGCATGGAGAGATTCCAAACCCGAATCCAGTGGATGTCGATAGCAGTGCTTGTGTGGAAGAAGAAATTGCCTACGATGACGTAGATGTGAATGAACCAGTTCCAGTAGACATCGTTGATGCGATGCTGGATAGTTGTGGGGTAGAGCACACAGATCCACCTCCCATTTTTAGAAACATTGTGCATGATGCTGAGATGCCGTTATGCACATGTTGTACTAAGTTTACGAAGCTTAACGCTGTGTTGAGATTGTATAAGTTGAAAGCTAACAATAGATGGAGCGACAAAAGCTTCACGTTATTGTTGTCTTTGTTGAAAGAAATGCTTCCTGAAGGAAACGAGCTGCCAATCTCAACATACCAGGTAAAGAAATTGTTGTGCCCAATGGGAATGGATGCCAAGAAGATACACACATGCCCTAATGATTGTGTATTATTTCAAAAGGACTATGCGGATTTGAAAGATTGTCCAAAATGTGGTGCGTCACGGTATAAATTGACGACTTCAGGGGAGTCCAAAACTGGTTCTCCTGCCAAGGTGATGTGGTATCTACCTATAATCTCACGGTTTCAACGCTTGTTTGCCAATCTGATAGATGCGAAGAATTTGAGGTGGCATGCAGATGTTAAGAAAAATAATGATGGGATCCTACGACATGCGTCTGATTCCCCACAGTGGAAGAAGATTGATGTATTGTACCCTGAATTTGGTGAAGAAGTCAGGAATCTAAGACTTGGGCTTTGTACAGATGGGATGAATCCGTACGGGACATTGAGCACCCAACATAGCACTTGGCCAGTCATGCTTGTTATATACAATCTTCCTCCCTGGCTGTCTATGAAAAATAAGTACGTAATGATGTCGTTGTTGATATCGGGCCCTAAACAACCTAGAAATGACATCGATGTTTATCTTGAACCTCTGATTGATGACTTAAAGAAACTCTGGGGTGAAGGTGTGATGACCTATGATGCTTCACAAAGAGAGACATTTTGTTTGCATGCTATGTTGTTTTGCACTATTAATGACTTTCCAGCATATGGGAATTTGTCTGGATATAGTGTCAAAGGAGCTAAAGTGTGTCCTATATGTGAAGAGAACACTGATTCAACAAGACTAAAACATGGCGGTAAGAATTTATATCTCAGTCATCGAAGGTTTCTTCTAAAATTTCATATGTATCGTAGGAAGCGCAAAGCATTCAATGGATTGAATGAGGAACGCAGTGCACCTAAACCTATACCAGGGGAGGTTGTTTATGAAAGAATAAAAGACTTTGTCAATGAATTTGGTAAGAGATCACAATGTACTACACGGAGTGACAATTCTTCATTCAAGAAGAAGTCAATATTTTGGGATCTTCCTTATTGGAGTTCTTTGACAGTCAGACATTGTATCGATGTAATGCACGTTGAGAAAATTGTTTGTCATAGCATCATTGGTACTCTGTTAAATATACCAGGTAAGACTAAAGATGGGATAAAATCCAGACTGGACCTACGTGAAATGGGAATAAGGTCAGAATTAACAGAATTACGTGAAATGGGTAATAAAAGAACATACTTACCTCCCACTTGTTACACGTTGTCTAGAAAAGAGAAGAAAGCTTTTTTTTGAATGCTTGGTAAATATTAAGGTGCCACATGGTTACTCATCCAACATCCGTAGATTGGTATCAATGAAAGATATGAAGTTGATAGGTCTTAAATCTCATGATTGTCACACTCTAATGCAACAAATATTGCTCGTGGCAATTCGATCTATATTGCCGAAGCATGTAAGGTTTGCAATCACCAGACTTTATTTCTTTTTCAACAGTCTCTGCAGCAAAGTTATTGACCCTGAGACTCTCGATAATTTGCAAAGAGAAGTGGTTGTTACCCTATGTCAGCTTGAGATGTATTTCCCTCCTTCATTCTTTGATATCATCGTACATCTTGTTGTCCACTTGACTAGGGAAGTGAAAATCTTGGGACCGATTTTCTTGCATTGGATGTATCCCTTTGAACGATACATGAGCATTTTTAAAGGTGATGTTCGAAACCGTTATCGGCCTGAAGGGAGTATTATTGAAGGTTATGTGGTGAGAGAGGTTATGGATTTCTGCAATGACTTTCTCAGTGGTAATGACACTCCTGATAATGACAAGAATATTGACGAGCTATTTGGCAAAGGAATTTTGGGATCACGTGTGAAAGTAATCAGCTGTGAGCAGTTGGAATAAGGTCATTTGTATATTTTACACAACATGGATGAAGTGAACGTTTATATCGAGGAACATACCAATTTCATCAAAAGATAATATCCTCGAGCCAATATAATGTGGCTTGCTAGAGAGCATAACAAGACTTTTATTAAGTGGTTTGAAGATAAAGTCTTACATCAACTATCTCAAACACCAGATGATATTACTGAAACTATCAAATGCCTTGCCTTTAAACCAAAGTTGACTGTTATGTCTTATGAAGGGTATGACATTAATGGATTCACATATTACACAAAGCGCCAAGATGATAAGAGTGTCGTCCAAAACAGTGGGGTCACCCTTCAAGCATCGACTATGTTTTTTGCAAGTGAAAAGGATAAGAGTCCACGTGAAGCTAAAATGTCATATTACAGTGTCATTGAAGTGATATGGGAATTTGACTACATAGATTTCAGAATTCCGCTCTTCAAATGTAATTGGGTTGATAACACCAAAGGAGTTATAGTGGATGAATTGGGTTTCACTTTAGTGAACTTTGAAAAGATTGGCGAGAAGGCTGAACCATTCATATTGGCATCACAGGCGAAATAAGTATTTTATATCGATGATCCTGCAAATGATAAATGGTCGGTTGTTCTTCATGGTAAAAGACAGTTCATTGAAGATCCTATAGATGAAGAAGAGTACTATGATAAATATGATGACTCTAGTCCATTCTCAGTTGGGTTGCCAACTCCACAAAATATTGAAGCTAATGATGACTTATATGTGCGCGGAGATCACAATGAAGGATTGTTAATTGATAAAAGATCACAATTTTAGAGGCATGCATGTTTATATTTTTTTATTGAAGCTAAATGATTACTTTTTTAATATCAATATCATTTTCTGATTTGATGTTTCATTATCTTCTAGTTAATACAAATGCTAAACATTGTGGGAGGGTGCTAAAGAACTATAGGACCAATCTCACCCGAGATTACATACGCGATGCTGCGAATATGTTCTTGATTGATTCCAATTCTAGACATTGATCAGTATTTCACTAACTCTACACTAATAATTTTTGTTTGTATTCTCTTTGAAAAATAAATATAGGAAGAAGGCTATGCAGGACAACCATGACATAGCTATGCAGGATATGCAGGATATGCAGGAAGAAGCCCCAATGAAGAGAAGCAGGATACAGATACAATACATAAAGTGGAGCCCACACAAGTACTTCAGATTCATATAACAACATGACAGACTAACACATATATAGTGCATAACAACAACAGTGCCGAATTTACATACAACACTAGCTTAGTACATATATAGTGGGACTAAGGTGATGATACCACATGCTAAAACAGGTTACCGACTACATGTTACGACTGGGAGGTCGTGATTCAGCAACCATATGCATTAGCAGGAGGGCAAACATATGGTGATCTGTTTGTCCTCCTTCTAATGCATACGGTTGCTGAATCACGACCTCCCAGTCATAACATGTAGTTGTCGGTAACCTGTTTTACCAGGTGGGATCGTCACCTTATAAGTCCCACTATATATGTACTAAGCTAGTGTTGTATGTAAATTCGACGCTGCTGTTGTTATGTACTATATATGTGTTAGTCTGTCATGTTGTATGGACATCGATTGTATTGCCCAGGTATTATATAGTCTCATTAGATAATATGAAATATATCAATCTTATTTATAGCTCATTAATTATATATATACATCATTCTCTTTACAGGTGTTTAAAGCTGACCCCACTACATGAACGGACTTACTAGATGTACATGCTCCCTATACGATGGGAGAATTAAATGAAGTAAGAGAAGAATGAGCAACAGCCATACAAATAGTGGGGGCTTTAAAATATAATTGGGATCCTGATAGTGAATAATGACTAAACAATGATATTTTGTAAATGAATTTCTAAATTATAATATATGTGTGAATGTTTCTACATGCCTGGATGTTTCTACATGTGTCTGAGTGAAAATGAATGAAAGTGTTGGTTGCTATATGAATGTTTCTACATGTGTGAATGTGAATGAATGGAACTACAGATTGCTAGCTACATGAATGTTTCTAAATGTGTGAAAATAAAATGGAACTGCAGGTTGCATTGCTAAATGCATGTGTGAATATTTTTTTTGTTAATTTTGCAGGTTTGTGGCCTGTTGTCGGCTGATATCAATGGATGTCGTAAAACCTACACTTCATAACTGAACTGAACATGTTTCTCATCCTGTGACCAGCCACAGTAGGTCTGCAGACTGACAGAAGAAAAAAAAACAATAGGCGTCGGTTATTTGTATAAAACCGACGCCAAATAGTTACAGTGTCGGTTTTTAATAGAAACCGACGTCTATTTCCTTAACACCACGGCCGTGGCAGCGGACCAGACACCATGGCCGTGCTGGACAGTACGGCCGTGGCAGCGGACCAGACACCATGGCCGTGCTGGCCAGCACGGCCGTGGCAGCAGACCAGACACCACGGTCGTGCTGTCCAACACGGCCGTGATGGGAGTTATATGCTGTCGGTTATTAGCTAATAACCGACGTCTATAGTGCCCAAGTTGGCACCCTCCTGTGGCGCGAAGATATATGTCGTCGGTTATTTGTAAAAAACCGACACTGATAGTGCCCAAGATGGCGCCCTTTCTGTGCCGTGAAGGGTTTGGGCGTCGGTTTCTTATCTAATAACCGACGCCTATAGTGCCATGATGGCACATTTTTGGTGGCGCGCGAAGAGTTTGGGCATCGATTTTGGAACTGACGCCTAATGGGTGAGCTTTTAGTGTCGCCCACATAGGTGTCGCTTAGAAATCGACACTAAAGGCTTTAAATAACCGACACTAAAGGTAGGTTCTGTAGTAGTGTAAGTGCTCATATTATGTATAATATGACAATCATTTATTCTGATCTATGTATTACTGTTCATTTCATATGTGTATGCATACCTTAACTGATGCCACGTTATGTTAAGTTTGTTGCACACTTGTTTAAGGTGACGGTGAATAAACTTCTTAACTATGAACATTTTTAATGCCTTACCATGTCACAATGGGTGTTTGATAAAGAAACTCAAAAGCAAATGTACTGATAGATCCTACTTTGTTTGTGAATGAAATATAATACTACATTTATGTTGAATTGTGAATATATTTGTTACATTCAAGATTATGTATAGTCTTACCAAAGTAAGTCTATTAATACAATGATGAAAAATATTCACATTAAGGTTAAGTAGTATTACATTCAACTTAACTTGACAACAATCATTTCGATTAAAATTTATCATTATTATTGGCATTATACAAGTTAAGTCAGTTAGCATATGTGTGTAATTGATATAATGTTTATCCCAAAGGAAAAATATTATGTCACTCACAACCATGTGCTAAGTTATTTTATTAAGTGAGATTAACTCACATAAAGGAACTAATCCTACTCAGTGATACATATTTATCCAAAGATAAGTTGTAATGATTACTTGTGATTAGTATTATAAAAGTAAATAAAGTAGACCTCGAAATTTACTTTTATATTACAGTTGTGGTTTTAATATGAAATTTTTAATATTCCAGTTATTTCCTCATCCTTGTATGGTGAAAATAACAATATTGCTACTCTCAACGGTTCAAATTTTAATGAATGGAAAGAAAAGGTCATGTTTACATTAGGTTGTATGGACTTAGACTTAGCTTTCCAAGTGGAGAAACCACAACCACTTACAGAGAAAAGTACCACTACAGAAAAGGTCAATTATGATAAGTGAGAACGTTCTAATAGGCTTAGTTTGTTGCTTATGCAAGCAAACATGGGAAAGCATATTATACGATCCATTCCCACTTCTGAATTGGCAAAAGATTTTCTAAAGGCAGTGGAGGAGCAATATGTTTCTTCCAGTAAGTCTAGGGCCAGCACCCTAATGGCCAAGATGTGCTCTATGAAGTACAATGGTTCGTGTGGGATCCGTGAACACATCATGGAAATGAGAGACATTGCTGCACACCTCAATGAGATGGATTTATCTATCTCTGATGCATTTCTTGTTCATTTCATTTTAACATCCTTGCCTAGTCAGTATGGATCATTCAAAGTCTCTTACAACACACAAAAGGAAAAATGGTCAATAAATGACTTATTGTCCATGTGTGTTCAAGAAGAAGAGAGACTCAAGAATGAAGGGGTGCCTACTGCACATTTAAGCACCCATGACAAGAATAATCGCAAGGGTAAAGGAAAAATGAAAGGAACTGCTCCTATCTTAGGTGGAGTGTCTAAGCCAGGTGATGTCAAGGTCGGGGGAAGTAAGGCTAACATGAAATGCTTCTTCTTCCGTAAGAAAGGACATGCTAAAAAGGAGTGCTTCAAGTACAAGAAATGGTTGGAAAAGAAAGGTATAATGTCTCTTATTTCATATGAATGTCATCTTTCAAATGTTCCTTTATATAGTTGGTGGCTTGACTCTGGTGCCACTGTACATATTTACAATACATTGCAGGGATTTCTGAATCAAAGGAAACCAACGGAGCGTGAAAAAGTCCTCTATTCTGGAAATAAATTGGGCTCTCACGTAAAGGTCGTTAGCACATGCAGATTAATCCTTGATAATGGAAAGTTGCTGGACTTAGAAAATACTTTTTATGTACCAAATTATAGTAGAAATTTTGTCTCAATTTATAGATTAGATAAATTAAACTATAGTTTCATTATTCAAAGTGGACAACTATCATTGTATAAAAACTCTAGTTTAGTTGGTACTTGTGTTTTAATAAATGATCTCTATCAAGTTCAATTAAGCCCTAATTTTGAGCAATCTTTTACAGTCCAGCATAATATTATTGGTAATAAACGCACATTGTTAGATGAGAAATCATCACTTCTTTGGCATAGAAGGTTGGGACACATTTCCAAAGAAAGGATCCAAAGATTAGTAAATCAAGGCATTTTAGGGCCTATAGACTTTACTAATTTTGGAACATGTGTTGAATGCATAAAGGCTAAGCAAACCAACACTTCTAAAAAGGGTGCAAACAGAAGTAATGGAACATTAGAAATAATTCACACTGATATTAGTGGACCATTCCCACCTTGTTTTATAGGGGAAAAATATTTTGCAACCTTTATTGATGACTATTCACGATATATGTTTCTCTACCTATTAAATGACAAAAGTGAGGTTTTTCAAGCCTTTAAGAACTTTAAAGTTGAAGTGGAGAAACAATTGGGTAAGGTGATTAAGATAGTCAGATCTGATAGAGGAGGTGAATATTATGGAAGGTTCACTGAGATGGGACAAAGAAAGGGACCATTTGCACATTTTCTTCAAGAAGAGGGTATTGTACCTCAATATACAATGCCAGGCATGCCAAGTCAAAATGGTGTAGCTGAAAGAAGGAATCGAACATTAAAGGAAATGGTTCGTGCAATGCTTTGTAATTCATCCCTTCCTTCTTCAATGTGGAGTGAGGCTTTAAAAATGGCAGTGCGTGTATTAAACAAGGTTCCTAGTAAGTATGTCTAGAAAACCCCATACGAATTATGGACAGGAAGGAAATCATCCTTGAACTATATGCACATATGGGGATGTCGTGCAGAAGTTAAAATTTACAGTCCACATGAGAAGGCCTTTGACCCAAGAACCACTAGTGGTTTCTTTATTGGTTATCCAGAAAGGTCAAAGGGATATAGATTTTATTGTCCATCTCACCCACGAAAGATAGTCGAGAGTGGTAAGGCTAGATTTTTGGAGGATCATCAAATCAGTGGGAATGATCTACTTCAAAATATATCTTTTGATGAAGTGCAGGATAATTCGGTCACACCTGCACCTAGTCAAACTTTTATAAGCTATCCAATAATTATTCCTATGAATAATTGTCAAGTGCATGAGCCAATAGAAGTAGATCATGCTCCAAATCAGATTGTAAATGAACAAGTTGATAATGTTCATGATGAAGGACAACCCAAAGAGCCTACAGAAAATGTAGAACCCAATGCTGAATTAAGAAGGTCCATAAGATCAAGGAGGTCTGCCATTCCATCTGATTATGTTATATACCTTCAAGAGCCAAACATGGACTTTGAGGATATTGATCCCTTATCTTTTTCACAAGCAATGGATTGTGAAAATTCCTCTAAGTGGTTTGATGCCATAAAGGAGGAACTAGCATCCATGGATAAAAATCAAGTATGGGACCTTGTACCTTTGCCAGTGAATATTAATCCTATTGGTTGTAAATGGGTCTTTAAGACCAAGAGGTACTCAAATGGTGAAATTGAGAAGTACAAGGCTAGACTAGTTGCTAAAGGTTTCACCCAAAAAGAAGGCATTGATTATAAGGAGACTTTTGCTCCAGTCTCATCAAAGGACTCCTTTAGGGTAATCATGGCCTTAGTAGCTCATTTTGATCTTGAGCTACATCAAATGGATGTGAAAACGGCATTTTTAAATGGAGATTTATCTGAAGAAGACTATATGGAATAACCAGAAGGTTTCATTGATAATAGTAGAAGTCACATGGTTTGCAAATTGAAGAAATCAATATATGGACTAAAACAAGCATCTCGACAATGGTATATAAAATTTAACACCATTATATCAACTTTTGGGTTTAAACCAAATATTGTTGATCGGTGTATATACCTCAAGGTCAGTGGGAATAAATTCATAATATTGATTCTTTATGTGGATGACATTCTACTAGCAAGTAATAACATTGCTATATTAAATGAAACTAAGGAATTTCTTTCCTCTAACTTTGAGATGAAAGATATGGGAGAAGCTACGTATGTTCTCGGTATGGAGATACATCGAGACCGAGCTAAGGGTATACTTGGTATATCCCAAAAAGCTTACATATCTCAAGTTTTAGAGAAGTATGGAATGAGAAATTGTTCACCTGTACCTGCAACTATAGTTAAAGGAGATAAGTTTAACTCCAAGCAGTGTCCTAGTAGTGATATAGAAAGGAATGAAATGAGGAAAATACCATACGCATCTATAGTTGGGAGCCTACAATATCTACATATATGCACCAGACCGGACATTGCCTTTTCTACTGGAATGCTTGGTCGTTACCAAAGTAACCCTGGCATGGACCATTGGAGAGCTATGAAGAAGGTGATGCACAATCTGCAAGGAACAAAGGACTACATGCTTACATATAGAAGAACAAACCACCTTGAGGTTACGGGATATTCAGATGCATATTTTGCAGGATGTCTAGATAGTAGGAAGTCTACAACAGGCTATGTCTTCCTATTGGTTGATGGTGCAATATCATGGAGAAGTATTAAGCAAAAGACTACAACTTCATCTACCATGGAAGCTGAACTTATAGCTTGCCATGAAACATCATCACATGCGATATGGATTAAGAATATGATACAAGATCTTAAATTTGTTGACTCAATTCATAAGCCAATACAGATATATTGTGATAATGAAGCCGCAGTCACTTTTGCTAATAGTGATAAAAGCAAAATGGCATGCAGACATCTAGACATAAAACTCTACGTTGTCAATGAGCGAGTTGACAACAAGATGATACAGATTGATCACATTGGTACACAACACATGATATCAGATCCTCTTACTAAAGGGCTAGCTCCAGGATTGTATACATCTCATGTAAAGAATATGGGTCTGAGAAAGTTATTTGATGTGTAATGAATAATGTGATTTAACAATGTAATATTTATTGCGTGATCACATATATGACTCGCTATTTCTGTTTCAATACTAGTTATCACAGAATGTCATTTTTGACATCAAGTTGGGCCAAAGAAATAGGTTTTGAGGTCACCCTATTCATAAATTTTATATCACCACATAGGTGTTTATATTGAGCATCAATGGAAAATTGTTAAGTGTTATTGCCATGACATTTTGGGCCAAGTGGGAAAATGTTAAATAACCCTCTTACGGTGTGGCCCAAAATAAAATAAAAGTAATATATTAATTAATAGATTTTCCTGAAGGGGTGCATCTTTTGGGGGTTTTAGTGTACACTCCATAACTATTATGCCTCTTGGTGATGGATAGAGAGGCATTAAATATTATATAAAAAGGGTTTGGTCCTCTCTCCATGGAATCCATCCGTAACTGATAGCCATCCATCAGAGAATCCAGAGGGGAGAGAAACCAACGTCTGCTTTGGAGACCATACGCTTCTGCTCAGTGCATCTCTGTTTCTTCCGCTCTCTCTCGTATCTCTCGTTTCAGCCGTGCAACGCTATTGTCTGATGCTACCGGAGCCAAGAACGCAGTGTTATCATCATCGAGATACACCATGGAAACGCCACAGTCTTCAGGTACGAGATAATATCTATAACAGTTGAGCCAACCAGTTTGTAGAAGGCTAGTTGTGTCTTTCTGAAAAGAGAAAATTCACAATATTTATTTTTTGTGTTGCCATGGGGTTCGATCCAAATCATATAAAACTCTAAAAATCTAGACACATTCCGTCTCAATTAGTAAACCATCTCTAGTTATCTTTGCACAAACCTCTAGGATCAATTTTAGAGCCCCTAGGTGACACCGTGACATATACTTATCTATGGTTGGTCCCGTGAAACCCCCAATCAGCTTCCCTTTATCATCTTGCATGATGCCTTCCACTGCCCTCCCCCTTGTCCCCTTCTTCATATTTTTCTATGATACCACCTCGAATTTAGTTCAAGGGGGATGGTGAGAGGGTGGTTGAATCTCACTTCACTAATACAAATACCTCTGGTCTTGATTTCTCCTAAGAAACCCTTATCTTTCCACATTTTAACGATGTTTGTGGGGTCTCACCTAACTTTCGTATGGCTAGGTCATCGACATTATCCTAAAGATGTTCTTTTCCTTGCACAATATTTTGATGTGGTCATGCTTTTATTATCAAATCGACCAGCGCAACTCCCCACCGAGAGACACCACAGAATGGAAGGTAAGAAGCCCTCACACCCCTACCCACGTGTTTGCACTCACATCCGCCAAACATGCTCTAGCCCATATAGCCTAGAGAAGACATTTATATCTAAGAATTCTTTTGCCTTAGCCCAAGTCAACCTCACCATCTCTCCTCTCAAGAAGATATTATCATAAGTTTCCAACTCACCTTGTCCACAACATTCACACATGGACGTGAGGTGTATGCTGCAAGATCTAATGTGATCATCAGTTGGGAGTGTTGTGACATCCCGCTATCACACAGACAACAAGACGTCACACGAAAACGTGCGAAACCACCATGAAATCACATATTACTGAAAACACGGGTTAATAAAAACCGATTGCGGAAAGTAAATAAAAGAAAACTAGTACATCCAGATCCTCATCCTATAAAGAAACATGTTATATAAATATGCAAAAACATGGATATATGTCCACATCTTATATGGACCAACTGTCCTGTCAGCACAAGAGTTCATCATCTGTTTATACATACATAACGGGCCATATCAGTCCGACAACAGAAAATACAAGGCTACAACATTTATTCATCATGAAACATCGTCAAAATACCTCCGGGGGCCTGAGAGTACATGGATGACCCTAGGACTCTACTACTAAACAACATCATATCCATCTCTTGCCTCCTACTGCTCTTCTTGTTGCTCGGCCGCAACCTCACGACCACCACCACGTCTAGCACGATCACTTAAAAATGTTGTAAACCAGTGGGGTGAGACATATCGTCCCAGCGAGAAACATAACTCCCTTCCAAAACTATAAAACTTCAAATAAAGCAAGTAATTGATGTAAGCAGCATACTGAACAGAGCTTGACCTTATTAATAACTTACCAAGATACATATAACCATATATTTCTTTATGGAACATGATTGACAAGATGAGCTTTATAAGAACTTATCACAAGATATGAGGAACGTACAAAAGATATAACTAGAGAAACTATACAAGCAAGGCCTCAACCAATGTTCCGTGTTTTGTCTTAAGCAATATATACTATACAGCTGAATTACGATTTATTATGCCCTGAGGAAGTGAGTCGTACCACTTAAATCCAACCTTCAGTTGTGAAGCCCAAAACTGGTGCCATAAAAGGTCAATGGAAGAGCTGGACTCCACGACATCACCTTTTCATGGTCAGTGCACGATAATTAAAGTAGGACCACAGTCTCTTGCTTGAGTGGCCTCAGCCAGAGGGTTAGCTCACATAGTCTACCCTTTTATCTAGCCCGCCTTGGTACAGGTCTCGGCGCTAGTATACCTTGAGCCACAGGCCTAATCACCGTGCTCTTGAGCCATGAACGCATTCATGCTCTATCACACTGAGCCATGGGCCTGTTCACCATGCTCCAACTATCCTGAGTCTACAACCGCAATTGTACTCAAATCCTCCTATTTTTGCCTAGGAGAAACCCCACATATTCAAGAAATATGTGTTCTAGGTAATCCCATAGGATAAACCTATTTCACCATCACCATCTACTGACGATGATGCATCTATGGCCAGGGCAAGCTACATGATATGTTCCATTATTATTATTTACTATATTTAGGTGGATTGTTGAGGAAACCAAGTTGTAAAACATAGACTGCATTGAGTTACATTATTACTGTCATTACCATGGGATCTCAATCCCTCATTACAGAATGCCACTGCCTCTCAAGGCATACTTCACCATCATGGGATAGCAATTCCTTATCTCAACATCAGTGGATAACACCTCAACTAGACACTCAGCCTTTATCAGGTCAACAGACCTTTCTCATCATATTGGTGATACATGTTATCTTATCAATAAGGATTATAATCATTGTGTATTTTATAGAACACATACACCTCATAGCTCTTACCTAGATATGGATTCACTTGATTCACCTGCATGGTTAGTATGCATATCAAGAGAGATAACTGAATCACCAAACATAGATCTTTATGATTGTCATGCTATTAGGGTTGAAGGTACATGATTGGAACAACATCCATGATCATAGTTACATGAAGCACAAGTTGTATATGTAGACAAATTACATTATTGTTATCAAACCATGAGCATCCACTATGCCTTTATCTTATGAACATAAACATGTATCTTATCATCTTTCTTAGCACCAACTTTAGGAATCAAACATATCACTGGTCACAACCTATCATTCATAACTCATCATCCACAAAGGTGCGAGCACAAGATAACAAAACTCACCAACCTAAGCTTCCGAGATAGGCATAACCCTCACCAAAGGTACCGCCTACCCTCACCAAAGGTGTGGTGGGTAGCGTCATTCCTCACCCAAGGAAGTATTGGGCAGGGTCATATCCCTAACCAAAGCTCTATCGTCTAGGGCATCAAAACCCTAAGGCACTAAACCACCCATATTGGTCACCAGCATAACATGCACCCATGCACAAGGGATATCGTGCAACCAAGAGCCAAGAGCTATGTCTTGCACCCATGGATATCGAGCAACCAGGTGCAAGCTGATATCGGGCAACATATGGGCGTCACATATCAGCCATCACCCCTATCACCCATAATGGGTTAGGGTTTTATGTCGGGCAACCAGCAAGGTCATGTAATCCACAACTATATTATCCAAGGCTATGACGCCCAAGGTCACCACTGTATTGCCCAACAAGCACACAACTAACAAATGATACCATGGCGCCCAAGGTACCCTATCGTCCCACAAGGTAGACACCACATATCGGTCAACACTAGGGCACCTAACTAAGGTTCCATCACCCAAGCACCATATTGGGAAACACCAAAACCAACCCGTATCGCCCAAGGAATAAAATAGAGATGCCTACCAAGCATCATGTCGGCTAAAGGCATAACGCCCACAAGCACCAACTAAGGTAGGAGTTCATATCGGGAAAAAGAGACGAAGACCACTTCTTATCATATCGCCTAAGACTCAACCCTAGGAGAGGGGTATCAGGCAACTCATCACAAAGGGGTATCGTGCAAGGCTTAAAGACATATCATGTTGGTCATCTTCAACCTCAAGATTGCCATCAAGAAGCCCTAAAATCTCAAGAGAGTTGGCTCACCTCTCAAGACAATTAAGTCAGAGAGGGGTATTGCACAACTTCCATCACCTATCGGGCAACAAGGAGGTCCATCTCCTCATATTGTCCAACCAACCCAAGCTCATCTTCCTAATGGATTAGGAGACCCTAACCTCACCTCTCAACAACTACGAGAGAGGCGTTTTGCCCCAGGAACTCCACCTCCATGGTTTTGCCAACCCAAGGCAAACCAAGATAAAAAATCTAGGGTTTATCTAGAGCAACCTCCTAACCATTATAGCAAGAAACATAGCTAGAAGAAGACATGGCCGATCAATATATATAGCATGCGATATGAAAAAGAAGTAGTATAGGTAGGGTTAGGAGTTATGTAACCCGCCTCAAGCAAGCTCCAAAGCTCCAAGCCCCACCAAAGAAGCAAGATACCTTCTAGGGTTCGACCATCACTAGAGGAAGAAGAAGAAGTCTAGAGCTTGTCACCCACCAAGATCCACCAAGAAGAGGGTATCAGACACCAAGCTCCACCAAGGGGGATGTATCGGCCACCAAGGAAGAAGGAAAGAAGATAAAGGATCTAAAGAGCTTAGCTACTAAGGAGAGGGTCATATATATACCATGGGGTGAAGAGGGAGGGCAAGGCAAGGTGGCACCCGCCCCCAGCACACTTGTCCAAGGAGTGTGCCACATGCAAGCACCCTAAAAACCCATGCCCATGTGTTGCCACTCTCTTAGCAAAGCAGCTGCCACTTGTCCAAAGATGGTGACACAAACAAAGATAGAAGGGAGATGTGTGTCGCCCAAGAGGAAACCCATTCACCCTTGGCCGATACAACCTCCTTGGCTGGCACACCCACCAAGCCTTGGCCGATACACCTTGGCCTTTCCCGATACAAGGTCCCAACAAGGCAAAACAAAGAAAAACAAAGCCCAACAAGGATCAACAAGGCCCAAAGCTACTCAAGCAATGAGCCCAACCCATCCTCTCAACACAACACAAATAAACCCTAATCATAACCTCAGGTGATTAGCAAGCATCTAAACACAAGGTTTAGGCAAAGCAAAAAGGGTAAGCCCAAAATGAAGGTCAGGGTCCTTACAAGCCATAAACCTCTACAAAGGGATTTCTCCCCCAAAATCCGAAGAGAAAAGTGAGGGGTACTTCCTCCTCATCTCTTCCTCGAGCTCCCATGTGGCTTCCTCAATGCCACGATGATGCCAAAGAACCTTCACAAGCACCAAGTCCTTCCTTTTTAACTTCTTCACTCTCTTATCAAGAATCAACACTGGACCTTCCTCATAGGTCACATCTTCGTCAAGCTCAACCTCAATTGGTTGTATCACTGTCTCTGTTCTCGGATGACTTTTATTTAACATACTGACATGGAACATCGGATGTAACTTGTGCAACACTGGTGGCAGTTCAAACTTGTAAGCTACCTTGCCAACGCATGCTATTACCGGGTATGGCCCCATATACTTGGGTGCCATCTTGCCTTTCCGGCCAAACCTCAACATGAATTTCCATGGTGAGACTTTAAGATACACGTTGTCTCCCACCTAGAACTCTAGAGGTCATCAAAGATTATTTGTATATGACTTCTGTCTGTCCTGCGCTACTTTAAACTATTGTTGTATCACCTTGATCTTCTTTGTTATCTGCTGCACTAACTCAGGACCCAAAAGCTGATACTCGCCTGACTCATAGCAGCATAAAGGAGATCTACACTTCTTGCCATATAAAGCCTCATAAGGAGCCATGTCGATGCTCCTCTAGTAACTATTGTTATAGGCGAACTCTATCAAACTGAGATGCACGTCCCAACTGGCTAGGAAATGCAGCACACAAGCTTAGAGAAGATTCTCCAATGTCTGAATAGTCCTTTCAGACTGTCCATCTATCTACAGGTGGACAGCAGTACTGCACCTCAACTGCATTCCCAATGCTTTGTGGAACTGTTCCCAAAAATGACTTGTGAACTGGGGACCTCTGTCAAAAACTATCATTGCAGGTACACCATGCAAACACACTAACTCATCCACATACACCTGAGAAAGCTTCTCTATTGTACATGTTGTCTTCACAGGTATGAAATGAGCAGACTTTGTCTACATGTCCACTATCACCCAAATGGAATCATGATTCTTAGTTGTCCTTGGCAGACCAACTATGAAATCCATGGTTATATGATCCCATTTCCATTGCTGTATCATCATGAGTTGCAGCATACCTGCCAGTTTCTGATGCTCAGCCTTAACCTACTGGCATACCGCACACCTAGCCACAAACTCAGCTACATCCCTCTTTAAGCCAGGCCACCAATACATGTCCTTCATATTATGATACATCTTGGTGACACCTGGATGCATAGCACACATCGATGTATGTGCTTCCTTGAGCACTAGCTTTCTCAGATATCAACATCGGGGACCACCATCCTACTATGATAATAAACTAGTCCATCCTTAGACTCATGGAACCCATCACGCTTCTCGCTGCCAAACTCTGATCTAATCAATTGAACTGAAGAATTTGTCTGTTGTGCATCTTTGATCTTCTACCTCAATGTAGGCTTTACTTGCATCTGTGCCAACAGTCCTGCCAACAAGGAGACTTCCAACTGTACATTCATCTTCCACAAAGATACGAGCATATACCGCCTATGGAATACCAAGGAACTCAATTGTGCCTTCTTCATAGGAAGAGAAGAAGACTTTCTGCTAAGCGCATCAGCTACCACGTTCGCCTTACTAGGATGATACTCAATGGTGGAATCGTAATCATTGATCAACTCCATCCAGCGATGTTGTCGCATGTTCATCTCACTTTGCAAGAAGATGTATTTTAAGTTCTTATGATCTGTAAAGATCTGACACACTACCCCATAAAGATAATGTCTCCAAATCTTTAACACATGGAGCACCGCTGCCAGCTCCAAATCATGTGTTGGATAATTCTCCTCATGTTTCTTAAGTTGTCATGCAGCGAAAGAAACTACATGATCTTCCCGCATCAGCACACATCCTAGGCCTTTCTTGGAGCATCACAGAAAACAACATAGCCTTTCCCAGGCTTTGGAAGCACAAACACTGGAGCACTAGTCAACTTCTCCTTCAAACTTTGGAAAGCTTGCTGACAACGATCATCCCAATCAAAAGGTACATCCTTCCTGGTCAATTTTGTCAGTGGCAACGCGATCACACTGAAGTTTCTTATAAACCTCTGGTAGTATCCTGCTAAACCCAAAAAACTACAGACTTCTATCAATGTCTTCAGTTGCTCCCAATCTACAACTGACTCCACCTTCTTGGGGTCCACTCTGACTCCTACTATAGATATCACATGACCTAAGAAAGTCACTTCTTTCAACCAGAACTCGCACTTACTAAACTTGGCATACAACTGGTGTTGGCAAAGAAGAGTCAATGCTTGGCGAAGATGTTGTTCATGCTCTCTACTGTCCCGACTAAAGATCAATATGTCATCTATAAAAACCATAACAAACTGGTCTAGAAATGGACAGAACACCCGATTCATCGGGTCCATAAAAGCAGCAGGCGCATTGGTTAGCCCAAACATCATAACCACAAACTCAAAGTGACCATACCTCATCCTAAAAGTTGACTTGGGTATGTCCTCTGATGCGATGATTATGAGTCGCATTTATAGACTTGTGTTACTTGCGTTTTATGTGTTTATTGGTCACTTTGGTGGTTAATATTACATAATTTACTTAATTTAGTCTATGATCCTCCTCAGTGTCAAATCTCTCTTATTTTATTATTTTGAGTATAAATGATTACAATAATAGGTTTTATCTCGGCTAATGTGGTTTTGTTTTGCAATTTCAGGAAAAACACATATTTGTAGCTGTCGATACCATCGACATCAGTCGATACTATCGACACAGCCACTGGCAGGCAGCTGTGACGAGCAGCGCAGAATCGATACCATCGACTGGGAAGTCGATGGTAGCGACGTACCATCAGGTTGTTGGCGACCAGTCAGTCGATACTATCGACACCACAGTCGATACTATCGACGCTTTCAGCTTCAGTGATGGAAAAGGGATAAAACCAACGCCTAAGGGTGTCGATAACATCGACTCACATCGATGGTATCGAGCCAGGATCAGGCACAATGATGAAAAAGAAAGAAGGTCTGCCGATATCGCGAGGGGTCGATACCATCGACCCGTGTCGATGGTATCGACACCGTCAGATTAGAGTTTGTTTCAGATCGACTCTAATCCAATGGTTGTGATATTTTTGCAACCTAACTCGGTGATTATACCTAAGGACGGCGGCCAAGAGCAGGGTAACACGTCATTAGCCACTACACACGTCCCGAGAAGGTGTGGAGAGAAGAACGGAGCCAAGAAGCACGCCCCAACCATTCCGGAAGCTGAAGAACATTTTCCACCGCCGAAAGGTTGTAGATCACGCACTCTACGCCGAGGAACGATTGGATCTTCTCCGTTCAAGGGTTTCATTACTTTATCCACGTTTTTCTCCATGTTTCCCCTTCTTTCAACCATGTCTTGCTCTGAGATGAACATGCGGGGCTAATCCCCTTTATCTTTAGGACTGGGAGTAGCCTGGGGAAGCATTGTATGACGTTTTTATCATAGTAATTCATCATTTGTCTCTTAAATCCATGGTATGATCTCGTTTTCTCAATTATATTATTATGCTTGATCATCAAAATGATAATCTAATGCCTTTAATTACTTTGAAAGAAGAATTAACGGTTGAAAAGAGACGAAATTCACATTAATTATCAAATCCCTTGAAAAAGGTGATGTACGGTTAATGGTGGAAATCCAGAGGTCGATTCTAATGCACCTAGTTTAGGGTATAGGTTACTTTGACGGTGGAACCGACCTAGACATAGGTAGTGAATTGTACCACTACAGTGGACAATTCTGACTACAGGCCACTACCCGGATTGAGAGATGAACCTGAGTAACTATATGGAAATTCATACAATGAAAACCCGCGGTGAAACCGTAATCCTAAATATTCACATCTAAATTGATTAAACTAAACATTTAATCGATTGCTTTGTTTTCTTTTATTTTTATTTTCTTTTTAATCAACTCTTAAAACCTTTTTAACCGGTCTAGCTGATTGCGAGCAGTTAGTAGTAGTCTAGCGATAGTTCACTGTCCCTGAGTTCGACTCAGGCCTCACAAGGGCCTACACTACATTGACACGTGCACTTGCGTTATACGCACGGTAAAATCATGTCATGTTTTTGGCGCTGTTGTCGGGGACACGGCAAATTGTCGACATTATGAGTGCTGCAAGAGGCCACTCTAGGCCACATTTTTATTTTACTATTTTAGTATCATTTTTGAAATTCATCATTTATCTTTCATATATAGAAATCATTTAGTACGGTACTAAACCTAAATTATTATTTTACAGGTACTAGTGCATGGTGAGGACGCGTAGCACAGACTACACGCATCTATCACCAGAGGTTCCACTGTTGGGACCAGACGACGAGGAGAACCACATTCAACACCGACTTGAAGATATAGATTCAGACTCTGAACCAGAAGCCCTGGCTGAGGAACAGACAATCTAGGAGAAGATCAAGGTGTCTTCTGCATCTACATCTAAAGGGCCGATCAAGAGGCAGGCTATCAACATTCCCAACTATAAGATCGATCCAGGCCTAACAAATTTGGTCAAATCAAATGCATTTCATGAGCTTAAAAACAAAGATCCAATGAATCACATTAGCCAGTTCGTGGAGAACTGTGACATGATCAAGATAGATAGGTTTCCACAGGAGACATTGTGCTTGAAGCTGTTCCCCAGCTCCCTAGCGGGAAATGCACGAGAATGGCTACATAATCTTGATGATGAGTATGTGGAATCGTGGGATCATATGGTCGAGGTGTTCTTCGAGAGATTCTTTCCGCCCAAGAAGACCAATTATTTGGTCTGGAAGATCCATAATTTTAGTCAGAAGGAAGGGGAGACTTATTATGAGACCTGGGAAGGGTTTCAGATCATCCTGAGGAGGTGCCTACATCATGGGCTTGACAAGGAGAAACTAGTTAAAATCTTCTATTTTTCTCTTTCTGAGCATGATAGAAGTAACTTAGATTTCGTAGGTTCAGGTGTCTTCTTAAACAACACATGAACGAGGTGTTGGGAAATTTTGAAGCACATGGCCAAAAAGCAATCTTGGGGTGACAGAGACGCAGTAGAACATGTTCAGGCTGCAAGAGAGTCAAAGGCCATCAAAGAGCTAAATGAGAAGATGGACCTTCTCGCCAAGAAACTACTTGCAAAAGAATATACAGAATCCGAGGATGAAGCTCAAGTGAAATTTATGCGCCAACAGCAGGGGTATAGAAATAATGACTACTCATGGAGGAAAGACAAGAAATTCTCCTGGAAGGACCCAAATAATTTCTTGCAGGACCCTGACACAAAACCCCAACCCGCACCAGAGGATAAGAGCAATGAGTTTCTCAACCAAGTGATCAAGCAGAATCAAGAACTAATGAGCATGTTTGGTCAGCAGATTAAGCAACAAGGAGAATTTATGAACCAATTTGGGCAGACCTTACAAAGTCATGGGGCTCAGATGAGGACAATAGAGACATCTTTGGTGCAGATGGCAGCTGAGATAGAAAATTTGAAAAAGCCAGCGCAGTAAGGTTTTCCGGGAAATACAAACATTCCAGGAGGAAACCAGCAAGCTAAGGCAATTCTGCTACGGAGCGGTAACAAGATTTTATACCCCAGGGCCAATGAACCAAGCAAACCCCAGTCAGAAAGCACAGGTGAGACCACAGAGGAGGTTCTGATTCCAATCACAGAGCCGATAGAGGATGTGGCAGAGGATGTCACAATAGAACTCATCATTACTGAGGAGACATTGTAGAAGACACCATATCTGCCACCACATCAAAGGGCACAGACTATCCCGATCCCACATCCCAATAGCGTGAAAGCCAAGAAAGTGGACGCTCAGTTCAAGAAGTTTCTAGATAGTTGTACAAAGCTTTCTGTCAACATTCCATTGTTAGAGGAAATAGAGCAGATTCCCTCTTACGACAAGTTTCTGAAAGACATAATCACAAAGAAGAGGAAAATCCTAGATATCGAGGTCGTGGTTCTTAAGGAACAGGTCAGTACTTTCATCATGGGCACATTTCCACCTAAAAGGCAGGATCTGGGCTGCTTCAACATTTCATGTTACATTGGTAAAGTGAAATTTGGCGAAGTACTGTGTGATTCTGGGGCAAGTATAAATCAGATGCCTCTCTCTACATTGAAGAAGCTGGGACTGAAAGAATCAAGGCCGAGCAATATGACAATTCAGTTAGCAGACAATTCCGTGGTGAAGCCATACGGCATTTGTGAGGACGTGTTGGTGAAAGTTGATCGGTTTGTATTTCCAGCAGACTTTGTTGTAATGGAAATGCAGGATGAGCAAGGAAATGAGTTACTCCTTGGGTGACCCTTCCAAGCCACTGCAGATATGATACTTGAGATGGGAAGAGGTCGTTTGACCCTGGGTATCACTAATGATCGGTTTGAAATGGTCATGCCCTCAAGCACAACACAATCTAAAGAAAAGGAGAAATGCCACATGGTGAAGCAATTTGATCAGAATATCTCTATTTGTCTAGGGAAGCCATTTCTAGATATGGCTCATGTAATGACTAAGGTGGAAAAGGGGACACTGGCTGTAGACATTATGGAACAAAACAAAGTCATTTCTCTTAGCAAGGCTGTGGGTTTTCCCAATGATGAAGAGGAGGACATCCCGCCTTCTACTGAAGATGAGGCCATAGCAAGTTCTGTCTTCAATGCATATCCAGAACTACCTCTTGAAGCCTGCCTAGTTAATATAATGCATGACTGGATGAGAAGCAAGTCACTACAAGAGTGTGTCAAGATGCTTCAGGTGCTTCCGTGCTTTTATGCTAGGTACTATGAAGATCTTGGAAAACTCCCACCACCGCTTCATTCATTCTTGATCGTTCCACCAGAGTTAGACTTCAATCCACTGCCGCCTCACTTGAAATATGCATTTCTAGCCGAGGGTGAAAAGCTACTAGTGATTATCTCAACATATCTGAGTGCCGAGGAGGAGGACCAACTGCTGATCGTGTTGAAGAACCACCGAGGTGCATTCGGGTGGTCGGTTGCAGATATCAAGGGGATCTCTCCTACACTGTGCGAGCACAAGATCCGGCTCAAGGAGGGAGCCAAACCTGTCATTCATCCACAACGCCGACTAAATCCAAGCATGATGGAGGTAGTTAAGAAGGAGGTGATCAAGCTCCTTTCTGCAGATATCATCTATGCTATATCTAACTCGACATGGGTGAGTCCTACACAGGTAGTCCCTAAAAAGGGGGGAATTACTGTTACTCATAATCTGTTGAACGAGTCGGTCACTACCCACCTGGTAACCGGGTGGCGTGTGTGTATAGATTACCGTAGATTGAATGCTTCTACGTTAAAGAATCATTTTCCACTTCCATTCATTGATCAGATTTTAGAGCGATTAACAGGTCGATCTCATTTTTGTTTTTTAGATGGTTATTTGGGCTACAATCAAATTTCAATTGATCCTAAGAACCAAGAGAAGTCCACATTCACTTGTCCTTATGGAACATTTGCATAACGTCGTATGCCCTTTGGTTTGTGTAATGCACCAGCAACCTTTCAGTGTTGCATGCTTGCCATTTTCTCCGATATGGTTGAGCGTTGTTTGGATGTTTTTATGGATGATTTCTCAGTCTATGGTGCGTCTTTCTATGAATATTTATACAATTTGGATAAAGTTTTGCAACGATGTGAGGACATGCACTTAGTTCTCAATTGGGAGAAATGTCATATGATGGTTAGTGATGGGACTGTGCTTGGACATAAAGTGTCTAGCAAGGGGTTGGAGGTAGATCTGGTGAAGATTGAAGTTATTTCCAAATTACCCCCACCGAATTCGGTAAAAGGGGTACAGAGTTTTCTAGGTCACGCCGGTTTTTATCGTCGCTTTATAAAAGATTTCTCAAAAATCGCTAAACCATTATCTGAGCTGCTGGAGAAAGATGCGGTCTTTGATTTTAATGAAAAATGTTTGCATGCATTTAATGTGCTTAAAGAGAAATTAATTTCTGCACCGGTTGTGCAAACACCAGACTGGACAAAGTTGTTTGAATTGATGTATGATGCATTGGATTTCACAGTAGGGGCTATTTTAGGACAACGAGTTGACAACAAACCCGTTGTGATTTTCTATGCGTCCAAAACTCTAAATGAAGCACAACTAAATTACACGACAATTGAAAAAGAGCTTCTCACTGTTGTTTTTGCTTTTGAAAAATTCTGGCAATATCTTGTAGGATCTAAAGTCGTGGTTTGGATGGACCACGCCGCCATAAAGTACTTGATGGAAAAGAAAGATTCCAAACCTAGATTGATTAGGTGGATCTTACTGTTACAAGAATTTGACATTGAAATTAAAGATAAGGCGGGAATAGAAAATGTGGTCGCAGACCATTTGTCTAGGTTAGAACAGGTAGATAAGAAGGACATAAATATACCCATTACCGAGACGTTCCCTGATGAACAACTTCTTTCTGTAAAATTTAAAGATCCATGGTTTTCTTATATTGTTAATTATCTTGCCTGCAAAATTATCCTAAATGATTGGACATATCAAGAGAAAAAGAAATTTTTCCATTCTTTGCGATATTATTTCTGGGATAACCCCATTCCGTTGAAGCAATGCAGGGATGATGTATTGCACAGGTGCATACCGGAGGTTGAGTATGAGAGCATACTTCGTCATTGTCATACTTTACCAACGGGTGGCCATCATGCAAGTTCCAGAACTACGGCCAAGGTACTTGAGAGTGGTCTTCACTGGCCTACATTGTTCCGGGATGCATATGATTATGTGCGGCGATGTGATTCCTACCAACGGGTAGGTAACATTTCAAAGCAAAAAGAGATGCCCCTCAATGTATTTCAAGAGGTTGAGGTGTTTGATTTGTGGGGTATTGATTTCATGGGACCGTTTGTGTCCTCAAACTCTAACTTGTACATTTTATTGGATGTTGACTATGTATCAAAGTGGGTAGAGGCAATACCCACTAGGACTAATGATGTTGCTGTAGTGTGCAGGTTTGTCAAGGACTATATTTTCTGCAGATTTGGCGTACCAAGGATGATTATCAATGATGGAGGTACCCATTTCTGAAATCAAAAGTTCACTGCATTGTTGAGAAAGTACAGGGTAAGGCACAACATTGGTACCCCATACCACCCACAGACACAGGGGCAAGTCGAAGTCTCCAATAGGGAAATTAAGAAAATCCTAGAGCGTACAGTAGCTTCGACATGGAAGAACTGGAGCACCTTGCTACCAGACGCTTTATGGGCATATCGGACGACATATAAGACACCTATAGGCACTATGCCTTTTAGGTTGGCTTATGGGCGAGCATGTGATTTGCCGGTAGAGTTGGAGCATAAGGCGCACTGGGCACTACGGAAGCTAAACTTGAATTATGATGAAGCAGGAAAGAAATGCTTGCTAGAGCTAAATGAACTTGACGAGCTGAGGATGAATGCATATGAAAGCTCGCAGATTTACAAAGAGCGAAAAAAGTTGATTCACGATCGACACATTCAGATGTGTGTCTTCAAGAAGGGAGATTGTGTGCTCTTGTTCAACTCAAGGTTGAAGATGCATCCTGGGAAATTGAAATCCCGATGGAGAGGACCTTTCACTGTAGAGGAGGTCAGGCCACATGGAGTAATCATGGTGCGTGATGGCGAGACAACATTTTTGGTTAATGGACAGCGATTGAAGTTGTTCTTCTGTGAGGATTACATGAGGAAAGTGCATGAGGTCAAACTCATTGCACTTACGGATGCATGAGGAGCTTGATTTCATCTAGCCTAAGACGTTAAATAAGGGCGCTTGTTTGGAGGCAACCCAGCCATTGGTAGTTTTGTTTAGTTTCTTTCACATTTGTAAGTTAGTTTGGTTTAATTTTGTTTTTAGTGTAAAAATGATACCTTGATCATTTGTTTAGTGTGCAGGTCTGAGGCAGGGTCGATACCATCGACCATTATGTCGATGGTATCGACATGAGCACAGTTAGGTGGTGGTAAAAATTTCTCTGAGTCGATACTATCGACGGCCTCGTCGATGGTATCAACCTACCATCAGTAACACCGAGCAAATCGCTAGAACGGGGTCGATAGTATCGACATGGCTGTCGATACTCGCGAGATCCCTGAAGATATTCAGACAAAATTTGTCTCAGTGAAGTCGATACCATCGACGGGCCTGTCGATGGTATCGACCCAGTTACAAGCAGAAAGTGGCGTCCGGGCCTCGCGAGGGTGTTTTCCCTAAGAAGAGTCGATATTATCGACTTGCGTCGATGGTATCGACGTGACATGTCACCGATCCACGAGAAGGAATCAACGGTGATCGCTACATCAAGAGAATCGATCTATGGGATGGGTTGATATCATCGAAACCCGTCGATGGTATGGACACGTCATCGATCCGGGCCTCCACATCAGGCTATCGACAACCATCGATACTAGCGGAAGACCGAATTGTGCTATAGGTGTCAATACCATTGACCCGCGTCGATGGTATCGATGGGTCCACAGCAGCGACTGCCATAGTTACAAAAGAGAGGTTTTGTTGTCAAATTGAATCACACCTTCAAAGCCTTTTTCATCCACCTGTGCCTTGCGCATTGTTGTGCGATCAGAGCCCGACTACGAATAATCAAGGAGCGTGATGTTCACCGAGCGGAGATTGTCTTCTCTGAGATCATCTTCACCGAGCTCCATCTTCTGTTCCTCTTTCTTGGTGACAATGGTCTGTACAGCCAGTGCATCTTCTTCACGCGCGACCCCAATGGAGATCCCTGAATTCATTCCTCCACCACCTGCGTCAATTCCTCGTCCGAGGATTGTCCACCCTTCCCTAGAGATCTGGAAGGTGTACGAGGAGTTTTTTAAGAGAAAGATTGATCCCATGCGCTACGTCGATCGTACGATGGTCTGTGACCTGGGGTTGATTGACAATCTCACCTACGTCTTGAAGGGGCAGGCGAGACACACGACCAGGAGGCCAGACGAGTTGGAGTACCACGCCGACAGCCAACCATTCTTCGGCAAGTGGCCGACTTACAAGGAACTCGTGGAGGAATTCATGGCATCATTGGACATCAATGTGGTGCCCAATGACTTGATCGCCACCGACAGAGAGTGGAGGAAAGGGCGGGTGTCGTTCAAACTCTACAACAAAAATTACACCCTAACTCTCGCCCAGTTTAATTCTGTGTACAATTGGTGTCATGACGATTAGCAGCACCAGAGGCCAGACAACCAGACAGACTACGACGCCATCTTTGCCCAACTGGTGACTACGCCTACGGGCAAATCCGTGAGCTACCACAACACTGCAGTAGCCGACTTCGAGCATCCATTTGTACAGATTATGCACCGCATATTCTGCACCACGCTATTTGCTCGCGGTGACTTGTCTCTTAGCAAATTCCAAGAGACAGATTTGTTCTTTCTGCACAAATTGCTGAAGCACGAGGAGTGCAACTGGGGTGCGTTCTTCTTGACGCGCGTGTTGGCCATGAAGAGGAGTATGCAAAAAGCTCCTATCCACTTTGGAGGGCTCATCACACTACTGGCCCTCTACCTTGGTTTGGATTTTTCCCAGCTTACTCCCCTTTCCAGCAGGAGCAAGGTCAACCTCCATCATCTGCACCGTTCCAACCTCCTCCTGCTCTGTGATGGCTTGGTGTATGCACATTGCCATGTCAATCACACATATCAAGAGTGTTCGCTTCCAGACCCCATCTTCAACATTGAGGGAGCTCAGCATTTCTGATGGCCTGTCATCGCCATTGATGACTCTGATGAAGACGACGGTCATGACGACAATGATAATGACGGCGACAAGCCTGAAGAGGAGGAGGAGGCTTTCACTCCTCTTCAGGGATGAGTAGCACCCCAGAAGCATCCCCGTATGCATCCGGGTGCATCATCTTCTTCGCAGCCTCTGCCACCTCAGCCCTCTAATCAAGGAGAGGATGCCTACTCCATGCAAGGGATGTACTCGATGTTGCAGGAGATTCATCACACCCAGTAGTAGCATACAGTTTCATATGCCGATATTCAGGATACAACGAACCAGTTGTTAGATAACCAGAGGGACATTTTTGAGAATGAGCGCCTCCTCCTCGACAACCAACAAAACATCCACGACAGGTTGCACAGGATGGAGACGCAGCAGCAGCCCTTCTACGACAACTACTGGAGCCAGAATTATTTTGGGGGGTATCCACAACCTCCACCAATGCCCCAGTACGATCCGAGCTTCCAGGGGCAGTACACATCATGGGACCCCACAACCCCGCAGTACCCGCCTCCACCTGCAGAATGATTGGTATCACTGTTCCACCCTTTAAGGTTGTTTTTTACTATGAGGCCATAGTCGAATTCAAGCTTGGGGGGAGAGTTGGAACAGTTTCTATCCTTTATTTCTCCTAGTTTTTAGTTTTTATTTCTCTTAGTTTTTTGTCTTTTATTTCTCTTAGTTTTTAGTTTGTTTGTAGGATCCACGCTCTATCTAGTATAATTGTGGATGTCTAATGTTATATGTCATCTCGTTGCTTGTACATGGGAATCAAGGGCAAAATTTGAAATTTTTTAATTTGCAAGCTTGTGTTGTTTAACTTTGAGCACATAACTTAAGGAAATAATTGGGTTTGTCAGCTCTAAAATAGGAAATCACAACTATACAATCCTATGATTCATGAAAAGTGGACGGAACTGGTTGTTTGAGCCTAAACTGACCAAATGATAATGAGACCTTAATTTGAAATAAGAGAGAGAAAACTCTTAATTACTACACAGGTCAGTAAGGAGGGACACATAATATTCTCCAAAGATTCAGTCAATTAATCTTGTGATCTATCCACCCCTTTGTTTTCATATTCCACCATAAGAACTGGAAGTACATTACGGTTTTCATCTCTTTGATTGCATCCAATGTAGATAGGTCCTGCATTGCAACTGTTTTCACATATTTTTGCATGAAAATGAAAAAAGAAGATAAAATAGTTATACATGCACATTATCTTTAGGTGTGTGTCATTTAGTTGCATGACTATCATTTTGTAGCTGCAGTCACATTTTTTTGTGCATATAGTACATCATGCATCTTATGTCTTCTGAAACATGAAAGGTGATGAACTTGTTCCATACCTTCTTAATGCTTCAAGTGTATAAGTATTGCAGCAATAACTGAGCCCAGAAAATAATTCATTGCCATCTATGAAAATAAGGGCTTGAAAAAAAAGTTTTTGAAAAAAAGAATTGAAAAATAAAAGAAAAAAATATATTGAGAAGTAAGTAAGAATGAGAGGGAGAAAGGAACCTGTTCTCACTTGCGTACTAAGAAGAATAAGCACATGGTGTAGTTTCTGAGATATTCCATCTCACCTTGAGATGGAATGATAGTGCATGCATCATTCCACCCAAATGTAGGCATTAGGGCATTTGTATATGCATCATTAAGGTCATTATGGTTTTTTTGCATTTTAAAACCATATAATGCTTCCATTTCTTCCACAAGCCACCCATTCCATCCACCCATTGCTCGAATTGGTAGGCCACCGTGATTTTCTCCTCACTTGTTAATACCAGGAGAGCTGCTTCCATGTAGATGGTAGTTAGGGCGAGCAACGTAGATAGGAGATCACAAGATGCACCGAGTCTGGATTGGAGGATTTTATTATGTTAACTGCCTTATGTGCTAGTGTTCATCAATTTTGCGGTAGATATCTTTTATGGATGATTATTGTCACCTTTAGGGTAATTATCATTCTGTGGTTAGTGAGGGCCAGAATGTGAATGTCTGGCGGGGGATCATATGGTGCAGTCTATTGTGATAATTTGTTCTTTAGTTGATCCTCACAATTCTATTCTAGAGTTTTGTTGCTCGAGGACGAACAATGTTCAAGCTTAGGGGAGTTTGATGCGATGATTTTGAGTCGCATTTATAGACTTGTTTTACTTGTGTTTTATGTGTTTATTGGTCACTTTGGTGGTTAATATTGCATAATTCACTTACTTTAGTCTATGATCCTCCTCAGTGTCAAATCTCTCATATTTTATTGTTTTGAGTATAAATGATTACAATAATAGGTTTTATCTCGTATGATGTGGTTTAGTTTTGCAATTTCAGGAAAAACACATATCTGCAGTTGTCGATACCATCAACATCAGTCGATACTATCGACATAGCCACAGGCAGGAAGCCGCGAGGAGCAGCGCAGAGTCGATACCATTGACTGGGAAGTCGATGGTAGTGACGTACCATCATGTTGCTGGTGACCAGTCAGTCGATACTATGTCGATACCATCGACATCAGTCGATACTATCGACACAGCCACAGGCAGGCAGCCGCGAGGAGTAGCGCAGAGTCGATACCATCGACTGGGAAGTCGATGGTGGAGACGTACCATTAGGTTGCTGGTGACCAGTCAGTCGATACAATCGACACCACAGTCGATACTATTGACGCTTTCAGCTTCAGCGACGGAAAAGGGATAAAACTGACGCCTAAGGGTGTCGATTCCATCGACCCGTGTCGATGGTATCAAGCCAGGATCAGGCACAACGACGGAAAAGAAAGAAAGTATGCCGATATCGCGAGGGGTCGATACCATCGACCCGTGTCTATGGTATCGACACCTTCAGATCAGAGTTTGTTTCAGATTGGTTCTAATCCAACGGTTGTGATATTTTTGCAACCTATCTCGGTGATTATACCTAAGGACGGGGGCCAAGAGCAGGGTATCACATCATTAGCCGTTGCACACATCTCGAGAAGGTGTGGAGAGAAGAATGGAGCCCAGAAGCACGCCCCGACCGTTTCGGAAGCCGAAGAAGACGTTTTCCACCGCCGAAAGGCTGTAGATCGCGCACTCTACGCCGAGGAATGATTGGATCTTCTCCGTTCAGGGGTTTCATTACTTTATCCACGTTTTTCTCCATGTTTCCCCTTCTTTCAAACATGTCTTGCTCTGATATGAACATGCGGGGCTAATCCCCTTTATCTTTAGGACTGGGAGTAGTCCGGGGAAGCATTGTATGACGTTTTTATCATAGTAATTCATCATTTGTCTCTTAAATCCGTGGTATGATCTCGTTTTCTGAATTATATTATTATGCTTGATCACCATAATGATAATCTAATGCCTTTAATTACTTTGAAAGAAGAATTAATGGTTGAAAAGGGACAAAATTCACATTAATTAACAAATCCCTTGAACAAGGTGATGTACGGTTAATGGTGGAAACCCAGAGGTCGATTCTAATGCACCTAGTTTAGGGTATAGGTTACTACGACAGTGGAACCGACCTAGACATATGTAGTGAATTGTACCACGACAATGGACAATTCTGACTATAGGCCACTACCCGGATTGAGAGATGAACCTGAGTAACTATATGGAAATTCATACAATGAAAACCCGCGGTGAAACCGCAATCCAAAAGATTCCCATCTAAATTGATTAAACTAAACATTTAATCGGTTGCTTTGTTTTCTTTTATTTTTATTTTCTTTTTAATAAACTCTTAAAACCTTTTTAACTGGTCTAGCTGATTGTGAGCAGTTAGTAGTAGTCTACCGATAGTTCAGTGTCCCTGAGTTCGACTCGGGCCTCACAAGGGCCTATACTACATTGACGTGTGCACTTGCGCTATACGCATGGTAAAATCGTGTCATCCTCATCCTTAATCCTCAACTGATGATATCTAGACCGTAGATCGATCTTTGAGAACACTGCATCACCATGCAACTGATCAAACAGATCATCTATTCTCAGTAAAGGGTACTTATTCTTGATCGTAACTTTGTTCAATTGCCGATAATCTATGCACAAATGCATCGACCCATCCTTATTCTTTACGAACAGGACTGGAGCACCCCACGGCGATGTGCTTGGTCTGATAAAACCTTTATCCAGCAACTCCTGTAACTGCTTCTTCAGCTCTGCCATCTCAGTGAGAGCCATCTTGTACGGTGTCTGAGCAACTGGTTGTCTCCCTAACACTAGATTGATCTCAAAGTCAATATCTCGATGTGGGGGAACACAAGGAAACTCATTGGGAAACACATCCACAAACTCTCTGACAACATGCATATCCTCAAGGCTAGGACCCTTCGCCTTGGTATCCACAACATGAGCTAAGAACGCCTTACATGCTTGCATAGCAACTTCTCTTCCACCATTGCTAACACTAAACACGCCGGAGGGATCTTCCTATCTCCTTGGAAGGCCCACTTCTCACCACCGTCAACAAACACTACTTGCTTGGAACCACAGTCCAATACAACCTTATACTTCTCTAGGGTATCCATCCCTAGGATCACATCGAATCCATGCATATCAAGTGGTATATGATCCACTTGTATCTTGTGTCTTGAAAAAGATAGAACACAAGATGGACACACTTCTTGAAGCATCGATAAACCATCAAGAGGGGTTTCTAACAACAAGCTATCTTTCTTATAGGTAATAGGTAAAAAACAACTATCAAGCATACTACATGCGACAAAAGAGTGTGTAGCACCCAGGTCAACTAGAACAGATATAAAGCAAGAAGAAAACAAATCATAGTGAAATAACTCCATTTGACCTGCCACCACTCAGGAGTTGACAAATGCCTTCGACTGACTCATAGCATAGAATCAAGTTGTCGCTTGTTGTTGTCCATGTCCTTTACTTCCTTGAGTAGACGATCCCACTTGCGATGGTTGACAGTGTCTGCACCCTCAGTTACCACTGGACTACTATTATCCGGTCCATGTTGATTTTTTCTTGGTTGCTGTGTCACTTCGACATCTCTCCTTGGGCAATTTGACTTCAAATGTCTGGTCTGTCCACAGTGATAGCATGATCTATCTTCAAACTATGGCCTAAATGGCCCTGTCACTTCCACTGAAGTTGTACTATGGGCTCGAGATGGAGAAAATCCATACCCTCTTCCTTTACTTAGAGACCATTGTGACAGTGCATTGGAACTCAGATGGTGCCAAAAATCTTGGCTTCTAGAAGCCATCAAACCTCTGCCTCTAGAACTGAGTAGACTTTTTCTTGGTCATGAACTCTCTCTTCTCCTTGGCCTACTACGAAAAACCTAACTATGGTGGATTTCAAGATGTAGACTGTAATGAAGGAGGGAACCTGGAAAACAATGCAAATCAATACAATGATGAGGAGAGCTATTATCAATATCAACCCAACGGGTGCAGTGAAGTGCCTTTTTATGAAGATCGACACACATTGATGGGAGAACTACGTGCTTTACATACGTCAGTGGCTCAACAACTAGATGATCAGACAGCCGCGACTAAGAAGTTGATAGCCGATTTTGATCAACTTATGCAACTTGTCAATGCTCCTGAGCAACATGTAGAACAACCACCTATTTCAACTAAGCACATCCCTAGTCCACATGTTGCAATCAATTACGATGATGATTATGAAATCATGTGGGATATGCCTTCCAATGATCTTCAAGCATTAGTGCAAGGTGAGGAATCATCTTCTAGAGTTAATAATTGAACCCAAGGACGATTTCTTCATAACATTACAAGAGAAAGAATCATCTTTTGAGCCAAGAGTTGACTCGGAAAGTGATTCCTGCACTATGCCCTTAGGTGAAAGATTGAGTAACCAATATGAGGATTTTCTACAGTCAGGAGATCAATGGGGGATAAACTTCAATACTTACCCACTTTCTGACTTCATAGACTCAAATCCAACCATTGAAGAGCAATTGGCGATAATCGATTCCCTCAATGACAAAATATTTTCAACTTCAGTTGTCTCATCAATAAAATCCATAAAAGAAGGGTTAATGTCACAATAACTCTACACTCCTTCACAGTCAGACTCGGATGGATATATGACTGATTCAGATAAGTATGTCTTTTATACAAGGAAATCAAATGTCTTCACTTCCAAAACAAAATCCGAATTGCCCTTATGAAGAAATTTCTGATCATTCGGCTGATTTAGGGATAGATTTCAAGGATAGGACTGATCAAGATCTTGATTCAGAAATGGACCATACCACTCTCACTGATGAAACAGAATCAAGGGAGAAGGACGAGTCCCAAGATGACAATCCTATGACCGGTCCTTTTCTTGAGATGATATTACCTGAGTTACCACCACCACAAGAAGTCTAGACAGAGCCAGTCCTCGACCAAGAGCATGATCTTTCTATTGAATCTCCTTCTGGTCACTTGATTGAGTTGACATTGCACTGTGAAGAGAAACATGAACCACCCCTTGATTTTGGAATGGATCACGATATTCCCGTAGACTCTTGTAATGATAAAAAGGGCCCGTGGGAAGGCATCGAGTCACAAACCCATCCACTTAGAGAAATTCACCCCTATGAAGAAGACTTTCCTAACATTCTAGAAAATGAGATATGTCTTTTACCTAAGCCAGGTTTCAATCTTCCCATAGAAACTCCTCCTGAGCACTCAATAGAACCAGAGGAGTACTATGAAGAAGTACTCAAACAAAAATCTGACTCAGAAATGGAGTACTTTAGTCCCAACATTGAAGAAACAAAGTCACTGGGAGATTCTAGCCATTAAAACATTATGTCATGGACTAATCCCCCCCATGAAGAAGCATCATTGGAACCTTTACCCCGGAATCCCATTATTCCTTTACCCAAGCAAGAGTTTGTTCTACCAGTCGAATCTTCTTCTAGTTACTTGGACGAACTAAGGATGTTCTATGAGGAAAATTCTAATCAAAATTTTGAAAAGAAGAACGACGCTCATTTCAATTTCAACATTGATAAAGATGATGATATTTCTCAAAACAACTCCTCTGATGAAAAAATGTCACCCTGGCTACCATATCCTATGCAAGAAAAGCCAGGTGATGAAATAAAGCCTGAACCGGATCCGCCACCTGATCCAGGATAGGAGAAAGTCCAAGTGGCCGACCCATAATCGACTTCTCTGCATTTTGGGGAAAGTAGTTTTACTTTAAATTTCGAGGGCGACCCACAACTGGAGGAAACAAATAAGCAATTCTTCGATTACTCACCTATCCCTACAGTCTCAATTTCTTATATTTTACCTCCCCCACTGATGGGGGAAGGACTCTAGATTCTTCTGGACGGACAAAGAGGTGAAGGAAATATGCATCCAAATCATCTAGAAAACCTATTCGAGTTGCCATGACCACCCAGTCAACAGGTTGTTCAGGCTACCCCCTCGCTCTCGACACCGGCTATTGTGCAACATCTTTTCCGGACCTTCTACCAACTACGAGGACCGTCTGGTTAACACTGTGCAACCCTTCCCCTCCATCTCGAACCTAGTATTTGTTCAGAAATGAGCAAACTCATTAGTTCGAGGTGGAGGGTGGGTGGTATGACTCTCATTCTACCATCTACCTTTACTACTTTCTATTTTTTTCTAAAGTTCTTTTTCATATTTTTTCCACTTTATCATTTTTCTTCTTAAAAAAAAGCCTTTACCTAGTCGGCTCTTGCTTTTTGAATCTTTTGTCATCACCTCTTTTCGTCGCAAATCCATGAGGAACATATACTTAAAACTAACCGATAAATGATTTCATCTTGAATAGTCTATGAATCCTAATGTCATACCCTCAAATAGGAAAAGATGATACACTTCAATAAGATTGAGATAGATCAAGTACATTGTGCCTCTAACTGATTAATGGATCTGTTGTATGGATTTCTCATTTGATATTTTATCATGCCACTTTTTGAGCAGAGTGTGATGGAGAAAAGAGACCTGTGACATAGAATCACTAAGCAAACTGCATCATGATGCAAACTCTCTTCTACACTTCTTCCTTCATTTTTCATATCCCTCCGCTCACCAATCATGCCCAAGCTTTAAGTTTGGTGTGGTAAACCAGACCTCTTCCAAACTGTAAGTTCGGTGTGGTAAACCACACCCTTTTCTAGTGTACACTAGAACTTTGCCGAACTCTAAGTTCGGTGTGGTACACCACACCCCTCTTTCCACTACCACTTTTTCCATACCTCTAAATACTTAACAGGGGCGTATCACCTTCTTTTCTTATTTCAAGACTATACAATGATGATTGTGCACATACCGAGGTTGGTGAAAAATCTACCCCGATTCCAAAAAGAGGCTTGGCAGCCCAAATATAAAAAAATCCAAAAAATACCCTTTATCCCAAGCCAAGTGAGAATGAATAAAAGCCAGAGTGTGAATAAAAACATGAGAGATGTGCCCTGAATAAGGATAATCGATAAAGACCTCGCCCGACCGGTACATTAGCTGCCCTCACAAAGGTAGATGTGTCATGACCGGTAGTGAGATCCTAAGGATCCAAAAATGACCCTTTACCTCCTCTCAAAGAGGTAAAATATCCAAAAGCCTTACAACCAACCTATACACACTTCTAAGTTACCTTTAGAAAAAAAATTGGGCGTAAGGCTAAGTCAACCCGAGTTGTGCGCAAAACACTCAAATTATCTCGATGAATCAACCAATAATAAGAGTCTTGAGTCAATTAGAAGAGAGACTCTTATCTCTTGATCATACCCCCATTCTTTCCTTTTTCATTACCAGTGATAGATCACATGCATTTCGTTGATTCTGTGGGTCTTTTCAAAGTCTCATAAAACTTTTAAACATGACTGATACAACAGAGAATGAGAAGGAAATACTTCAGCAAAATGAAATCAGAGATGAGGATATCATAAGAAGTACTCCATGATCTAAGGAAGCCTTGAGGCAGCATCAATCTGAGCCACAAACAAAATTACGATATGACATAAGGATGAGGCAATCACGAGATGAATGATTTCATTGGCGACTATTTTAAGTTTTTCGTTCCTCGGGGTGAGTAACGCTTAAGTTCGGTGTGGTGATGAATCCTCCAGATCCATCCTCAGTCACCAATTCAAGGGATTTCTGACGTTTTTTCCCCTAATTTTGTTTCTCCTCATTTTTCCTTTCTCTTTTTCGTGAAAATTCTGACATTCACACAATGATGAGGAAATTACAAGATGAGTGAGACTTTTGCCGACTGTCTTAAGTTTACCGTTCCTCGGGATGAGCAACTCTTAAGTTCGGTGTGGTGATGAATCCTCCAGATTCATCATTACAGTCGCCAATTCTAGGGTTTTTATACCTCATTATGACTAAATTACCCGTGCTTTGCTTTACTCTGAGTATTTCTTCATTCTCACATAAATAATACTTAAATAGTTCTAATTACTAGATTATTCGATGCTATTATCCCTTACACACTCTCCTTTCCCTCTGTAGATCACTCTCAATCATCCAATCAAACATCAACAACTCACAATCGTGTGTTCTGTCCTAAAAGCCCCAAGCATGTGCAACAGATGATCATGATCATGAAGCAGAACAATCGCCACGACCGTGCTGGTCATGCCACGGCCGTGGCGCATCGCCAATAGTGCCAAGCCTCCATCCGCCACGACCGTGCTGGTCACGCCACGACCGTGGTGCATATCCGCCACGCCCGTGCAAGGCGGCATGGCCATGGGACTGTAGCCTCACCATGACCATGGCACAACGTCACCAGAGCCCAAGTTCTCACTCGCCACGCTCATGCAAGGCAGCACGGCCGTGGGGTAGTAGCCTCACCACGACCGTGTTGCCTCAACACGGCCTTGGCGCGTCATCCCCTACCTCCAGACGCTGCTAACTTCTCAACCTGCTGCTCCAAAGCTCCATGGCCCCCGGCGTCGCCCTCCTCACCTAGAGTATTGACGACCTACAGTGTCTCACGATCCCAGACCGCTTGAATGAGCGCAAGGTTGCAGACCGTTTGGAGGAGCTCTCGGTCCTAGCTCTTTTGGAGGAGCTCACGATCTCAAATCGTTTGGAGGTTGGATGCTCAAGGTCGTTTGGACGTCGCTTAATCAAAATCACAGAGAGAGCACAGACTGTTTGGCACCATGGTCACAAGACTGTTTGGTAGCAACTAGAGTGGATGGCATTTGTATTTTCACTATGAGTTCATGGTTGTGTCATTTCGACTAGCCAATGCATTAGTAGAGTTTATGAACTTGATGAATATAGTGCTCAGGACGTATCCTTATGTGTTGTGGAAAGTTTTGTGGATAACACCTCAATGTGCTTCAGGGATGGTCAACAGTGCAGACAACATCTTTGTTGAGCCCTAGGATTTCTGAAATAATAATAACCATGTGTCAAGTTTAGCAAGAATGAGTTCGTAGTTGACTAAAGTGTCTTCTCAGGGATATGATAAATATACTAAGTTTGTAGTGTGAATCCAAATATGGCAAGGACTATGTTGAATTGGGATTAACACCAGACACCGACTGATATCTTAATCTTCTTAAGCCTAGAAAGACACTACAAGATGTTCTTTCAGAACATTAGTATCGTTGCATTACCCCAACAATGCTATATTGCAAAGGTGTTCCTTTTTTTATGGAATCACATGTGTCAACATTAGTTTCATCGTTCGTTTGATATGATGAAGGAGACATTGACATGTGTTCCAGTGTTAGTGTTTCCAGAACAAAGGGAAGGATACATTGTCTTTTGTATGGTTTTTTAGCACAGTTTGGGATACGTGCCAAATAGGATACAAGATTGATTCCTTTTGCTTCATGTCAATGTAGAAAGGACAAGGAGGATGTGTAAGTTGAGGAACTAAACAAGAAGTTATCTTCATCAACAATTGTAGGCAAGGCATCGTTATGCTCTTCGATGCATCACAAAATGGGACACGCTAGCTTTTCTTCAACAGGAGGGTGTACGGTTGTTAGTAAGAAAATAAGAAACAATAGAAGCCCATAAGAATAAGGATACATAGGAAGTTTAACACATCCTTAGATAGATGGACAGTCAGAAAGAACTGTGTAGATGATTGGAGAATCTTATAAGAACTTATGTCCTATAGTTTTTGGTAGATAATGGATGTCCACCTAATTGACGAAGTGCTTACTATGACAACCACCAGAGGGGTATAAACATGACTCCTTGTGAAGCTGCTTATGGGAGGAGATACATGAAACTCCTTCTTTGGCAAGGAACATGTAAAGTAATAACTTTTGAAGATGTGTTGATGTGACGGACCACCGTGAAGGGCATAATGATTCAATAACAAATGGAAATAGTTTCGGACAACACCTAGAGTTCCAATTTAGAGTTTGCACAGGTTGCACAATGGTTTGTATGTTCTATGATGAGCAAGTGCCACCTGGTACAGGACAAGTGATACATACAATGGAGGTGGAGTTGGATGAGGATGTTTCGTATGTGGAGGTTTCTATGTTGACCCAAGATGACACAAATAGGAGTTGAGGGTGAAGAACATGACTTCTATGAGAGTGTTGTGACATCATCATGGGATGGTAGTAAACATTTGGAGGTTAGTGGATGAGGTGAATAGGAGGTACACATCTTTGTTTCCTTGGATTTTAGGGGCGAAATCCTTGTTAAGGATTTATGGTTGTAAAACCCCTGACCTTGATTTTTTGTGGAACATGCTTTCTTATGTTAATTGGATGCTTAAAACCTTAACATAAGCCTAATATGTCATTTGATATCATGTGACAAAGTTAAGTTTCAAGTTTGGTCTAGTTTGGACACTGTTTGAGCAAGTTATGCATATATGTGCTTATTTTGGGATTTTATGCAATTTACCCATATCTATGGTTTTTCTCGTAGATTGTCACACACTTTTTGTGCCTCACATTTTTTTATATCATTCTTGAGTTATTTGTACCTTGGGGCGCCTTGTTACACCTTGGTTTAGTGGTGGCATCTACCTAGGGTTGAACTTAGAGTTTCCTCTCATGGATGGGCTACCTTGAGTGCTAGAACTCCATGGTTCTTTTTGCGGATTGGGATCCTATGGCTTTACTAGTGTGTTGGGATCTTATGGTGGTTCTTATAGGTGTGAGGGTCTATGTATTTCTCTCTTGTATTTATAGTTCACCAAGTAGAGGTGCAAACTGATGGTTGAGCTAGGGTTGTCACCCTTGTGACCAGGGGGTCATGATCTGATGGACACCCTACTGTTGGAGGTCGATGACTGACCCATGAGTCAATATTTGATGGTCCTCCTAAATCCCATAACTAATGGACCTACTAGTTTGCATGGAAGTGATGCTTTTGACCATGGACACGTGGCAAACATAGCTAGACACCTTAACCTTCTCTTCTTTCTCACCCATAGCTTTATATACCTTCCTCCTTGCATGCAAAAGAGTTATTTATACACCTATACAACCCTCTCTTCTTCCTATCTTCTTGTAGCTTGTCCCCCTTTCTTGGTGGAGAAGAAGGAGCCCAAGGTAGAAGAAGCTTGGCCGATCTGCTTGCATATGCACCTAGGGGTTGAATCTACCCTCTTTTTTAGCTTATGGAGCTTCCTTAGCTTGTTCTTGACCTAAGTAAGTAATATCTCCCTCCTTTCCATCATTTTTCTTGATGTCCTACCTTCTTCTCTCTTCTTCTTGGCCGAATCCATGGTGGAGCTTGTGCTAGAGCTTGAGGAACACCTCTTTCTTGCTTCCTTGACCTAGGGTTTGCTTCCTTTTAGAGAAGGAGCTAGCTTGGCCAAGTGGAATTCTCAAGCTAGGGTTTGTTCCTTCATTCCTTGTACTACCTTACTGTTTGGAGCTTCTTCATCATCTTTGAGGGGAGTTCTATAACTTTCTCCATGTTCATTACTTACTCCTAGCTTGCATGTACTAGATCTTTCTCTAAAATGAAGTTCTAAGTAGAAATATACTATCTTTGCCAAGAGTTGTGCTTATATGGTATCTCTTGAGTAGTTTATATTCTTGAATGAATGATAAACCTTTTGCACGAACCTTCCTTGGCATTGGAAGCTCTAAACCTTTCTTGCAAGTGGAAAATGGTGGCTTCTACTCTCTCGAACGATGGTTCTTACTTAGGGTTTTCTTTGATCTGATTTCGCTCCTTGAGATGCAACCCGATGGTTTGAGTTTGGTGTTGTTTTGTTTGACCTTCATGTGACCATCGATGCCTGATGTTATGTTTTTGTTTTGGACTTGATCTTGTGTACAAAACTGATGGTTATGTTTCCCCTCACAAACGATGGCTTGGTTTCCCTTCAAATGTTGGTTTTAATACTCACAAGTAGTGGTTTCACGTGATGGTTTTCTTTCTTCCACCAAATGATGGTTTTTACTTGGGTTTTGGATTTGTTTTCCACCTGTTGACCACAACCGATGGCTTCTCTAGATGTGATATCCCCAGATTTTTTAAAACTTAATCTGATGTGTGGCGTCGGAATTGAAACCCCCACCTCAGTGAGAATCTCAATTTAGACACCTTACACTAGACTAACAAGAAGAAAACCAGAGGAAGTAAGAAAGAAACAATAGTAGCACATTCACATGAACAATAATAACACCATACAACACATGTTCACCATTAAACATAATGAATTGTTACAATATATGATATTACGAATTGAACAACAAACTTCTACATATACATGTACTACCACTAAACAACATGATCTTAAGACATCAGGTCCACCTGTACATCAGCTCGCCATACAACTCTCAACTATCCTGGTTCTTCAAGATCATATGTCCTCAACCTAAACAAAAGATTACATGTGGTACACGTCAGCACAATATTCAAGAATATTGTACCGAGTACGCCTACATGTCTTTTTATATACCTCTCATTACTAAGCATGGAAATAAGATAAAACTAATACTTGGCAGTTATAAATAAATATAAGAAAAGGTATATACTTGCACAAATATGTTCATTAACAAAAGAGGACACATATTTTATGCACATTTTCTATTATATCATCCATGCATTGATCGCCGAAGGTTGAATGCATTAAAGGTCTTATGATCGACTACCAAAGAGTTGGATCATTTCATAATGTGATCAGACTAGCAAACAGTTGGATCACTTTCAAGTATTTGACTACCAAAGAGTTGAAGTACTTTATTTTTCAACACTTGACTACCAAAGAGTTGAAGTGCTTAGATATAATGGAACATATATAGTATGTTTCATGTGTTCATTTACATAAGTATGGAAAATCAAGAAAGATATCATACAAGAACAATCATTTCATCCAATATCATATGCCAAGTGTTTACTACACATATAATGCAAGCATATTGTATAATAAACCAAGTAAGAGGTAATGGCGTACCTTGCAAAGATATATCCTAATCATCACATATTCCTGAGTCATCCATATCCTTGTCAACCCATGATCAAGAGAAGATCACATACTATCAGGTTCTCTGTTATCTAATACCTCATCAAAACCCTAATTATGTTCATTAGGGTTTGCTTAGTTTATTAGGGTATTCTCATAATTACTTGAATACATGTCTTGGAGTTATCTTACTAATGTCATATCCCGTATTATAGTTCATATACTAATAATTGCATTTCACATTATTATGCTAATATATTAACCATAGGTTACATGCATTAACCTAAATTAGGGTTTCAAACCATGTATTATGAGTCATCACCACATTATCATGAATTATGTGTATCATCATGATCCCAGAGTTTGATATAAGGTTCCATATACCTATCTCACAATTTCATATTAACTTCTAGTTACAGATACGAGGGTGTTCCGTAAATTTCATCATTTATTGAGCATGTATGTACTTATTACATTTTCTTTAGGGTTATTAGCCCTAATTAGTCATATGGAGCAAATTACATGATTTCGGTCATCAACATCATAATATCTGACATCAAAGGAATATACATCATATTTTAGAGTTAGTGATGCATTCTCATAATTTTAGGTCTTCATTTGATTTTTATTATCCATTGAACAAGTACATAACATCTTACATGATATTATTGACATTTAAGCTTCAAAAGACTGATATCATGGTCCCATGTTGTTCTACTTATTTTTCTGAACATTTCGATATATTATTTGTATTTATATGATAAGCATACTAATTACTATGAATTATATATGAACTGAGCATTTTTGGGGTTTTTACCTTTTTGGCCCAATAGCGTGTCGCCACATGGCCACTAGGGTGAGGCCCTCAGCTCCTAGCTTCTGCTAAGTCGGCCGGTCTGCTGGCATGCGACTGGTTTGCTAATTGGACCAGGTCTGATCTGGATCGGCCGGTTCAGTTCTCCACTCTCTCTCTCTCTCGTTCTCGCGTTCGACGCGATCACGGTGTCCGTGGGGCTCTATTTGACGAGGCGCTGCCGCATATGGTCTCCTCCGACGAGAGATCAACTGTCTCCAGGATTTCCTTGTGAACTGAAACCAACACCAAAAGGTTCTAGGAACCTTCCTGCACCACCCCCGCTCCTCAAAGAGCTTCGGCATCGGCTGGAGCTCGTTCTCCGTAGGGCGCCGCCGCCAGGCTCGGCTGTGGTGGAGCAAAGAGGCAACTTGCCTCTGCTCCTCATCGAAGGGATCTGAGCCTTCGAAAAGCTCCGCAAGATCTCCCCGAACTCACTCACCACCTCGATTTGAAGGGGCGAGGTCTGAGAAACTGTGCCGAGCTTGCCCGTTCTCCTCCAGCCAGGTTTGGCTTCGTCCACCGTGAAAACCACCACAGAGGTGACTGGAAACCACCACGGTAGCTTAGGGAAACAACATGCCTGAACTCCCCTCCATTCTACCATGCTTACACCACCTCCCTTTCTCCTTTGATCCTCCCCTTCTTTTGATACTTCTCCCACAGGTCGCCACCTACAGAACACAGTGGAGAGGCACCGAAAAGTGGGAGCTTGTTCTCCCTGCTCGCGAACCCTCACGATTGCAAAGAGGGGTCAAAAGAGTCGTGTTGAGCATATCACTCCAACACCTCAGTTAGTTTTTTCTCCCATTGCACGATCTGGATGAGTGGAGATATGCAAGGCCGCAGCTAACTACTCCTTACCTTGCTCTAACAGCAAAGGTAGAAGATGCAATCATGGCTGTCCGATCTTCATCATACTAGGGTCAGATATGAGCCACGTAGCCAGTCCTTGGCTTGCTCAATTTACCTGCTGCGTGACACTGCCTAATACTAGAACTTAGGCTATGTGATTAGATTCTTTGGTCAAACAAGATCAATATACACATTATTTCATCATATTCAAACTTGAATAACTTCTTCTAGGATACTCCAATTGCCACCAAATTTTAACCATAGATTTATAACAAGTCCAAATAAATTATTTTCCAATTTGGTGACAAAACTCAACTATTTGATCATTCAATTAAATACTCCAAAAAGGCATGGACTTAGGGATTTTAATGATGATATCAACCTCAATCAACCATCAAACTTTACCAAAACACTTGGAGCTCTCAAATAACTCAACATATGAATTCCACTATGTTATTAACCATTGAAACAGTTCCAAAAGTCCACTCCATCACATCCTACACACCTTAAAAGGTATTTCGTCCTCAAAAGTAAACAAAAGTCTAGTCTATCACATCATATACATCTTAAAAGAAATTTTGTCCTCAAAATTAAGCCATCCTCTTACTTCAAGGAAAAACCAAAAGGTCTTCATCCATATGTAGGACACTACTCTATGTGAAACATATCCCAAATCAAAGCCCCATAATAATATCCAAACCATTATTAGGAGGTTTTAAAACATCTAAGGTGAATCACCCCTTCAAAAAAATTGAAAAAAGGGTTTAGAAACTCTAGTTATGTCATGAAATATCTCGTATGTTAGGGTTTCATATTTATCTTTACCCATGATTTAGGGTTCCCACATTATATTTATAAGGTGTTAATCATAGTTAAACCACTTTATCCATCTTGATCATATCCACGCGTCATCATCATTATGTTGTGACAATTGTTAAACTATATTCTTCATCTTTATAAAGAACTAAGATTAACATATCATTAATTATATATATGTTTAAACATCTATACATAGGAACTACTAAACCATCTCTAGGTTTTTCATCAAGTCATATCCACTATCATGTCTCAAGATTAGATCACATATTACAATCAGATTTTAATTATATTATATCATGGTTGTGCTGCACAAAATTGTGTGAGTGGCTTATCAACATATATCAAAGCTTTATCTATCCCAATCAAGGTCCTAACCCTTACCATGAGGGTAGTTCCATGATCAATCTCTCGAAGCTAACTCAACTCTATGAGTGTCTCATATGCATATGCTTTATCTTTCCTCTCTTAGTCTAGGGTTCTCAGATTACCTCATTGGCACTAGTGATAGACTACTTTACTAGCTCTATCCACATAAACACAAACCAACACATGGTATGGCATTCTATTCATATGTCCTCTACCCATGAGACATGCTTACCCAAAACTCTCTCTGTATATATACACCACTAGAGTCCTACATGGGGAACCATCAACCCGAGCATGACACTTTATAGAAACTAATACATTTACCTCCTCTAAGGTCTTGGGACTCTCTCTCCCTCGCCTTGATGGAAGGTACTCCTATTTGTGTTCATATGCACATATATAACTAGCCTCTCTCTAACTCTAGGGTTTGGTCCTCTCAAGGACATCTAGTGGTCAACAGATCTATAAGAATCATGCATAAAGCAACTCAACTCATTCACTCATGAGTATTCTAGTTTGAGACATATCATATCACATATTTCTCATCATTCTTATATCTTAGAGTTTAGGTTCTCTAACCTTCTCCCTCTGGGTCTCACTCTCTTTGGAGTTAACCCTAGAACTGGTCCTAACACTAGAGGTCCTCCTTTGTAAAAAAGCTTGAGGCTCGTGCTGACTCACAACTTGTCTTAACTTATCTTATCTTAACTTAGAAAATCACACATACTTGCATAATCAAACTTATCTCAAAACCTCAACTCTGAACTGAGGTCCTCAAGACAAACATATATCATAACAAACTATCTTATATCATCTCTATACATCTTAGATCATCATTTAATCTTATTCCATCTACTCCATCTATCACATATTCTAACAAGGCTCTAGACATCTAATCTAGAACTACTCTCTCTTCTAGACTGATGTCTTTCACTTTCACTTAGGTTGCATGACCACCTCCTACTCATACATGTGTGGGGACACATTTTTGTAATACTTACATGTATAATAAAATATCAAATAGTTTTTCTCCGATAAAACATGCGTCAAAGAAAACTATCGAGGTTTGATCCAATTTGAATCTAAAACCAAATCCACAAAACAAGTGTCCCACACATAGTAGAGAGTCTAGTGCCAAGAAAACTAGTGAAAAATGGGTGTATAGTGGTATAGCTACCCAAAACATAGATGCATCATATGTCAAAGGTTTCTCTTCATGTGATGTACATCATTTCCAAATAATGCAGCGTCACATACCGTTGCACTATAAGAAAAGAAGGACATCTAAGGACCTTCTATACAACAAGCACCAGTCTAGACCTAGTTCTTAGACATCTAGGTGCTAACCTAAAGGCTAGGTCAGAGCTAGTCTCTAAAGATGACTAATCTAACCCTAATAGATTATTAAGTGTTTTTTTTAGTTTGAGTTGCATAATGAGAAAATGTCAGGCTTTGCTATTGCTCATGCTCTGAAACCACCTGTGACGTCCCTGGATTTTCTAAAACTTAATCTGATGTGTGACGTCCAAATTGAAACCCCAACCTCAGCGAGAATCCCAATTTAGATGCCACACACTAGGCTAAGAAGAAGAAAATTAGAGGAAGTCAGAAGGAAATAATAGTAGCACATGCACATGAACAATAATAAAACCATACAACACATGCTCACCATTCAACATATAATTACATAATGAATTGTTACAACATTTGATATTACATATTAAACAACAAATATCTACATATACATGTACTACCACTAAATAACAGGATCATAAGACAACAGGTCCAAATGTACATCATCTTGCCATACAACTCTCAACTATCATGGTTCTTCAAGATCATATGTCCACAACCCAAACAAAAGATTACATGTAGTACACATCAACACAATATTAAAGAATATTGTAATGAGTACGCCTACATGTCTTTTTATATACCTCTCATTACTAAGCTTGGCAATAAGATAAAACTAATACTCGGTAGTTATAAAGAAATATAAGAAAAAGTATATACTTACACAAAGGTGTTCATTAACAAAAGAGCACATATTTTATGCTATTTTATGCACATTTTCCATTATATCATCCATGCATTGACCGTCGAATGTTGAATTCATTTAAGGTCTTATGATCAACTACCAAAGAGTTGGATCATTTCATAATGTGATCAAACTACCAAAGAGTTGGATCACTTTCAAGTACTTGACTACCAAGGCGTTGAAGTACTTTATTTTGCAACACTTAACAACCAAAGAGTTGAAGTGCTTAGATATAATGGAACAAATATATTATGTTTCATGTGTTCATATGCATAAGTATGGAAAATCAAGAAAGATATCATACAAGAACAATCATTTCATCCAATATCATATGCCAAGTGTTTACTACACATATAATGCAAGAATATTGTATAATAAGCCAAGTAAGAGGTAATGGCATACCTTTCAAAGATATATCATAATTATCATATATTCTTGAGTCATCTATATCCATGTCAACCCCTAATCCAGACAAGATCACATACTATCAGGTTCTCTGTTATCTTATACCTTGTCTAAACCCTAATTATGTTCATTAGGGTTTTCTTAGTTCAATAGGATATTCTCATAATTACTTATATTCTTGTCTTGGAGTTATCTTACTTATGTCATATTCCGTATTATAGTTCATTTACTGATAATTGCATTTCACATTATTATGTGAACATATTAACCATAGGTTACATGCATTAACCTAAATTAGGATTTCATACCATGTATTATGAGTCATCACTACATTGTCATAAGTTATGTGTATCACCATGATCTCAAAGTTTGATATAAGGTTCCATATACTGATCTCACAGTCTCATATTAACTTCTAGTTACAGATATGAGGGTGTTCCATATATTCCATCATTTATTGAGCATGTATGTATTTATTACATTTTATTTAGGGTTATTAGCCCTAATTAGCCATATGGAGCAAATTACATGATTTTGTGCATCAACATCATTATATCTGACATCAAATGAATTATACATCATATTTTAGTGTTAGTAACACATTCTCATAATTTTAGGTCTTCATTTGATATTTATTATCCATTAAACAAGTATATATCATCTTACATGATATTACTAACATTTAAGCTTCAAAAGGCTGATACCATGGTCCCATGTTGTTCTACTTATTTTTCTAAACATTTTGGTATATTATTTGTGTTTTTCTATTAAACATACTAATTACTATGAATTATAAACAAACTGAGAATTTTTGGGATTTTTACCTTTTTGGGCCAATAGTGTGTCGCCACGTGGCCACTAGGGTGAGGCCCTCAGCTCCTAGCTTCTGCTGAGTCAGCCGGTCTATTGGCATGCGGCTGGACTACTACCTAGACCGTATTTGAACTGGATCGGCCAGTTCAGTTCTCCGCTCTCTCTCTCTCTGTCTCATTCTCATGTTCGACGCGATCACAGAGTCCATAGGGCTCTGTTTCATGAGGCGCTGCCGCATATGGTCTCCTCCTACAAGCGATCAAATGTCTCTAGGACTTCCTTGCAAACTGAAATCAACACCAAAAGGTTCTAGGAACTTTATCGCACCACAATGACTCCTCAAAAAGCTTCGGTGTCAGCTGGAGCTCGTTCTACATAGTGCACCGCCTCCAGGCTCGACTACGGTAGAGCAAAGAGGAAATTTGCCTTTGCTCCTCTTATAAGGGATTTGAGCCTTCCAAAAGCTTCGTAAGACCTCCCCAAACTCACTCACCACCTCAATTTAAAGTGGCGAGGTCTAAGAAGCTGTGCTGAGCTTTCTCCTTCTCCTTCGGCCAGGTTTGGCTTTGTCCACCATGAAAAACACCATAGAGTCACTAGAAACCACCGCGGTAGCTTAGGGAAACAACAAACATGAACTGCCCTCCATTCTACCTTTCTTTCACCATCTCCCTTTCTCATTTTATTTCCCCTTCTTTTGATACTCCTCCCACTGGCCGCCACCTGCAGAACACAATGGTGAGACATCAGAAATCGAGAGCTTGTTGTCCCTGCTCACGAGCCCATATGACTGCAAAGAGGGGTCAAAAGAGTCGCGTTGAGTAGATCACTCTGACTCCTCAGTTAGTTTTTGCTCCCATCACAGGATCTGGATGAGTGGAGATATGCAAGGAAGCAACTAACTGCTCCTTACCTTGCTCTAACCGCAAGGTAGGAGATGCAATCATGGTTGTTCGATCTTCATCATCCTAGGGTCAGAGATGAGCCAAGTAGCCAATCTGTGGCTTGCTCAATTTACCTGCTGCGTGATACTAGATGATACTAGAACTTAGGCTATGTGATTAAATCCTTTGGTCCATCAAGATCAACATACACATTATTTCATCATATTTAAACTTGAATAACTTCTTCTAAGATACTCCAATTGCCACCAAATTTTAACCATAGATTTATAACAAGTCCAACTACATTATGTTTCAATTTGGTGACAAAACTCAACTATTTGGCCCTTCAATTAGATACTCCAAAAAGGCATGAACTTAGGGATCTTAATCATGATATCAACCTCAATCAACCATCAAACTTTACTGAAACACTTGGTACTCTCAAATAACTCAGCATATGAATTCCAATACGTTATTAATCATTGAAACGGTTCTAAAAGTCCACTCCATCACATCCTACACACCTTAAAAGGTATTTTGTCCTAGAAATTAAAAAAAAGTCCAGTCTATCACACTAGGTCATCAATCAATGGATCTGCTGTATCATAACTCCATGGCTTTTCTGACTCTTAGGTTGATGGTTTCTCTAAGTCTTTGGCCGGCGGTCCACAACTGATGGGTTCTCTGGATGTAATATCTAATAGTGACTATGATGCCACATCTGATGATGGACATGATGTCCACAACTGGTGGCTTAACTAGGTTATGCTTGATGACTCTGTTAGGTCACAACTCGATGGTTTTCCAAGATAAATGGTTCAAGGTTTTACTTGTATTACACCTGATGGTCTTGTATGGTAAAGCTAAAGTTCACAACCAATTGTGCTTTTGAAGTCAACAAACAATGGTCCTTCTAGGTATATAATCCTATGGCTGAAGTCCACACTTATAGCACATCTTGTTCTCATACCAAGGCCTAGGCGACCCTGTCACAGACACTGAGGCAACACTCTGGGCTCCTATAGGTGAAAAAACTACAACTCTTGCTCTTACTTGGTGACCACTGTGTCGATGCACTAAACCTCTAATGTGCTTGTGGTTCTGAAAATCTAGGCTCCATAAAGCCACCCGGTGACTGTTCCTGGTACTCATCATGACTCTTCTTGGAACTCTTCTATTTCTTCTAAACTACATACCTCTCTATCCTTTGAACCGACTCCACAAACATAGCAAACCACTCTCTGCTATCTAGGGCTGCTTCTGGCATCATCAACACCACAGTCAACCCTTTCTCCAAACACTGATCCTCTCCTATTCTGTCATGGCCATTGAGGATCTAACCTCAACAACTCCACAAATCTTGCTTCATACTCATTGATCGTAATGGATCCCTATCGAATCCTCTCAAAATGGTTGATCTTCTCATCAAGGTACGTATGAGGAAAGTACCGACTAACAAACTCATGTCGGAATTCCTCCCAACCGAGCACAACACCTAGCCCCTTTTCCTCCTATATGGACCACCAATGTCCAACACTCCCCTTTAAAAGGTATATTGCATGCTTCACCTTATCAACCTCTGGGATACTAAGGATCTTGAAGGATTTCTCTAGATCCATCAACCAGAGGTCTGCATCCACTGGATATGTTGTACCAGTGTATTCTACCACTCCAACTCACCTCAACCGCTCAAACGTCTTCCCCAAGACCAAAGATTACACATTGGGGATTGCTGCTCTCATTTGAGAAATGGGCATTCTGTCTACCATATGTGTAATCGTTTCCATAAACTATCTAAACATGGACTGAAAAGTGGGATTGTCCACCACTGCAGGGTCTATCTGGGTCATCTTAGGCACCCTCTCCTTAACATCCTGACTCCTTACACCTCCACCTGGTGCAGCAATACCACTCTCAGCAATGTGTTCTTCGTGTTCTCCAGCCATCTTTTCAACTCTTCTTCTGCACAAGCAGAAGTCACTATAAGACAAACTAGAGGATATAAGAATAGATACAAACCCTAGTCCTAGGCCCTATAGACTCAACAAACTTAAATCTCTAATACCAATCAAATGTAACACGCATTGCCACACAAAACGAGATTACTCAAATCCAAATGTGGTCTTGTTTGCCTCGAAACCCATAGTTTTATGTGTAATTTATGATTTGACTACTTGTCCTTGCTGCACCTAACCCGATGGTTTGAATTTGAAGATTTAGAATCAAATGTTTTAAGTCCATGAGTTTGTAGTCTTACATGTTCCCTCAAATTAATACAATTTGATGGTTTTGTCTATCTTACACCAATGATTTTGCATCTGTATGAATCGATGGTTGATGAACCCTAAGTTTTGATGGGTTTGGTTTAATTCTACAATCCGATCATTATACCTTGAGTTGTGTATGAATCCATGCTTGAGGAGAGTATGGGATTTGATGGTAATGCTTTACCTTGTGCATCCATGATCAGATGGGGATGCTATGTGTGAAGGGTGTGCTTTGACCTAAGAAAGTGTATGAACCTTTGGATTAGTTGAAGCTGATTGGTAACATCACTTCTTATTATCTTGTCGAACTTAACTTAATGCAATTAAGGAATGATGGTTAATCATACTTAGCTTCCTTATACGATACGATGAAGGAATACTCTCTCCAATGCTTGTTGTAACCCTAATATGCTAACCGGTGGTTATGATACCCTTATTATTGATGCTTTATTATGCTACACTTGTTTAGCACCGACATGATTGTGTAAGTTGAACCTTCTTCAAGGTGTTGAAAGATAATAAGGATCATGTAGGAAATGATGTGAGGGTCTTAATGACCTTTGGGCATGTCTTGAGCCCTTATGGAGGTATAATCCTCTTTATGTTGACAGGGGTTGGTACCCTAGGATAATTTGATAAAGAGTTATATCATGTCATGAGGTGATGACAAGTATAGTCTCATGAATGGAAATGAAGTAGTACCATGTGATGTTGAAATGAGGAATGTGTCTCATATGTTTTATATTTTATGGATTTTTTATACATATATTCTTGCTAGAAACGAATTAGGGTTTGTATGTCCACTTGTTAGATGCAACCTTAATTCACTCAACTGGCAATAACTAATCAAGTGAAACTCTAATCATGTTGTTCCCTGTTATGCAAAATCATTCAATGTCAGGACTTGCTGGATGGGGAAATGAGTATTCCTAAGGGATGATCAGAGCGCAAATTGTTGAGTATCTGAGGTGCAAGATACCGTGTAACCTTAAAATCTTGATTCCAAGGTTATGGAGGATGGTTGCGGTCATGCTTCAGATTGAGAGCAGTTGAGGCAGTGTCTAAGATATTTGAATATGTGATGTGATTGTGAACATTTGCGATTGTACCTTAGATGATAGGGTTTTGTATACTCTGGTTTTCTAGTTCTGCGGCCTATACCAAGGGTGGACTAGGTGTTAGAAGCTTGACTATATGTTGCTGTAAGAAATTTGATTGATATATCACTATAGTTCACGGTACTAATCGAGAGGAAGTGATCAGAGGATTCTGGCTCTTCTAGATCATGTATGGAACTGATTGCGGCCAAGTGGTGGTTAGTTGGACTTTGAGTGGTATGACTCAAACTCCCCAGTGCTTAATGAAATATGTAATACAGTCATGTTGTGTATATGTTTAGGTTATACACAATGCTTCACATTGGATGATAACCTTTATTTGTTGTTTTTACATATAGATGATTTACAACGCAATAAGAGAAAGTAATCTTTCTTATATTGTTTTTTATACTGATACCGCTACTTTAGTTTATGCTGATTAGTTATGATCATGCTTCTAGATATGCTTTGCTATTAGCCATACTTATATTGTTAGCCCTGTTGATGATGTTAGCTATGTTTATGATATTAGTCATAATTATGACGATAACTATGCTCATGATGTTAATTACACTTGATCTTCTGAGAATAATGTTAATCTCTTATTGCTACAAAAATGATTCTAAATAGAGCTATTTTCAAGAAATTTTATAGGCTCTAATTGTTTAATTACTGAACTTGTTGTAACTAATAAGAGTTGTTGAGAGTTATATCTCTCACTGGTACATGGGTCTCAGCACGTGGGTCACCACATCTTTTTAGGTTATTGGTAGAAGCTATAGCAGACTCATGGAAGTGAGGAGGAGTTGTGGTGATGGACCTGAATGAAGGTTGTTTAGATGTCTAGCGTGCCCTAGAGTCATCCCCGTACTCTTAGGTCCGGGCAGGCAAGTTTTTATATGATGTTTCAATCGACTAGAGATTTTGGTAGTATCCTCATACTTGTACATGTGGTATGTGTGGATAGTGTTCTTCTGTATGTATATGTCATGGATGAGGCGATGGAGTAGTTGTAAAAGATACATGGTATAATTTATGAATATATGTAAGATGTTGGGCTCTAATGTAATTCTAGATATGATTGGAATGTTCAATCAATGTAATTTACCCTCTTTTCTGGATATATGATTAATTAGTGATTGACCATGTTTTAGGTTTTGGGTAATCTCATTAGGCATGACAGGTTCTAATATGTTGGTATCAGAGCTTTAGGTTCACTGAGTCTATAGCGACACTACTAATTAGGACTAGGATGATGACTAAGTAAGGAACATGCCATGTAAATATATTGCATACTACCTGAACTCAGTACTTGGATGCCCTGGCCAGGTATTAAATTATTGAAGAAAAGGTAAGTGTGTAAGTCTTAGATTGTAATGTTTTTGATTACCCTGATCAAGTAGAAATTAAAAGATAATGTGTGAGTACACCATATTTTGTCTTGGAATGGGATGAACTTTGCATTTGGACTGCAACCAAATATTCATTTCATCTTATTATGAGTGAGAGAGATTGGGTAGACACATGTTATGCTTAAAAGTTGACATATGACAATGAATAACTAAGTTGAAATTAAATGACATATTCTAGGGTTTGAGGTGTTATCTCACCCTTATGTGAAAATAATGAATAACAAATTGAAACTTAGGTGAAAAGGGTAATCACCAAGTGAAATTGAAATCACAATTGAAAATGAAATCACCAATCGATAATGTAATGTGATGGTTGAGGATGTGGATGTAACGTGAAATTGAATTTGGATACAAACAATAGTCATGTGAGAAATTTAAATATCAATAAATGTTGTTAAAGATGATCTAGATAAAGATATCTAAGAAGGGTTTCTATCCGTAAGGTCTGAAGCTAATAAGAGTTATCATTCACCTTAATCTAATTTGGCTTGAATTTTAGGGACACAATTCTTTTTAGGGAGGGATGAATGTTAGATCCTAAAATTTGGTAAATTTGTATTCAATGAATATAAGACTTGGTATGATATGTTCTCTAGTTACATCATTGATGGAATTATAAAGCTATCTTTGAGGCATGGGTTCAACCCATAGCCCAAGTGAGGCCCATGAGACTATTTGCTTTGCAATTTGGTCCTTGTGGCACATGTTTAAGAAATAAAAGTAAATTCATGTATAAATAAAGGATATAATATATGGTACGTTAGAATATGGAAGTATGCAATAATAGACAAATATCCAAAATATTCTAAGATAATTTTCAATTCAGATAATTAATGAAAGCAATTCGCTAACCATATCTTGAAACACAATATTGAGAAATCAAATAAGAATAATTTGGTATGCTTTTTGGAACACATAAAGATGATGAGAGAACTAAGATAAATCTAGAATTTGAGATGAAAAAGACTTTCCATATGATGTGGGTAATTGCTTTAGGAAAATACATAAAAGGAAAGTTTTTTATGCTAAAGTTATTCCAATAAATACCAAAAAAAAGATGTAAGTTTAGAAATATATTAATGAGTTTCCCTCCAAGTTTCATAGTGAAAGGACTCTCCTAGTAGCCTATGGAAAACTGAGAAGGAAAAGGGACTTACTTGTAACAAAGTTATTATTGTTTCCCTTGTTTGAAGAAAGATAAAATGATATCTAGAAGCATCCTTTTGTGACCAAACTTGGATCAATACAAGGTTCTTGGATAATAAAGGAAGTATATAATTATGGGACCAATTGGACTAAAGATGAGAGAGAGTTATGAATTACTTAATTTCCACAATCAATGTTTACAAAGGGTTCCCTAGGATACCAACTAGAGAAATAAGTTTTTCATGCTCATAAAAAATACTGAAGATAATTTATGAGATAGATAATCCAAATATATGATAATGGAAGAAAATCTAGGAAGTTTTAAGTTATTTTTTTGCCAAGAAAATTTAGTTGGTAATTATGAAGATTTGCCTTTAAAGCCATGTTTCGGTTAAATAAGGAAATAATGTAGGAGTTTTTGCTTTTACAATGGAAGGTAATAGTATGAATAGAGTTTTTTTGATATAATGGTATAAAGGTTGGTTTCATTTACGAGATTTATGGGTCTATTATGTAAAAGATATGAAATTTTTATTATAAGGACAAGAGGGATGACTATAATTATTACTTTCCTAGCATGATGCTTAATTGCATTAGGAAACTTTTCGAAATTAGACCCATTGATCTCCAACCATTGTGCTATACAAGAAGTGGTACAAAGAGAAGATGTACTACCCCGGTCCCTCCTTCTTTGATGTGCATCCTTTCGTAATAGTGCGGTAGAAAATCTCCATCCATTCATCATGGCAATGCTCTTCCTCATCCATGGTGGTTTCGTTATATCTCATAACATGGTAATTGCCACAATGACATGGAAATATAGGATGTTCTAAAGTACTTTGTCCTTCATCCTTTTCCTTCTGAGTCTCCACAAAAATGACTGCCACGTCACCCTATGTTTGAGGTATAGATTCTTATTTTGTTTAATTTCTAGAAATTGCTAGGATTACCCAAATATAGGAAAATTATATACCAAATTGATCGGGAGAACAATTAGTATATAAATTAAATAGTATCATGACCTGGATCTGATCCTAATTCCAAAAGTAGAGCTATGTATGATTAAGTAATGATTAATACATGGAAATCGTAGATCGAATAATTAACATGTTGAGTATATGAAAAATGTTTACTTTGCCATATAAACCGATATAGTTGACTATAATGAAATTAAGATGATTATGATAAGAAGGATGAATAATTAGGATTTCTAGACCAATAGTAGTCAACATGTGTATTGGGATTTCCAAAAATAATGATGTAACTTGCTATGACCTTAAGGCACATGTGATACAAGTGTTCATGATGAAATACCATGGTAGGTTTGATAATCATGATTACACCTCATATGAATTAGGGTTCTTGAGCCATTAGTTCAATGAACATGGGAATTAGGATACTAAGGAAATCTAAACCCTAGACTAAATCATGATTTGTATTTTGAATATAATTGGTGACACCTTAGAGTATACACATATGTCGATAATGTTGGTTAATTATGTTGAATGCTTAGATATTTGGTTATATGCTTGAGGTACATGTTGCCAAGTTTTTGGATGGAAAAAAAGGTACATGGTTACACTTATGAATACCTACTTTATCGACTTCTGAGGTTTCAGAGGCTTCCTGAATCGATTGCAAATAAACTTCTTGATTGTTTATTTACTTCCTACAATGTATAAAGCCACTATGAGTATCATCTTATATAAATGTATCTTGCTTGAACCCTAAATAAATATATATGGTGTGTTAAAGATCATGGTGTGAAACAATTCATTATGGGAATGACAAGTGATCAAGCCTGAAAAGGAAGATCACCATAGGACAAACTTGGAAAGGAAAGCCTATATATACAACCAAGCCTGGGTGAGGGAAGGTTATGAAAGTTCACTGGATGAAACCCATTTCCTAAGGAGAGGGTTCCCCATAAAAAGTCTCCTCTAAAGATTGGGCCCACCATAAAGAGTGAAAGGATAAGGGTCGAGAAGTTAGAAAAAAAGTGCCAATTTGATTATGTAATGGTAATTGCTGCTATATTTGTTTTTGTTGTCACACATATATGCACATATTTTGGTTGCACCCCACATACACAGTATAGCAATATACTGATCCATGCTTTGTTTCATGTTGTTTTAGGTAAATGCCACATGTGAAGGTAGCAAGAGATGATGAACTAGATGGAAACATCTGAAGACACTAAAGTCAATTAAAGGAGGATTAGTTAGATATTTTCTCATGTGTGTCGGTTCCATAGTTGGTAGATCATGTAACTCCTTATAGGAGCATCTTGTAAACAATATTTGAATTAATGAAAATTATTTACTATTATTTATTATTTGCTAAATCTGGATCCTTGGGAATATAGGTAATGGCTCTCAATTGGAAAGTCTTTCCAAAATTGGGGGACCCTTAAACTGAGGTCATTACAAATGCTGACCTTCTAATTTTGATTAGACAGTGCATGATCTGTCCTCTACCCTGAGTAGGCTTCTTTTTTCCATGCATAATGACTCTCAGAGTCATGTGTTTTTCACCTTGTCATCTCACTTTACATCATCTTTTCTGACAATTCCTTTGTCATTTCTTTTCTTTTTTCCACTCTGTTTCTTTCGAGCCATTTTAGTGGAAGTGTGGCTTAGTGTACAAGTTTTCCCTAACCTAACCTAGACATTGTTTCTTTGTAATTTCTAGAATGAAGCTTCTGGGCCTCTAGACTAAAATCCAAACATGTATATGGATCCCCAAATCACTTGGATGTTTTCCTCACAAACTTGAGTACTCATTGACCTGATATTTATCCTCACACCATTTGTCGAACCTTCTCAGTTTCTGTCTACCTCCATTTTCAATAACTTTACGGCTCCGCCAAAATCCACTCGGGTTGGTGGTAAGCTACCTAGAACCTCCCTTTTTTCCATGCTCTTATTTAGTCATGGGAATCTATTTCTTCCTCTATCAATTAGTCATCAATGTTTTTCTAGTTCATGAGGTGTCGATGATGGTTTCTGGTAGCTTTTCATCCCCAAGAAACTTCTTTTGGGCACTAACACCTTTGTCTGAATCGTCCCTTTTTATTTTTTCTCTTATCTTCTCACTCACCAAATTGTTTCACTTTTCCCATGCTTCATATATGTTCCCTTCATGGACGTCATGCTTTTCTATATATGGAAGCCATGGAACACAATTAATGACTTATTGAGTTTGTGGAAGTCTTACAAAACCAATTAGGCCAGTTTTTGGGTGGGAAAAGTGCCATAATGGCCATTGGCTACCCGACAGGGTGCCTCTTGGAAGCCATGGCACAAGAGCGGGGAAGGGGATGAATACCCTATGGGTTCATACCTTCAGGCTTCTCGCTTCCTTTCTCTTTTTTGTTTTCCACAAAGGGTAAGACAAAATTTTCATGTGGTTTGAGTTTTCCAGCAGTGAGTTTCTTTTGTTATGATTGTGAACATTTAGTCCTATCATGATGGCAAGGTTCTAAACCAAATTCTGGGGCATTTTCACCTTTTGTAAATTGGATTTTTTTAAATAAATCAATAAAAATTTAAATCTTGAAATTCATAACTAATTATCTTTAACTCATAGAAGAAAATAAGATATCTGCCAAATTTAGAAAAAGTATCCTCCATCTGATGGTATCAGTTTCATGCTTAATTCTAAGCTAATCAATATGTGATATTCAGGAGTTTTCAAATGGGTCTAAAGTTCATATCTAATAGTCTTTAAGATTTAAATACAAAGTCAAATATTCTATAAAATCAAGAAAGTGTAATCTACATGGAGTGGTTTTAGTGAATGCAATTTTAGGGTTCATGTCGTTGATAATATTTAACCCTAGTTTCATGCATATGACTTTGACAAAAATGGCTTGTGACATAGATGTGAAATTAGGGCTTACCCTATATATATGTATATATATGTATATATATAAATATATATATATATATATATATATATATATATATATATTCACTACCCATGCGAGTAACTAACTTTAGTTATTTGTGAATCTATTTTGTAGTATAAAGGTACCTGTTTATAATGAGCTGACCAAATTTGTTATACAAAAACTAGTTTTGTTTTATAGCGTAAACTACTATCATAAATATCATTTTTACTATAATCAGACGTGTAATACAAAACGCGTGTTTTTATTACAAATTTGGTCATATCATTACAAACAATGTCCGTTCATTACAAATATATATCTTCCTAGTATAAAACAGATGCATGGGTAACTAAGGTTACTTACCCGCGTGGGTGGAGAATGAATGGCCTATATATGTACTCAATTTAAGGTATGTTGCATTTGATCCATTCTGTATTGGGAAATTGACCCATGTTTCTCTCTCTTGGTCTATTTATAACTTGATATCCTAAATTAAATTATACATATAAATCTTTTACAATTGTTCTCAGAAGATCGCTTTTTGTTGTTTCTCATTAATCATTAAAATTATTGGATCTTCTTATATGGTTCTTTGACCCTACATGATATATTAGGGGTGCTCTTATCCTTCATTTTATGAATTGATTTTTCTTATTCTCTTATTATCAAGATGTGGTGACTACTCATATAATGTGATATGCATGATATTATATGGATGTCAAAGTTCTCACGCTTGATAACACAGAGGAAATAATTCTTACATTGAATATTTTTGGAGCAAATTTGTAACCTGTCCTTCTCATAGTATATGTGTATATGTTCCTGTTCACACCTTAATTTAGATTAAATGTGTATTTGTTCCTTATTATAACATATTTATGGTAGATGTATATTTCCTACCAAAAAAATTTATATTATTCAAATATTTTCACTTGTAAAACGCATGGAATCCTTACAGTTGATTTTTTTTGCTTAAGTGGGAAGTTTCATGATGAACTTTAGAGAAGGTTCATCCGTTACTATCTCGTAGACTTAGCTTTATTGAAATCTCTTTAAAATATTTCCCTTTACCTGATGTAAACTGAGTTTATAAAAAATTTCCCTTGATAAGTTTACCTTATAAGTTATAGCTACATTTTAGGAGTAACAACTTGTTTGAGGACACTAGTGCTATCCCTAAGTCTAACCTTATTGACGGGTACACCACACCAAGGAACCCCAATTTTTCCATGCCACTTGTGAATCCCCCTCCAGTGAACAACTCTAGCTCTCAAGTTATTCTTATAGCTCAGGGTGTTGTCAACCCACCTCTACTACTTTGAATGACATCTCTTCTAGCAGGATTCACCTTTACATGAAAGTTCTCACCACAAGAATGGTGGGAAAATTGAACACTCCTCCTATTGTAAATAAGACTAAGGAGTATTCTTTAAGTAACTTTGTGAAGATGAAGTTACCCTACTTCAAGGATGAAAGTGAACTAGAGATGGTTGATAAGGAAAATAATTGGGTTTCATCCTTGGAACAAACTTTTAAGGGTACAACATGTCCTCACCAGAAGGTTCAATTCACCTCTTATGTGTTGGATGGACTAGCACGAGTATGGTGGATTGGGATAGCTCAATCTTGTGATACTTCCACTTTATCTTGGGAATAATTCTTGGCACGCTTCAGTGAGAAGGACATATGCGCTACTACTCTTAGGAATAAGAAAGAAAAGTTCTACATCTTAGAAGTAATATGCTTTGTATGTCCCTGCTTATGTGTAAATATTCTTCTTTATTGATCATTATGCTACTAGTTTGAGTGAGGATTGTAGGGATACTTTGTTTTTGGAAGGACTAAACTACCATGTAGGATGCACTCTAGTTAAACAAATCCCTCTTACATTCCATTAGGTGGTTGAACAAGCCCTCACATAGAGTCCAATCTCAATTTTCTGGCCCCAACACATAAGAGCAATAACAACAAAGGAAATAAATTGGAGATGAACATGAACGAGAGAAGTGCCAGCTGTCTCAACAACTCCACTTTCATGGTAGATACCAATTAGAGAACCTTGCATCTTGAAGAGAAATATGCCACCTCTATAGGTAGGTCAGACGCATCAAGAGTCGATGTCCTCATGTTCTCAGACTGGCATCTACCACATATATGAGTACACACACATATATAAATATATTCTTATACATGAGTGCATATATATATATATATATATATATATATATATATATATATATATATATATGAAATTTATGCAATGCATGTGCGGGTAGCTTGGATACAATACTTATGATTGAAAAAATGATGGCATATACGTAAATAATTACCCAAATTAGTTTATTCCAACCCCATGATTTTTAACTTCCATATTTTTACTGTTTGATGTCATTAACACCTTCTTCCCTATTGCGAGTTGTCTTTTCTCTCGATTAGATTTGTGTAGGTATGGAAGAGAGTATAGTCATAAGTGAGTATGGAGGTAAATATGTAGTGGACAATATGAGTGAACAAATTCATCATCCTATACTAGTTTCAATTCCTTCATTCTCTGAGTTTAGCAGTCATCTAACACACTACCCATACCACTGTCACTCTCTTCTACTCCCTTTCAGCACTACTGTCTCCCCTCTTTAACTTTCTCTCTTACACCAACACAAATTCTTGGCTACAACATTTAAGTTATATTTTTAAGTTAGAAAGTGAAATTTTCTAGTTTCGGTCTAGATTTCATACAAAGAACCTTATATATAGGAAGTCATAGATAGTCAGAGGACATCTCTAGGAACTGGAAGCACTAGGTAATAAACATATTCTTGCTAGAATTGAGGGTTTACCCTTATAATCAATGTATGGTATTAATATTTTAAATGAACTAGCTACATGTCTTGTGAATAAGTGTTTTCTTTATACACACTTTTTCCTGATAATATGCATCTATAGTTACTTGTATAAATGGTTGTCCCTTGTATCTAGTGAATCATAACTTAATCTAATTATGAATCCGTCCTGCCTTCCTCCCAGACCAGACCATCTCTGAGCAATTAAATTCCTCCTTCATGATCGGTGAGGTGCGACGAAGGTGGTGGCGTCATTGATTCTCACTGGGAGAGCATGAGACTTGGAGTAAAATTCTTGACTATCCAAGACTTGCTCACAAGCGAGCAAAGTTTGAAGACAATAGGGTAAGGAATTACGCTTCTTCCCTGACCCTCTTCAAAATAGGTAAGACCATTGCGGTCTTTTCCTCCTTTTCTCATTTAACCGAGTGCACACATGCAGGCTCACTCATCCTAGGTGGTACGAGCCCATTGGTCATCCCAGACTTGCTGTCAAGGTGGGGACCAAGGCGTGCTGCATAGGTGGTGTCTTGTGATTGGTCCACATATATTTAATTTGTAAAAAATGATAATGAATCATACAATGATCCAATGATGGCATATAATATATGAAAATGTACAATGATAACAAATGATGAATGCAATAAAAATATTATCAAGACCTAGATCTGTTTCCAATTCAAAAAGTACCCATAGATGCCATCTTTAATGTGTTTAATGCATAAGAATCCTAATTACTAGGTTTTGATGGTCTTAATATTGTCAATTGATATTAATAATCAAAGATTGATATTTTTTGATAAAAAGGATAACCTAGATCTAATTTGAGATTAATAACTCATAAGTTGACGAGTTAGGGATTAAATGTGGTTATGATTTTAAGATTAGTGTTTGTAAACCAATAAGGCATGAAAAGTGATAATTAAGGTTTGGGATGATAAAGTCCTAATGAAACCCTAACTTGGACACAAAGTCAGTCTTAATGATAGATTTTGGATATAATAATATTACATTAGTATTATTCTATAATTTCAGGGTAGTTGCTTGATTGATTGTTCTTGTTACCTTTTTCTTGGACTTCAAGTACTTTTGAGAAAGGTATTTGACTACGTCTATGACTACCCACATTTGTTTGCAGATGTTTTATGATGATTGTCAAAATGATTGCAAATAAAATTTCTTCTTGTTCATTTATTTCCTACAACTCATAAAGTCACTATGGATATCACACATGTGGACATGACTAGCCCGAATCCTATGCCATCTCTGAATGTTTGGAAATATAAGAAAATGATGATTAAACCCCTGGGGCATAGGATCATCAAAGATCAACCGCTAGGTGGGGAAAACTGATATGACACCTTAGCACCTAAGGGGATAAGGTGGATGATGTATGTTGTAGGGACAAAACCCTAAAGGTGTTTCACAAAGTTTGGATAGATCACGGTTGAGTAGTTATGATGAAAATGTTAATTTTGATCCTGTAACAATAATTGTTGTGAACATGTTGTCACAACTAGATGAGAATATTTTGTTTCCCCCTCATACCAATATAACTTGTTATACTGATCGAGTTTTGTTTCTCGACATTTTAGGATAATCTGCTATCATTTTTGTATGTTGAAAATGGACATCTAAAGAAGAAGGCACTAAAAGAAAAGATTTAATGTAATCCTAGAGGATTTAGTTAGTTAGTCTTGACTTCATGTTGCAAACTTTGGAAACCCATACTATGTAACTCCTTAGTGGAGAGTGCAACTTTTTATATTGTTCAAGCTCTTTCCCATTTAGTGAAAATATATTAAATATTTTTGGTTATTTGATAAACCATCACTCATATATTTATGGTAATGGCCCTTTCCCACTCAGTCTTCCTAAATAGGGGATAACGGGGGGGGGGGGGGGGTCATTACAAAAGGAGAGAGAAAACACACTAACTCTTCACTATTCTCCAAAAGATACATATTTTGTTTGGAAAAAGGCAATTGATTTATTTATGAGGGAAAAGAGAATATTTAATTCAAGATAGTTCAATTCAGCAGTTTAAGAGGAAAGGCTTTCAAAAAGTAGAAATAATGAACAAATTGCACTTAAGTTTAGATAAAATATTTTCTTTGCGGATATCCTCAATTTGGGTTAAAGTGAGTGATAATGGGTGGATTAAATAGCTAAAAAATGTGTAAAATATGGAAAAAGGATAAAATGTGGAAAATGGGCTGAACTTTGTCATTAGGCAGAGAATTTACATTTTAGCATGATATTTTACTGAGTGAACAAATTGCCAATAGTTTGCCCCTCTCAAGTCTTGAGCCAAGTATGGCCTGCATTTTTGGTCACAAAATGCCACAATGTTGGAATCCTCAAAATGTACTAAGAAACCTTATGGAGGGTGGAAAGTGTAGGTGATGTCTTTTCCTACTAAGGATGAACTAGTGCGAAAAATATTTGGCATAAATGACTTTTCTAGATTAAGGGAAACCTATAATTTACGTAGTTTCTTATATCTAACCAATCATTCATTCTCTTCAAAATTTTGATGATCCTTAAGAGGTTTATCAGCTACAAAAGTGACTCTCAACATTGCTTCAGTTCTTAAATGAGTGCATTTTTTATTCTCCCACTAAGTCATACCTAAGTGAGAAAAGGTGGATGTGAAGCTACTATGATTTGTGGTTTGTAACTCTGTAATTATTGAAAATCATGGCAACTACTTGAATATGAAAAGATCTTGAAAAGAAGTCATCATCTCTCTTCTCTTTCTATGCATTTAAGTTTTTGTATTTTATTTTTTAGTTGAGTGATGCACATAATTTGGGTTAGTACCATGTCACTAAAAACTTAAACTCAGATGAGTTTTCCTATCTGAAAATAGGGCTTTGATTGCTCAAAATTTAACATTGGGGCATCAGAATAGTTCCCACATATGATGACCTTTATGGTCAGTGATTTGTTGGTTGATTGTCTATTCACTAGGGAATATGTGATCTTTGTAGGATAAGTTTATAGGAAGAGTGTTAAAAAAGGTAATATGGGAATCATGTGATCCTCCAACATTAAGATAGCCTCCATGACATATTATTCCATTGATCCATAATTTGTTTCGTTAGATTATCGACGAATGATTACCCTTGATTCTCTAGTTCTTACTTGATTTGATTCACCTTCTTTTGAACGACATCATGACTGAGAATGGATCATCAAATATGGAAATCATAGAGTATGTGATCATCAGAAAGCTCCTACCATATCTACGGATGGACATTTTTATATATGTTTAGGACATTTTGGTATAGTGTTATTAATGATCTATCATCCTGAATGATTTACAAATATGTGCACATGAGTGGTTTAGCAGGATCCAAAAAGATTTGGAAATAGGGGCATGGGATTTGTTCAGATTTATGTCATGATCTTAGACCATAGATTGATTTGGAGATGTAGGAATGATTAGTTTCGTTTTAAGTTATGAGGTAGGACCATAGATGGGATATAAAAAAACTCTCAAACTAGAGCATCTCCCTATTATGAAAGTGCTCAAGATAGGTAAAGTTGGGCATTAGACAAATCTCTAAACTTAAGGTGGCTTTAATGACCAATGACTTTATCTATCATATGTCTAATTCTTAGAGCATCTACTGATCATTCAAGGAGTACTAGATAACAAATTGTAAGGATCTTCAAAAGCATCATCCCATTTTCCTAGTTCTTCAAATGTGATTAAGATGGATAAGTTTGGGAACTAGACAGATATCTCGGGTTAAGTGGCCTTTATGACAAGTGACAGTTGTGGGTTAATCATTTGTTCCTTAGAGGATTTGCAATTCATGTAGGATAAAGTCCATAGGAAGAGTGCTAAAAAGTTGAGATCAGGTATCAGGTGATTATCTGGCATTAAGTGGGCCTCCACAACATGTTCCTCTACTAGTCTGTCATCTATCCCCTAAAGTGTCAAAGAATGATTGCCCCCAACCCTCTAGTTCATACTTGATTTGATAAACCTTTCTTTAAACTACATTCCAACTAAGAATTGTTCATTCTTGAAGTGATATTGAGTCAGATTAGTAGAGGACTGATCACAAGGAGTACTAAAAAAAGGTGCTAACAGCAGCGGGACTCCTACGACTAATAAAAAGCATTTTGGGTCCACTTGTCTTTAAATACCTAAGAGGACTTTTGGGTATTGGGGGAGAAAGTTCTTTTTTCATCTTAATGTGATTTTTTTTGAAGTAGAGTTGAAGTTTTAAAAAATTACTGGTAGATATGACTATGATCAATTGAAAGATCCTACCAAATGTAGGAACCAATAGAATATCATGATGTCATTTTAGTAGTTCTAGGTTGCTTGTTAGGACCTTCTAAAGCATAGTCTCATGTACTCTACAAGAGTGCTCAAGATGGATACATCGGGTGTTAGACAAGTTTTCGAATTAAGGTTCCCTTTAGACTAGTGACTGTATCTGTCATATATCTAATTCTTAGAGCATCTTCCTATGTCAATAAGATTGATACGATTCGTCTCTAGAAAAATTTCTAGATCCAAGGTGGCCTTCTTGATCAGTGACTGTATCAATCAATTGTTTGTTCCTTAAAGCCTTTCTTATTTTTGAAAAGTGCTCAAGATAGATAAATCTGGATACCTGAAAATTATCCAAATTTAAGGAGGCCTTTACGATCAATGATTGTATCAAACAATTGTATTCCCCTAGAGAATCTCTTATATACAGGATGGTTAAGAGAGATAAGAGAAATAATTTTGTACTCTACATATCAGATGGCTTCTTTGATTCTTGCCTTGTACTTTTCTACACTTCTTAGGGTTGCATTGTGTTTTCCAGTCACTAGTAGTAGTTTTTGATTGGGGGACTGGTGGGGTCCAAGTCTCTTACCTTGGGGGTTCGTTCTCATTTTCCTACTGGGTTGACGTGTGACCCTCCTTCCCACATGTCTAGCAAGCAAAAGGAAATCCTTCATGTATAATTTTATATTTGACGTCGTTGATCATGATTGCTGGTATAAGGTTCTTTCTTGTATTTACTTCCACTAAAACTAGTCTAGAGAACCTACTACGACTTTAGCTAGTTGTGTGAGAATCCACCTTCATCAGTCCCCCGAAGGTGAGGCCAATATATTTAATGAATGTAGGCACATAGAGATGGAGAGGGAGGTTCAATATACAAACCCAGGCTACAATGTATTGGGGGAGATCTTCAGATGGGACAAAGGATGGTGACCATTCCCATACTACCATGATGCTACCAAAGTGTTTACATGCCCTTATTTGGGAAGTATCAGAACCTTTCTTGTAAGATATTTGTGCTCCAAAGTGGCCTAGTCTAAGTTCATACATGTTATATTGGCCTATCAAGTTCCAAAATGGTTTGAACCTTTTCTGTAGTGTCATCTACCCTATCTCTGCACGAATCAACCTAATGTCTACCATGTATTTCCATGGCAGCTCTAGTTTATCCTTTGCTTCTGGGTTGATCTTTAGGGCCGGCTTGTCTTCCATTTCCCAAAGCATGACAACAACTAGATATATATATTATCAAAAAGATTATCCAAGAAACTTGTATCAAAATTCATGGCTATGTCTCCCGACACCACATTCTGAAAGGAGATGTTTTTAGAATCCCACACTATTTGTTCAAACCCCATCCAAGAAATATTTGGGTTGATGATTTATTATTGTAAAGATTTATCTAGATGTGCGACTTTAGTTGTCTTTGTAATGGCCTAATCATCATCATGATCATTGCAATCCAATGATTGATTTGTATTTGTCACCCCACACAATCCCAAAAACTACATAATAAGACTTCTTCCAGCACCAAGATGCCCATTCTATTAGCTTGTATCACCTTTCAAGACTCTATATCAACCCATCACCTTTCGCCCCACTGATAGCATTGTTACCTTCCTGCACCGTCCATCCTTGCAACCATCCCTGATAGATTCTCCTTTTCCTTTCTGCCAAAGCCCCCACATCCCCTAGGTTTTTCCATTATTTGATAAGTTAGAAAATTTTCAATACATAATGACTTGTATTTCTATTACTTTAAAAAATATCTAATTTATACTTTTAATATTATTTTGACTTATTGAAATGAAAACATGAATATTGTACAATGTAATTGACATTATGATAATATTTATACACTTATTTATATATTATATTGTTATTATTAATATAACTTCAATAATTATTTAAATTTATATGACATTATCTTATATACAATTTTGATACCATATCGAAAAATTGTTGGAGAACCTTCACATAAATTTCAAACAACTCCAAGGACTTATTCCTTTAACTTTGATTTATTTTACTTATGTATCCCCCATGAACTTGAAATACTTCTATCATACAATATCTTCTTGATGATCTTTGGAAAAATATCAAGATGAATCATTTATAATTGTAAGAATTATTTTAGTAGGTTACCTTCGTTAACTTTTTATACTCCTAAATTCAAATTAATAAGACTAAACTATAAGAACATTATTGGATCCTATCTGTCAGATTCAAGTAATCTCAATTATATCGAACCTATGTCTTTACATAAGCTATTTTAATGGTTGAGGATTATTATTCATATATCAACTTATAGGTTTGATATCTTCTATAAGTGGTTGTTAGTAAATAGAATGGCTTTTCCTAAGGTACTCATACAAGGGATTAGTACCAACCTCCCTATCTAATATGTTAGCAGTCAAGGTCATGAGCTATTAAATAATAAATTTGTAGGATGAGTCACACCTTTCATTAATAATTTGTGTTAAATCCAATTTTTAAACCTATCATCTAGCATCTTGAAGGGGAAGTATCCAATTATGGTGTAATTGAAAAACTCATGAAATTATTCATCATAAAAATGAAAAAAAAGGAAACCGAAAGCTAGATATGAAATGTCCAAACATCCGTCGAATGAATTTGACTAGATTTTCTTAGGTTTGCATCCTTGTGGCACTAGTTACATTTACTCTTTTGTCTTATATAATCTTCTTCTCAAGAAACATTTTGATGGAAAATCAAAGGAATGGTGGCTCATCTAAGCCAAATGTTGAACACGAGGCAGGTACTAGGTTTTTGACATACTTTACATTCATCTAGATAATTCCAAAACCAATTTCTTGCCACTATAATTGACTGACACTGGTGGTTTCTTTCATGTACGCAAAGGGTGTTTGGAGAAGGAAAAAGTTGAAGTGGCAGTGAAGGTGAAAAAGTTGAAGTGGCAGTGAAGGTGTTTCTTCAAAATGTGGATGGATACACAATGAGTTTCAATTTAGAATACAAGATCTTCATAAACTTACACAATAACAACCTTATAAGTGTCGTATCACCCTACAATAGTAGAGATTTCACTGACCTAGATTTTAAGGATACAATCTATGAATACATGGAAAATGGGATCTTATCTGCATCGATGTTGGCATAATATTTTGATACCTTGATAACATAGTAAAGTTCCCAATTTCTCACCTTTATATGAAGGTTGGAAATGTCCTTTTGCAAAGGGATATGACAACATGCCTTGGATGTTTTGGGTTGACCTCTATCCTGAGCTCATTAACAACCATCAGATCACTTGATCTATGTAACTTAGCTGCCAAATTTTTTTATATAATCAAATTCATACAAATGGATGAAATATCTTTACACAAGCTATAGTGTAGAGTAGACTAAAGGAGATCCTATACTTAATCAATGGGATGCCCACAATTTTTGGTTTGTTCTATTGGAAATATTTATAGAAGGTCATATCACCACAACTACATAAAATACAGTTAACCAACTTCCTATTATGTTCTTAACCTACGTCTTAGATAAAAGGTCAACCATGAATATGTAATGGATAAAGTTATACACAGAGAGATTATGTTGACATAAAAGGCCTCCAAAATTATATTGAGGTGCTATTTCCATTTGTAAATTTTGTTTCATTTATTTTTAAATATTATAAAGTCCATGTAAGTTTCTTTTTGTCATCATATCTTCCTACATGGCACAATAATAATTTCTTCCCTCATTGTCTATGTGGATATCACCTTTTTCTCATCATGTCTTGAAAAATTTGCAACTCCTTGACCTAGTACATAATAAACTATTGGATTAAACATCTCATATGAAGTTTTCCATAGATAGAATGGATTTTATTGTTTGTCTCATGCTAATGGTAATATGATAAATGCTGTTGTCTAATACTTATTTTTAAATATAATATATTGTCTATATTTGTGTAATATTTTCATTTACATACCACTTTGATACCATTTAAAAAAAATCTAAAACCATGTTGGAGAGACTCTAGTTATTATTCAACCAACGTTAAGGCATTATTCATTCCATCTTCAGTATTTTCCTTATATATGTCTCATAAAGTTGGGAAGTAAAATCTATTACATGATATGTTCCTATTGATTTTGGGAAAAAATCATCAAGTCAAAGAAATTTGAATTATGAAAATAACTTTCTAGAGAACCCCCCCCATAAATTTCTATTACATCGAGCCAATCTGTTGATGTTGTACCCAACCCAAAAAATTTAATGTATCATGCAATCATGGATTCAACAAAAAAGCATGAAGAAAATGATAAATAAACAAAACTCAGAGTCACAAACCAATTTTATATGTAAAATAAGTAAAAATAAAGTTGACATTAAATCAACAAGAAAATACAAGGAAATTCGATTTTGCCTCCACCCAAGTGTGGATAAGAAATGTATCCATTAATTTAGAGATGGGATTCAGTTATCCTATTATGAGTAGCGTAGGTGTTAGAACCCCATCCCGTATGATAATGGCATTCAACCCTTTTTGTCATCTAGGATAAAAATAGTAGTGATTGAGGAGTTGTAAATCAAAACACTTGAAAAATAATAAATACACTTTTTTATGTTGGCGGCCCTTTAAGGATGGACACATCCGTAGCATTCTCATCATAGCCCTGAAGGTCCTAGTTTCTATGTGTGTTGTGGTCCCAATTGCCTTAGGAGCTCCCATGGTGGAGAACCATCATTACGGTTATGACTAATGCATAGGAAGATAGAGCAAGATCTTAGCTTTTTGAAGTGATCTACATATATGAGAAATTATGAATATAATAGATTAGAGAAAGTAGCAATTTTTGATATGGATGTAATAGAGAAAGTAGTTGTAGTCATTGAGCAACCTACTTGTGTTAGTAGAGAATTTGGTTTCAAAGGAAGGATCCTCTGATCACATATAAAAATAAAAGGGAGAGGTAGCCATTTCTACATCTTCAGGAGTGATGCAAGGGGCATAGAATACATTGGGTGTTGGGGTCTATTTATAGGTGGAGTTTAGGGTTCTGAGATTCTAGTTGGAAGATTATGGAAGAGGCAGAAGATTGCACTAATGTGCCATGACGCATGGCTCGTGGATTGTTGCCATTCTCTAGATGTCACCATCGAATTGATTTGATCTACCCAGTGGCCCGTGCAAGATAAAACCATTTTTTTTTATTTTTTGGATATTTTAAAAATGTTCTAGAGACAATTGTGGAAAAGGTGGATCTCAAATAGAAGTCAAATAAAGTATTAAATATGAGAGAAAATACACTAAATAAGGATTATGCTTCACTACTATCCAAAAGATATGTATTTCTGGGGTGGAAAAAGGCAATTGAATTATCTATGGGGGAATAGGAGAATATTTAATTCAAGTAGTTCAAATGGGAAGTTTAAGAGGAAGGCTTATAAAATGCAGAAATAATGAGCAAATTACACTTAAATCGATAAAATATTTTCTCTGTGGAAATCCCCAAACAAGGTTACATTGAGTGAAAATGGGTGGATTAAATAGGCAAAAAAAGTGTAAAATATGTAAAAAGGATAAAATGTGGAAAATGAGATGAAATCTATCATTAGGTAGAAAATTTGCATTTAAGCATGATATTATGTTGAGTGAGAAAAAACAACATGTCAACAGTCTACCCTTCTCAAGACAATAATGAAAATAGAGATTTGATTACTCAAGATTGAACATTGGGGCATCAGACAAGTTTCTACTTAAGATGACCTTTATTGCTAGTGATTACGCCAGTTATTTGTATACTCCCTAGAGCATATGTGATCTTTGTAGGATAAAATTTACAAGAAGAGTGTTAGAAATGTTGAAATCTGGAATCAAGTGATCCTTCAACATTAAGATAGCCTCCATGATGCATACCTCCATTGGTCCATCATCTATGTCCCTAGATTATCAACGAACGAATATCCTTGACTCTCTAGTTCACACTTGATTTGAGTCACCTTCTTTTGAACTGTTGGCTAAATGGACATCTATAAAATCCCTTTGTTTTGATTTTGACAAACATTTCATTCTTATTTATCTGACGAGCTACTTGAGTGTGCAGGATGACACAACTATAAGGGAAATCCAACATGAAGTATTTATATTTTCATGCAAATGTAATCATTGTAAAAACTTGTACAGAATTATAATGTACAAGTACTTAGAATCGCATGTAAATCAAGCATTGGATTTTCCCTAGCTAAACACCACACTTAGTTAGGTCATCTCCTTCTAATAGATCACATAATGCACACTCATGCACATACTTAGTATCTTAATTAAAAGATTGAAAACAGAGTTAAACTCGGTCGACCACACTCCTCGACCGAGACACTCTCGGTCGACAAACTTCTCGACCGAGATTGACCAAAAGTAGCCGTTAGACACAGCAGTTGGCAGTTGCAAATCAACGTTAATCCAGAGAGCCTGTCGGTCGATAAATCCTCGACCGACTGGGCAACTCGGTCGACAAGTCCTCGACCGAGATGGTCTCTGACAACAACTGCAGAATTAATTAACTAGCCGTTGCTAATGCGCCTAACTTATTCCTAACGGCTAGTTAAGCACTAGGAACCCCCTAGAAGTTGTCTAGAACGTCCTTAAGCATACTTAGGTCATTCCTATAAATAGGACAAGCCATAGGACACTAGAAAACACTTCTTACACTTGCTATACTTGAGAAAATACTTGAGCCCTCTTGTGCAATCTGTGTGAACTGAGCTTTGTGATCAATTGGCCATTTTCCCTTTAGCTCAAGCTCGTCCTATAGGCTAGATTTTCCTAATCCTAGCAATCACAAGTCCATCATATTAGCTAGGAAAATCCAAACGCTTGATCTAGGGAAATCAAGCCTTGAGCTACAAGGATAAGTTGTATTTTCTTTTATTCCTTTCTTGTTCCTTGTATTACTTGTACTCTCCTTGCTACTCCAGGTAGGAGGCTGCGGATTGGAGAGGGTGAAGCTCTTCGTGGTGAAGAGGAAGACTTTGGACTACTTCAGAAGGCTGTCTTGATGGGAAGCTACTTCGAGAGGAAGGCTACTTCAAGGGGGAGCTTGAAGTTACTTCAAGGAAGGCTGCTTCGAGGTTGGCAAGACTACTTCAAGGTGAAGGCTGTCCAAAGGGTGTTTAGAAAGTATTGTAAATTTTATGTAACATCCTTGAGAGGTAATAAAATTTAGTACTTTCAAAATCCCGGTTGGGTAAGCAACCGGGTAGTGGACTGACTCCTTAGTATTTGCTAAGGTGGAACCACTCTAAACACCTGTGTTCCTCTTCTTAATCTTTAGTTTGGTTGTTTGAGTTTAAATTATTTTAAAATCTCTATAAAACTCTATTCACCCCCCTCTAGAGGTTTTCAATTGGTATCAGAGCAGGCTTCAAGGATCCCTAACAAAGTCTTGAAGAAAAGATGGGGGATGGAGTGCTCAACAACCTCAACATTGAAGGAACGCTCGTTGCTAGACCTCCGGCGTTCGACGGGACAAACTATCAATACTTGAAGAGAAGGATGCAATTCTACTTCCAAGGAATCAACTGGGATCTTTGGAGAATGGTATCTACACCATACACACTCCCACAAGACGATTTCGCATTATGGGATGCTAATACGGTAAAAATGGCCCAAATAAATGCAAAGGCAGTAAGCATTTTATATTGTTCCATTTCAGTAAGTGAATTTAATAGAGTATCAAACTGTGATACCGCATATGAGATTTGGCATAGATTATCTATAACATATGAGGGTACCGTTCAAGTTAAAAACTCTAAAGTTAGTTTGCTTAAAACCAAGTTTGAACATTTTCGTATGGATCCAAACGAAACTATTAGTGAAATGTATTCAAAATTTTCTACTATTGTTAATGGTTTAAGTGCTTTAGGGAAACCTGTTCTTGAGGAGGATCAGGTATCAAAAATACTTCGATCTCTTCCTCCAAAGTACAAACCAAAGGTGACAGCTATTGCAGAAGCAAACGACCTCACTCGCCTCAAAATGGAGCAGCTCATCGGAAACTTAGAAGCTCATGAGGCAGACCTAGAAGAGGAAGAGAGAAGAGAACATGAGCATCAACGGGGGCCAAAGAAAGACGTGGCTCTCAAAGCATCAAAAGCTCCCTCACATGAGAGTGAGGAATCCAGTGAAGAAGAAGGAGAAGAAGCATTGATAGTCAACGGTAAGAAATACAGAAGGTTTAAATCTAATAAAATTTCTAGTTCTTCTTCCACTCCCAGGTGCTTCGAATGTGGAAAGAAAGGACATTTCAAAAATGAATGTCCCAAAGCAAAGAAGGGAAAGAAAAGCTCACATAAGAAGAAAGAAAAAGCTTATAAAGCGGCATGGGATGAAACCAGTGAAAGTGAAAGTGGAGATGAAAATGTGGAATGTCTAATGGCAAGAGAAGACAATGAAGACTCTCAAGAGGTAAGCCTTATTGATCTTCCTAAAGAAGAATTAGTTGCTAGCTTACAAGAAACTCATGATAAGTATGTTGATGCCAAGAAGAAACTAAAGAAGACTATGAAATCAAATAATGAGCTCATTGCCAAAATAGATGAACTCTCTTCTGAAAAGAATAACATTGATCTTGAAAATGTATCTTTAAAAACATCTTTAGATGATTGCACTAGAAAGCTACTTACTTTGGAAACCAATCTTAATCTTCTATCAAAAGAAAAGACTGATTTGTTAGCCAAACTACAAGCTTTTCAAACTCAACCTATCTTGTGCAATCATTCGGACTATGACAATATTGTAAAAGAAAAGGATTCATTGTTTTCTGATTTAGACCAGGCAAGAAAAGATATACATAAGAAGATGAATGACATTGCTCAATTGCAAAGAGAACTTTATGAGTTAAGAAGAAAAGATATTCTTGATAACATATTGAGAAGTGGTACTACCTTCAATGGAAGAAAAGGTTTGGGATATGTTCCAAAGAAAAACCAAACCAAAAAGATCCAAACTATGTTTGTACCCAAAAACACAATGGCTAGAAAGAGAAATGAAGTTGATTCTATTACTTGTCATTTCTGTTTACGTCTTGGACATTACTGTTTTTCATGCCCCTACAAGACTAAGAAGTCCAACTTAGTTTGGACCCCAAGACCCCAAACTTAGAAGAATGGAATGTAGTTGAGATATGACAAAATACTTAATTTTTGCAATTTATATTGTCCTATCTCAACAAACAATGCTATGCTTATTAGTATTATTTTTTCTGCATTGCTGTACTAAAACAGAAACTTCGTCGGTCGAAGTACTGTCGACCGAGCTCTGGGTCGGTCGAAGTATTGTCGACCGACTGGATGTCTTTAACAAATCGAAAATCTTCCAGTACTTATTTCGGTCGAAAATTGGTCAACCGAGAAATTCTCTGTGTCTTTTGATTATAATACAGTAACCTGCTCGATCGACAAATTGTCGACCGAGAATGATATCGGTCGAACAATTGTCGACCGACTGGTTTTCTGTATCAGAACTTTATACACATCAGCAAATTAAAAAGTTTCTAACCTTATCGGACCATCACATGGGTACCAAAATCTACATTCTAATGCAGGAATGGGTCGTTGACAGTGGCTGCTCCAAACATATGACCGGAAATAAGGATGCATTTTCAACTTTTGAAGAAAAGAAAAGTGGAACGGTCACTTTTGGAGACAATGGTAAGGGCAAAATCGTTGGAATAGGTAATGTTGGAACAAATCTTGAAATCAAAAATGTTCTACTAGTTGATGGATTGCACCATAACTTAATAAGTGTAAGTCAACTATGTGATAGTGGTTATGATGTGTTATTTAACAAAACCTGCTGCAAGTTATTGATAGAAAATACTACAACTGTTGTTTATGAAGGAAATAGAGTTGGAAATCTTTATATCCTTAAACCAAACTCTATGAAATCAGTAGTAGGTAAATGCTTACTTGCAAATGAAAACACATTACAACTATGGCATAAAAAGCTTGGTCATGCTAGTTCACATGCTATTAAAAAGTTAGTAAAATATGATCTTGTTCGTGGATTACCTGCTTTGTCTTTTGATCAAGTTGCAAATTGTGAACCTTGTACAATGGGAAAGCAAACCAAAACATCTTTTAAATTAAAACATGTACTTAGCACCAGTAGATCCTTAGAATTAATTCATATGGATTTATTTGGACCAATGAGAACACAATCTATTGGTGGTAAACGATACTGTTTTGTTATTGTTGATGATTATAGTAGATTTACATGGGTACATTTTATTGCAACTAAAGATGATACTATTCATGTCTTTATACAATTTTGTTCTAAGATTGAAAATCTTTTACAACATAAAATATGTACCATTAGAAGTGATCACGGTGGCGAATTTGAAAATCATACATTTGAAACTTTTTGTACATCTCAGGGATATACTCACAATTTCTCTGCTCCACGTACCCCACAACAAAATGGTATTGTAGAACGGAAAAATCGATCTCTACAAGAAATGGCTAGGACCATGATGCTTGAACACAACACACCTAAAACCTTTTGGGCTGAAGCTGTAAACACTGCTTGTTATGTGCTAAATAGAGTCACGGTTCACTCTCATTTGAAGAAAACTCCATATGAAATAATACACTCTAAGAAACCTAGAGTTGACTACTTCCATACTTTTGGCTCTACATGTTACATTTTAAACACCAAGGATGATAGAGACAAGTTTGATTCTAAATCACACAAAGCATTCTTCTTGGGATACTCTACTTCTAGCAAAGCGTTTAGGGTATATAACACTATCTCTAGAAAAGTTGAGGAATCCATTCATGTTTCTTTTCATGAGGAATCCAAATCTACAAATTTAGATATCATTGATCTCACTAATCAGTTTGAAACTATAACCATTCCCAATGATAATGAGAAAACTCCCACATCCGATCCTCCAGTTGAAACACAACCTACACCTAGGCTGATCAAGGATCATCCCCAAAAGCTAATTATTGGAGATCCAAATGATAAAGTCAAAACTAGGTCCTCTTTCCAAGATGTTGCAAACATGGCTTTTGTCTCTATCATTGAACCAAAGAAAATATCCAAAGCTCTTAAGGATGATTACTGGATAATAGCCATGCAAGAAGAATTAAATCAATTCACTAAAAACGATGTATGGGATTTAGTTCCTAAACCACAAGATAAAACTATCATAGGAACTAAATGGGTTTTTAGGAACAAGCTTAATGAGGCAGGAGAAGTCATAAGGAATAAAGCACGGTTAGTTGCACAAGGATATAATCAACAAGAAGGAATAGATTTTGATGAAACATATGCACCCGTAGCTAGACTTGAAGCTATTAGGATGTTACTAGCTATTGCTGCCCATAAAAACATTCAGCTATATCAAATGGATGTCAAAAGTGCATTTCTAAATGGCATTATACAAGAAGAAGTTTATGTTGCTCAACCACCTGGCTTCGAAATACCAGAAAAGGACAATCATGTTTATAAACTTAAAAAGGCACTTTATGGTCTAAAACAAGCACCTAGGACTTGGTATGAACGGCTCAAGACATATCTTTTTGATAATGGTTTCTCTATTGGAAATTCAGATTCTACTTTATTTTTCAAAACATATGCATCTGATTTCTTAGTTGTGCAAATATATGTTGATGACATTATTTTTGGTGCCTCAAATGAATCATTATGCACACAATTCAGTGACATTATGCAAAAAGAATTTGAAATGAGCCTTATGGGTGAACTAACATTCTTTCTTGGTTTTCAAATTAAGCAAACACCTGCCGGAATTTTTATAAGCCAAGAAAAATACACTAAAGAACTGTTAAAACGCTTTGGGATGGATCAGTGCAAACATGCTACTACTCCTATGGCTACTTCTATTAAAATTGATAAGGATGAAAATGGGGAACCTATTGATGATTCCTTATATAGAGCCATGATTGGTAGTTTGTTATATTTAACCGCTTCTCGACCGGACATTATGTTTTCCGTTGGTCTTTGTGCTCGATTTCAATCCCAGCCTATGCAATCTCATTTTCTTGCGGTTAAACGAATTCTTCGATATCTAGCCGGCACTACTTGTTTTGGTTTATGGTATCCAAAAGGACAATCCTTGGATTTTAAAGCATATACTGATGCGGATTATGCCGGTTGTCGACTTGATCACAAAAGTACTAGTGGTGGATGTTTCTTATTAGGTAGAGCCTTAGTATCTTGGTTTAGCAAGAAACAAAACACAGTTGCCCTATCTACAACCGAAGCTGAATATATGGCATCTGGGTCTTGTTGTGCTCAAGTGCTTTATATGCAACAGGTTTTAAGCGATTATGGTTTTCATCTTTCATCTACACCTATTTTGTGTGACAACACAAGCGCCATAAACTTAGCACACAATCCTATTCTACACAGCCGGGCCAAACATATTGAAATCCGTCATCACTTCTTAAGGGATCACATCTCAAAGAATCATGTTTCCCTTCATCATGTTGATATGGAAAATCAATTGGCTGATATTTTTACAAAACCGCTTCCATTAGATCAATTTAACAACATTAGGAAGCAACTACTTATTACTCCGTTGGAGGATGTTTTCTTTGATATCTGCGGTTCTTAAAACGAATACTTATGCTTTTATGTTTAGTATCAACATTGATATGCACGTTTAAATTGGAAATCTGCAAATTGTTGCCTCTTGGCTAAAACAAAACTTAGCCAAGGGGCGCTACGGTCGTAGTCAAGGGCGACCTAAAACAAGCTTTGCCAAATATGCCTCTTTGGACATCATTTTCGTAAACTTCATTGCTTCACATTTTGGCTATTCAATGGACATCTTTTTCGTTCGTTTTTGATGGGATATCTCATTAAGGGGGAGTTTTTAATAAAACGGTTATCTTTTTGAGATGACAAAGGGGGAGAGATATATAAAAATATAACTTAATATTTATGACAAACTCAATCAATGAGTTTCATAAATATACTCTTGGCTTTACATTGAAAGTTGCTATATTCCCAAATGAACTGGATTTCATGTTCCATAATTCATTGGGGATACTAAGCACACATTTTATAAATAAGAGGAAAAGTTCCAAACGGCAATCTAAAGGTATGGCATTTATATGTTTTATATTTCCTCTATTCATATTTTGGAAATGTTTGTCATCTTCAAAAAGGGGGAGATTGTTGGCTAAATGGACATCTATAAAATCCCTTTGTTTTGATTTTGACAAACATTTCATTCTTATTTATCTGACGAGCTACTTGAGTGTGCAGGATGACACAACTATAAGGGAAATCCAACATGAAGTATTTATATTTTCATGCAAATGTAATCATTGTAAAAACTTGTACAGAATTATAATGTACAAGTACTTAGAATCGCATGTAAATCAAGCATTGGATTTTCCCTAGCTAAACACCACACTTAGTTAGGTCATCTCCTTCTAATAGATCACATAATGCACACTCATGCACATACTTAGTATCTTAATTAAAAGATTGAAAATAGAGTCAAACTCGGTCGACCACACTCCTCGACCGAGACACTCTCGGTCGACAAACTTCTCGACCGAGATTGACCAAAAGTAGCCGTTAGACACAGCAGTTGACAGTTGCAAATCAACGTTAATCCAGAGAGCCTGTCGGTCGATAAATCCTCGACCGACTGGGCAACTCGGTCGACAAGTCCTCGACCGAGATGGTCTCTGACAGCAACTGCAGAATTAATTAACTAGCCGTTGCTAATGCGCCTAACTTATTCCTAACGGCTAGTTAAGCACTAGGAACCCCCTAGAAGTTGTCTAGAACGTCCTTAAGCATACTTAGGTCATTCCTATAAATAGGACAAGCCATAGGACACTAGAAAACACTTCTTACACTTGCTATACTTGAGAAAATACTTGAGCCCTCTTGTGCAATCTGTGTGAACTGAGCTTTGTGATCAATTGGCCATTTTCCCTTTAGCTCAAACTCGTCCTATAGGCTAGATTTTCCTAATCCTAGCAATCACAAGTCCATCATATTAGCTAGGAAAATCCAAACGCTTGATCTAGGGAAATCAAGCCTTGAGCTACAAGGATAAGTTGTATTTTCTTTTATTCCTTTCTTGTTCCTTGTATTACTTGTACTCTCCTTGCTACTCCAGGTAGGAGGCTGCGGATTGGAGAGGGTGAAGCTCTTCGTGGTGAAGAGGAAGACTTTGGACTACTTCAGAAGGCTGTCTTGACGGGAAGCTACTTCGAGAGGAAGGCTACTTCAAGGGGGAGCTTGAAGTTACTTCAAGGAAGGCTGCTTTGAGGTTGGCAAGACTACTTCAAGGTGAAGGCTGTCCAAAGGGTGTTTAGAAAGTATTGTAAATTTTATGTAACATCCTTGAGAGGTAATAAAATTTAGTACTTTCAAAATCCCGGTTGGGTAAGCAACCGGGTAGTGGACTGACTCCTTAGTATTTGCTAAGGTGGAACCACTCTAAACACCTGTGTTCCTCTTCTTAATCTTTAGTTTGGTTGTTTGAGTTTAAATTATTTTAAAATCTCTATAAAACTCTATTCACCCCCTCTCTAGAGGTTTTCATGAACTACATCTACTAAGAATGGATCATCAAATATGGAAATCATAGCATATGTGATAATCTAAAAGCTCCTACCAGATGTAGGGATTGAAAGTCTTTATATATGTTTAGGACATTATAGGTGTAGTCCGATACATGATCTTGGATCTTGAAATATTTAGAAATATGAGCGCATGATTAATTTAGAAGGACCCGAAAAGATTTAGAAATAGGAGTATGGGATTTGATCAGTTTTAGGCCATGATCTTCGACCATGGATTGATTTGGAGATGTAGGCATGATTAGATCAGTCATGATTCATGTGCTAGACCATAGATGGGGTATAAAAAAACTCTAAAATCAGAGCATCTCCCTATTTTTGAAAGTGCTCAAGATAGGTAAAGCTGGGCACTAGACATATTTTGAAATTTAAGGTGGTCTTTACGACCAATGACTTTATGTGTCATATGTATAATTGTTAGAGATCATATGACCATTTAAGGATTTGTTGGTAATAGATTGTTAGAATCTTCAAAAGCATCATCCCAATTTTTAAATGTAATCAAGATGGATAAGTTTGAGAACTAGATAAATATATCATGTTTTAGTGACCTTTATAACCAGTGACTATAGTGGGTTAGTAACTATTCCTCAGTGAATTTGTAATTCCTTTAGGATAAAGTTTGTAGGAAAAGTGCTAAAAAGTTAAGATCAGGTATCCAGTGATTATCTGGCATTAAGTGGGCCTCTACGATGTATTCCTCTGCTTATCTATCATATTTTCCCTAAAGTGTCAAAGAACAATTATCCCCGACCCTCTAGTTCTTTCTTGATTTGATCATCCTTCTTTAAACTACATCCCAACCGGGAATTATTCATTCTTGAAGTGATATTGAGTGATGATATAAATCTCTCATTGAAGTCTTAAACAAATGGCCCATAGATATGGAAATGGAAGCATATGATCATTTGAAAGATCCTACCAGATGCAAGAACCAATAGAGTATCATGATGTCATTTTAAGAATTCCAGGTTGCTTGTTAGGACCTTTGGAATCATAGTCTTAGTTACTCTACAAGAGTGCTCAAGATGGATACGTCGGGTATCAGACACATTTCTAAATTTTATGTGATCTTTATACCAGTGATTTTATTTGTCATTTTTCTAATTTTTAAAACATCTTCCTATATTGATAAGATTGATAGGACTGGTCTCCAAAAAAAATTCTAGATTCAAGGTAGCTTTAATGAATGGTGAATGCATCAACCAATTGTTTGCTCCTTAAAGCCTCTCTTGTTTTCTAGAAGTGCTCACGATAGATAGATCTGGGAACATGACAAATTTCCAAATTTAAGGTGGCCTTTAGGATGAGTGACTATATCATGAAATTGTATGCCCCCTAGAGCATCTCTTGAATACAAGATGGTTCTGAGCGATAAGATCGAGTTTTGCCTACTCTATGTAGGGCTTTGATCGAGGTTCCATCTGTTTGTCGGGCTTTCACAAGGAGTAATCAATCAAATGTAGGACTGGGTAAGGTGTGCCTACATGAATGTAGGGCTTACTTTAAAGGAGACACCTACTCAAGATAGGTCTTGAATTCATATGCCTATTTAGGATAGGACACATCATGTAATATCCTCAATTTTGGGTAATATTGAATTATAAAATATGATGCATGAATTAATTTGATAATTCCCCAACTGTGTTATTTGTGGAATAATAATGTTAATCGTGTTTGGGGCATGTGTGCTTGTAGCACAAGAGAAATATATATATATATAAATGGATTTGCACATTGATTAACAATAATGGCTTTTGTTGCCGAATTCGAATCATAATAAAAGTCAAGATTTTCATATAAGGGAAAATAAGGAGATTATGTTTATTTGTTTTGCAAACAAATTACCTTGCCTTTCCCCTAATATCATTTAATGCTTGAGAAGAAAGGTATCTTTGTAATATAATAGAAAAAAAGGATATATCTTTTGATGGAAAGGTGTTGATTGCTTCTTTTCTTTAAGACAAATTCACATCATATGATAGTGGTAGTTTTGACGGATCCATATATAGATAATAATCATGAGTTTTATTAAGAAAAGATAGAAAGGAATATGTGTTAATATAGTTTCCTAAAACATATGGGAACTTGACCCATGGATCCTTGATTAACTTACATATACGTAAGGAAAGGAAACAGTAGAAAAGGAAAGGGGTTTACTGGAGACAAACCCTAAAGGTTTGGGAACTGTAGATGATCTCCGCGAGGAGTATATATATATATATATATACTTGAGGATAGATGCCGTGAAGAGGGGTACAGGAGTGGGCTTTCGGAAAGTTTTTCTCCTCCCCTTCTTCTTCGTTGTCCTCCCCTATCTTAGAGTTTTGTCTTCCAACCATCTTAACAAAGAGGAAGGCTTTGGGGAGATGCTAGATCGTGCCTAGTACCTGATCGGAATGGACGATGGGTGTGGAAGTACCCTGAACTTCTCCGAGCCTTCAAATCTCAGGCCCTTTGCCCTGGTGCAGCAGCTGCGAGTGCTTTTCCGCTGAGAAGAGGAGGTTCTAGCTTCAGCGAGGATGATCTACCCTTCTGGACTCTACATGAGACAGCTAGGTATTGACTAAACTCCTTTATCTACCCTACGAACTACTGCAGCGTGCGACACACGTCAGACCTAGCTGTCTAGGACCTCTCGTTCCCCCACACCGTTGGTCACCGCCGGCCTCGCCTAGGGCCTGTTTGAGTTCGGCACCTTCAGATAGGGGTGGCTGGATCACCGTCGGGGCTACAGAGCCCAGGGCCTAGGTGCCCGATGCGACACCTGACTCATCGGAGCGGGAGTCGAGCTCCTGGTAGAGCCGTCGGGACCGTGTGCGCGCCCTTCCGTGAGGAAGGAGATGACGCTGTGTCATTGGACACAATTGCCCCTGGGCGCGTGGTAGTCCAAGCCACTGTGCTTGGGGTAGGAGCGTCTTTTCATTCTATTTTATTAAGCTGGCGCCAATAATTAGATAAAAAGAAGCGGACGCCGACGTGTCAGCTCGCGATTGGTCTGATCCTATTTACCTTGCAAAATGTCTAATTAATAATTGGTAACTCATATATAGAAGTGTTATATATGAAAATTTCTCAGAAAAATGAGAGGAATCCAATAAAAATATATTTAGAAGCTAATTACTCTTGCAATTCGAAAAGTAGTGCAAGTTATCAACTTTAAGGAATTAAAGATTTAGAAACCCTATTTTGAGATGATTAATATATTTAGAAGGGTTTAATGGGTAATTAAAGTTGATATTATCCTGTTAATCATGAAAAGGAACATTAAGAATAAAAAGGATGAACTTTGCACGTAATTAGTTTCATTTAGAGTTTCATGTGCATGAATATACTTTAATGGGCCTTGAAACCCTAATGTTGGCAAATTCGACTCTTAATGACTTTAATTATTCTAAATCATGAATAAAGTTAAGATATAATGATACTAAGATATTTCGAGCATTAAAGTTCCTAAGTTGTGGATAAATACCCTAAATGTAGTAATTAGGGTTTTCTCATGAATAAAAGGTGGAATTAATGGCAAATCGAGTTCATATGTGATTTGGACCATAATGAGCTATGAATTAATGATAAATGCGTATAATGATCTTGTCATGAATTAAAAGGATAAAAATAGTAGCTTTAATAAAAAGAGGCTTAATGAGCTTAATTAATGGTTAATTATGCCTTTAATCCGGAATTGATAATTAGATGTGGAAATAATTAGGGTTTGTGATCAATTGTGTTAAATTAGGGTTTAAAATAATAAAAGATGAAGGGAAACCCTAATTTCAATGGAAACCCTAAAAGTGGACTAGAAACCCTAAGAAGCGAGCTAGATTTAATAGATCTTAACGACACAAGTAATAAAAGGAAATTGTATATTTGTTTCATGGTCTTATTGAATGCTTGCTTGCTCATTGTTGTTTGGACTATTCTTGCACCTGAATCTACATGTACAAGTATGTGGTTACGCTTATGACTACCTGAATTAGTTTTTCGAGATTTTATCGATGTTTCCATCGTGGCTTGAATTAAACTATTGGATGTATTTAATTCATGCAAAGTATAATGTGAATATGACTATCACATAAGAAATATGCCTACTAGCTCAGATCCTAGTCCCCTCTGTAGCTTTATAGATTGACCTAGTAAATGGCTACCAATGAGGGTAGGTCCATCAGGTCATTAAATGACTTAGTAAATGGCTACCAATGGGGTAGGTCCATCAGGTCATCATGAGTCAGGGATTGGTCTACCTTTGGGTAGGACCATGTGACTCCATAACCCTAGGTATTGGCTACCTGTGTGGTAGAGCCATGGGGGTAAGGATCTACCATATGAGAGAGGTGGTATCCATGTCCACTGCAGGGACGTTACAGAGAAAGGGGATAGGCAAGGATTGAGTAGTATTGCTTAAAACGTAATCTTGGTTGTTAACTGATATTTGGTTGATTACATTGTTAACATAGTTGCACAATTATTGTTTCCCCCACATACCAACTTCGGCTGACCAACATTTTGTTTGTCGGAGTTTTAGGTACAAATGAAAGAACAAATAGTAAAGTGACATATGTGGAATTGAATGAGAAATAACATGCACAGGAGGATTAGTTAGATTAACATCTTCATGGATAGAAGTTTAGAAATCCCTGTTTTTTTCCAAGGTAAGAAAAGTTTTATTTTATACCTGTTTTCAGTTTAGTTGGTAAAGTTTATTAATTATTACTGATTATTTGTCGAACCTTTGATCCTGTTAATTGATTAACGGCTCTTTCCTTCGGGTCTCCCTTAAGTGGGGGTTACCGGGAGGCGGGGTCGTTACACATCAAATTGTTAGAGTCACTCAATGTATGTCTATTTATAATAGGGATTTAGTGTAGATGCCTATCTAAGTATAGGACTTTGGTTTGAATACTTACTTGAATATAGGAACTTTTCTCAAGAGGGATTCCTATTCTTGATCAAGATTAAAACAGAGGCCTACCTGAGTGTGGATCTTAAACAAAAGGGAATTCCAATTTGGGATAGGGTAGGGGAGAAGCCTACATGAACCCATGGCTTTTAAATGGTTTCCTACATGTTATAGGGCTTTGTTTGGATCTCCTATATAGAATAGGACTTGTGGTTATGCCTACCTAAATGTAGGGATTAAACAAAGGGAGTTGCCTACCCAAGAAAGTGCTTTTAGAAGAGGAGATGCCTATACATGATAGGGCTTGAATGCATGGATGTGTTAGGGTCAAAGCAGATTGTGAACTTTCAAATTTTAATAATATGGAACACATTCCAAAATATAGGATCTAGATGATAGTCAAGCCTCTGGGAAAATCAAGAGAATAGTTTGTGAGTGCCAACATGGTGTAGGGCTTAGATTGTGTAGATGCCTACCTGAATGTAGGTCTTTGAGAAATGAAATGCCTATTCTAGATAGGACTTGAGTATTGGGTTCCTACTGATAATAGGGCTTAAGTGTAGGTGCCTACTTGAGAGTAGAGATTTTTATATAGAAGGGATGGTGCCTATCATGACAGGGCTTGTGGTCTAGTTTAAGGTCTTAGTGCAGGGCCTAAAAGAAATTGGAAGATAAAGCACATGATTGGTCCAATTTTAGGTCATGGTATAGGACCCAAAAAAGGTTTGAAATGTAATCGTCGATTTGGATAAATTTTAGATCATGATCCATGACCATAAAAGGACTTCAAATGTAAGCACCTTGTTGTTCTAGTTTTAGGTCACAGTCTAAGACCATGAAAGATTGAAAGCTACATGATTTGTCTAGTTTTAGGTCATGGTCCAGGACCCAAAAGAGATTGGAAATGACCATTTGTATAAGTGGTCATGGTTGAGGATGCCTAGAAGATTGTATGATTACATTGAGGAAAAAACTCAAATTGGTGTTCTTACACCGATTGCATGGTTGATTACTCTAGGCCATGCTTTCTCTCTAAACTCTAATGTAGGTTGTATTGACATTTAAATTCTCTAGTTTTAGCAGGTCTAGAGGTAAGAAATGTCATTGCAAAAGATCTAATGATGATAATGATATGGAATTAATTCCCAACATATCATTCACTCTGCTTTGGTGATTTTGCCCTAATGCCTTTGACATGTCTCTAGTGGGCATGTGTGAACTAGTCAATGCATCTTGCTTGGAAGGTAGTGGCTAGAACCTTCTTGGAAGGTAGAGGCTGTATCATGCTAGCTTTGCTGTGAGAGGAGTGTTACAAGGTGACATGATGTCAATGTAGTCGGGATGTCTTTATACAAGATCTTTGGACTAGATTCCCTATGATAATTCAATAATTACTATATGAAGATCATGCCATTTGAGGCCTTGCTAACTGATAATAGGTAACCCTTGTTTCTAGGCTGTAGGTCTGTCTTGAAGAAAATGTAAGGTTCGAGTATCTCGGGAGATGATGTGCCTTAATTGAACATTTCTCTAAATATGTATGGAAGCATTGTTGGAGATATATTTAAGTTAGACTATCTCTGTACTGAATTCATTCCATCTTTGTTTCCTATAATCCTCTATCAGGGATACCCCGACAAAATTTTCCAGTTGAGAAATGTCATGATTGTTGAAGGAGACCTTCTTGATGATCTATGATATTGACATAGAGTGGACCACTATCATTTAAGTTTTCCCTTCTTTATTTGTCTGGATCGAGGCAAGTCATTATCATGATTTCAACTACATTGGTATCATTTTGACTCAACTTCTGTTTCAAATGTTTTGATTTATTCTTTTAACATTAATGTGATAAGAGTCGGTAATAAGTTGTTTTGTTCTGATTCAATATTTGATTCAAAATACCATGGTTTGTGGATCCTAATGTTTCTATTTACCATGGAAGATGTTAGGATTCGACCCTTGGAGGGTTTTGTTGTTTGTTTGTTTCTTTTGGGCTTAGGCCAGTGGTCAACAATCAAGTTTCTATACCGAGACCCTTTTGACAATTTAGTGGTAACCCATGTTAGCTAGGAGGCCTATCATGAGATATGAGGGGTGGTCATGTAAACATTGTAGCTTATTTGAAGGAAGATGAAAATTACCCTACTCACCCTACTTTCCACTTTTTCACTGATGGTGTTTAAGGTGATTTGATACCCCAATCATGTTTAAGCCTGTCCAAAGTCTTATATGAATAGGTTGGTTTTCCCTTGGGATGATCATAGACATATTTACCATTGGGGGATGACTCATTTAGGATGGATATGATGCTCTAATGGTCTTGATTCCGTGCATATACAACTCAAGTTATTCCATGTAATGAGTATCCAGACAACAATTCCCCACTCTGTTGGGTTAACACGTCATGCATTAGGGATACCTATATGGGCTCTATTCTTGATGCTTCATGGTGTATGTAGTCTGTCACAAGAATGTATCCACATTTTTTGGTATCATGTGGACTTATTTGTTCATGATTTTAACCATTTTGCATTTAAGTCCATGGCTATTGATGCTTAGAGCCTTCGGGTGGGAGTTTTAGACTCCATTGGTCCTAGATGTCATGCATAAGAAGCAATTTACCACAAGCTTATGTCCAAGTTTGGGTGCTCTTTGGTCTTCATAGTTGATGCATACTTGGTTCATTTTTTGATGTTGTGGACACTAATGCTCAAAACCATAAGATGGGAAATTGCATTGCGCATTTATGGGAGTTACCTAGTGAAAGTTCCCCATTTTTGGTCCCCAACCTAGATCATTATGAAAAATGGTGAGGTACAAGGGATACGAATCTCCTTATCATGTGGTACACTTGTGTTTAACGAGTCCTATTTTTAGGGTTGTTTTCATGTTTAGATATTAAAGTTCATGTAGAGAATGACCCCTGAATTTGTTTTTAGGATTTGCTCAGTTTGTGGGTCTGTTTCTCACCTCTGGGGTGCTCAGTTTCAGACCTAGAAGAGGATATTATTTGATTTTGAAATGTGGCGTCATCATGAAATTGTAACTTTAGATGATTTTATTGATTGTGATTTCTATTGGTGAGATTAGGCTTGTGAAACATTAAGGCCTTGAGATACCAATCATGCTCCTTCCATCCAGGCCCTATGGTTCTACTCTGACTCTTGAACTTTAGGGTGCAAGGGGGCGCATCTAGGTAGTTAAGTAGATTAAGTGACTTTTGATTGATTTTGAATATTTTTTGTTCTTTTTGATTTTTTGTGTTTCCATTATTTTTCGTATTTTTTCATTTTTATTTTTTTCATTTTCAAAATTTATAAATTCTCTAATTTTAATTTTTCTTTTTTTTTCTTTTTTTATGATTGTTTAAAATTGTTAGATAGGTCCTTCATGATCCTTGGATTCTTTAGGGCTCATAATAGTTGTGTGTCTCAGTCCTCTTTGGAATATCTTCAGGTTGAGTCTAAAACAACTTTGCAACTACATCTTCTAGTATGTTCCCAATGTGCTCTGGCTCGAGGAAGTATTCAATCAATTATGTTGTTTCACTTGGCTCTTAGGTGGTAGGCTATGAAGTGACTTCTGTAATGGCATCCACTTTTACCAAAACTGTTTCATTTAAGTCATGAATGTAGTTTTTGAGGCTATGCATGAGTCTATTTTATGCCCCAAGATGCAGTGACGGTCGTAGTGAATGTTGGGATTGTATATCTTTTGTAAAGGATTGTGAAACTCTTTATGGCTAGAAATTTCATAAGATGCTTGACCAATGAGAAAATAATGTTGATAGAGTCCCATAATGGTGTAAACCTTCTTTTTGATTAATGCATTGATATCCCCTCTTTGATAGTGGTTGGGTAATTGTGACTTCTAGTAATGTATCTCCCTTTGTCATGCTTTAGAAATCAAGCTTTGTGATCCTCTGGTGTGACATCAAGATCTCTAAATTCTTGCTTGATTTCTGACATATTGTGATCAACAACATGTCAGATCTTTGGACAAATTGTGACTATTAATGGTGTGATCAAACTTGAATGATGTAGGTACCCAAAGGTCTTGGAACTAGAGGATAGTTCCAAGTTGTAGGTTTAGGTACACTGTGGGATTGAATGCATAAGGCCTTTGCTTCGACACTAGAATTGTATTCTTTTAAAATTATGTAGCTTTTGGCCTTCTACCTTGATAAACAATGATTCTTGATTATTTATTAGATTCTTCTATCTAAACATCTTCTTGGCTTATTCATGGAGTAACTACATGTGTCATAAATGTCTCCTATTGTAGATGCTTAGTTGTAACATTCTTGCACTGGTATACCCTTGGTGGGATTCTTATAAGTTGGTGTATTTTTTCACCCTTTAGGGTAAATGGTGATGCAATTGTGTAAGACTTGTAGAGGGAAAACCTATATGTGTGGATAGAGATAACCCATGTTAGCTTTGATTGTCTTCTTGCCACCGAAATCAAGTGCCTCTATGACCTATGGTTCATCAACCCACTATGAACACCAGGTTGATCCTGTGTCGACTTGGTCCTTCAGTTTATCATGAAAGTCTTCAACCATTGTTTTCATCACCTTACCGCTGTTGGACTATTTTTTGGTTCTTATCTTCTCAAGAATATCTTTTTGAAACTATTAGTAAGCCTTTACTTCTTGAATCTTTGTGATTCCCTCCTCTATGCTTATGGTGGAATGATGGGTTGCTATGCTCGGGATATTTGTGGGGAATCTTACCGATGTGTATCAAGGAGTTTAAAAAGGGAAGAAACAAGGTCATAAATTGCCCCTTGAATTAGGAAAGAGAATTTAGCAAATGGAGTTCATGTTTTTTGTGTCCCCAACTCTCCCAGTAGGAATCAGTCAAAACTGCCCCTTGTATGAAAGAGGGTGCTGAAAAATTGTGATAGACAAAGGTACACTGCCCCTTGCATGGAGAAGGGGGCAAAGCTCATGTCAAAATATCATAGTTCACCCTTTTTAGGGGAAGAGAGTTTTCATGTATCAAAGCAAATTCTCAGACCCAACGTATGAGAAGAGGAACATTCCCCTAGATTGAGTGACATGGAAGGAGTTTTACGGTCTTGTCTTGAGATATGTCCAGTAGCATCATGATAAAACATGTAGATTATGGTTTTTTATTGTAGAGGTTTAGGATGGTATACAGGGACAAGGTAACCCACTCATGACCAGCAACTATCAACAGGGATCGATGTGTGAGGTTTCTGTCTCCATAGGGGAAAGATTACGAGAGAAACACTGACAAGGAAAGGGGATCCAAGAACAAGGTGACCTTCTATGGGCCAGAGACTATTGTTGGATACAGGTGTATGGGATTTCACTCTCGTTAGGGTTGATTCTATCAAAGAGGTAGCAAGGACAAGATGACCCTCCGAGCCAGAGACTGTGGCTAGATATGGGTGTGTGAGATTCCTCTCTCCTAAGGGGAGATCATATGAGAGAAATACTCACAACATAAAGGGGTTATCTAGGGACAAGGTGACCCAAACATGGCCAAAGGATGTGGATGGATACATTGGTGTGAGATTCCTCTCTCCTCTAGGGAGATCTTTGAGAGAAATTCACACAAGTAAAAGGGGATATCTATGGACAAGGTGACCCTCTCAGGGGCCAGAGACTATGGATGGATACAAGTGTGTGAGATTCCTATCTCCTAATGGGAGATTTATGAGAGAAATGTGCATAAGGTAAAGGGATATCCAGGGATAAGGTGACTCACTCAAGGACAGAGACTGTGACTAGGTATGTGTGTGTGAGATGTCTCTCTCCTCAGGGAGGGCTTATGAGAGTGATGTTCACAAGGGAAAAAGAGGATATCTAGGGAATAGGTGACCCCTTAGGGGCCAGAGACTATGAATGAATATAGGTGTCAAATTCCTCTCTCCTAAAGGGAGATTTTATGAGAGAAAAACTCATAAAGAAAAGGGGTATCCATGTATATGGTTACCCACAGAGGGCCAGAGACTATGGCTAGACAATGTGCATGATATTCCTCTCTCCTTACTAGAAATCTTATGAGAGGTATACTAAAAAAGTAAAGGGGGGTGTTGGAGTGGTTATGATCCAAGTTTAGTTCATGTTCTGGGCCTGTATAAGTATGAGTGTGAAGAAATGTTGATGGTCCAATTTTAGGTCATGGTCTGTGACCATATGGATATCAACGTGAAAGTAAGGTGATGGCCCAGTTTTAAGTCATAGTCTAGGTCCATCTAAATATATGGAACTAAAGGTGCATTGATGGCCAAATTTTAGGTCATGGTTGAGGACCATGGTTAGGCTAGGTTAACATGGACAAACCACGTGCTATTGGGTGACATCTCAGTCAAGATGGAAAACCCTTTGGATTAGATAGAGTTGGCATTCTAGGGACATGATTCGATGTTTCAATCAAGTTATGACAATTATATGCATGATTTGAGGATTTTGTAGCGTACTAGTAAAGTGGTGAAGATTTATTTTGCAAGGATCATGCTGATGAGAGGTCCTTCAAGGAAATATATTCTTACGTAAATATGAGTATGGGTACTTCAAGGCTGGAGTGGTTGATACAAAGCTAGATGTGATTTGATCGTGAGAGCACATAGCTTGTAGGTACAATTGGAAGCCTTTTTGTGCATTGTTGGAGGTGTGGAAATTTATTCCTTAGAAGGTCAAGGTATACTAGGAAAGCTTCACAAAAAGAATGGACCTTTGTATCATGGATGATTGTAGATGAAGATTGAAGATATTTTAGAGTACTTGGAGTGCATTTTGACATCCTTTCGGTAGTTGTCAAAGGTTTCAGGCATGAGTGGTTCTCATGAGCAGAGACCACGATCAAGAAAATATTTGGCATGAATAAATTTGGTATATTTTGAAAATATTTTCCATGATTGAAGTTACTTTTCATTTCTTTTGTTTGACTCTTGAGAACATTTTCCAAATTTTCTGACAGATCGTTCAACTTTCTTGAGTTTGGATAGATAATTCAACTTTGTTGAGTTTTAAAAGATGGTTCAACTTTTATTGATTTTTATTAAGATCTTTTTTCTTTGAAAAGATTGTTCTTTTTGGAAAAGATATCTTTTTCTTGAAAACATTGTTCTTTTGAAGATGATTTGTTCTCTTTTTTTTTAAATATTATTCTCTTTCCTTTGGAAACGGATTTGTTCTCTTTTTTTTAAAGAAATTTCCTTTATTTTTGAAAAGTTTTTTCATTTTGAAAAGGTTTTCCATTAGCAAACATTTTCTTTTTTAGTTTTTGGAAAGACATTTCTTTAGAATGTTTTTGTTTTTTGAAAAATTTTTTTCTTTTAAAAAGACATTTCTTTCTGAAAAGGAACATTTTGGTTTTTTGAATTTTTTTGTTTTAAAAAATGTTGATTTTTTTGTCATGGAAAAATTGTTCCTGTTTTTAGAAAGTTATTCTATGAAAGAAAAGAAAGCCTATAACATCCTAGGATTTGAGGCCTCAAATAAAATGATCTGAAAAGGAATGATTGAACTACCCATATCACTAAGGTGCACCTCCTTTTTGGGAAGCTCATCATTGAAGGACTCTATGGTCAAGCGTGCTCAACCCATAGTAGTACTAGGATGGGTGACTAGTCCAGAAGTTTATCTTGGCTTGCATGTGAGTGAGGACAATGTGTACAATTAAGCCTATTGGTGACATGTGTGGCCAGTCATCATTCATGAAACTCTAATAGAGTCTGAGTAGTGGGACCAGGTGTTACAAATGGTATTAGAGTGAGATCACCTCTAGTAGGTGGGGCCCACATGGGCATGACATGCCAGTCTTAAGCTGTGCAGTGCGGGTATGTTGGAAAGGGCTATCCTAGTTGATGGAGCCACCCTTGCACCAGTAGCCTTGGATGGGAGCTGGGTGTACATGTGCCATTCCGACTCTCCAATGAAACATGGAGAGATTATGAGGCCTTATAGTTGAGCCTTGACGAGGTCGTAAAGATTCTAATTGGGGGATATTGTAACATCCCATGATTTGAGACCTCAGATAAAATGATCTTTGATGGAATGATTAGACTACCCATATCACCAAGGTGCAACTCTGTGGTAAAGCATGCTCAACCTGGAGTGGTACTAAGATGGGTGACCAGTCGGAAAGTTGATCCTGGCTTGCACGTGAGTGAGGAAAAAGTGCACAATTAATGCTAACTGTGGTCTAGGCCAATCATCATTCCTAAAACTCTACTAGAGTCTTGGGTAGTGGGCCTGAGTGTTACCAATGGTATCATAGATAATTCCCCTGCAGTAGTTGGAGTTCACTTGGGTCTGTGGCATGCCAGTCTATTTGGTTAAGCTTGCTCATCCCAGAGTAGTAATAGGATGGGTGAACAATGAGAAGTTTATCATGGCTTGCACGTGAGTGAGGAAAAAGCACACAATTAAGGATAGTGGTGGTGTGTGGGGCCATCCGTCATTCCTGAAATTCTATTGGAGCTTTGGGAAGTGGGGCCGGGTGTTACAAAAGTAGTAAGGTGGTAAGGAAGAAGGTAAGGTTAGTAGCTCAAGGTTACCAGCAATAGGAAGGTATTGATTTTGTTGAAACTTATCCTCATGTTGCTACACTTGAATCTATTAGAATTGTACTTAACTTTACTAGTCATAAAAACTTTATGATTTACCAAATGGATGTTAAAAAGGAATTTTTGAATGGAGAATTAGAGGAGGAAGTCTATGTGGCCCAAACTCTTGTATTTGAACATTATAAACATGCTAACCATGTTTATCTATTACAAAAGGCTCTTTATAGACTCAAACAAGCCCCTAGAGCTTGGTATGATAAATTAAGAAACTTTTTAGTTGATAATATATACGTCATGGGAAAAGTTGACAAGTCTCTTTTTGAAAGACACTTCTAAAAATCCTTATCATTCAAATATATGTTGATGATGTCATTTTTGGCTAGATTAATCTTGATATTTGCAAGGAGTTTAGCTCTCTCATGAAAAGTGAATTCCCAATGAGCATGATGGGGGAGCTCATGTTCTTCCTTGGCTTCCAAATCAAGAAATAAAAGTTAGAAACTTATCAACCAAACCAAGTACACTAATAGAGCTCACGTTCTTCCTTGGCTTCCAAATCAAGAAAACAAAAGATAGAAACTTATCAACCAAATCAAGTACACTAAAAAACTATTGAAGCACTTTGGGATGGGGAACACAAAGCCAATGGATAGTCCATATCCAACATCACCAAACTTGACAAGGATGAAGAAGGTGAAAAGGTATATGAGAAGCTTTATAGAGGTATGATTGTTAGCTTACTATAAATAACTACCTTTAGACCGGATCTCATGTTTAGTGTTAGCATGTGTGCTAGACTTCAATCAAGCCTAAGAAAATCCCATCTTGTAGCTGTTACAAGGAGTTTAATGTACCTAGCCAAAAGCCAAAATGTTTGACTATGGTATCCTAAGTCAAGCGACTTTATTCTTGTAGCCTATAGTGATGTTTATTATGCTGAGCGCTTAGTTGATAGAAAATGCACAAGTTGAACTTGCTTCCTCCTAGGAGCATGTTTAGTTTCTTGATTTTCTAAGAATAAAAACACCATGGCTCTATCAACTACTGAGGCTGACTACAGTGTCAATGGTAGCTATTGTGCCCAAATCCTTTGGATGAAGCAAATGCTCCAAGACTTTAATCTTTTCTTTAATGCTTCTCCTATCTTTTATGATAATACTAGTGCAATTATTTTCATATAATATTATATTACATAATATAGATGAACAAATAGAGGTTTGTAATCAGTTCCTTCACTGCCACATTTGTAAGAAATACATATATCACTCATATGGACACAAAAAGTCAACTTGTGGATATTTTCACTAAGCCTCTAGATGGAGAGCCATTTAATTTTATTAGATCAAAATTTCGTATTATTTCCTATGGTGATATTTCAAATCTCCTAGCTAATATGTTCATATACTCCTTTAATTTTTTTCAAAATTGATCATCGTCTCCTTTTTGCTTAAAATTCCTGATTTAAATGCCTTATTTTGCTCATATTGTTCATAATTGCAAAATGCTTGTTTAAATACAAAACATTATAAAATGATGATAAAAACATGCCTATGTATGCTTCATATACTTGCTAGATTAGTAAAACACATTAACATAGGGGCCTAGGACCTTAGAAGTACAATTTCATATTTTTGTGACCGACCCTATTGTCGATCAAGTTTGCCCTGGGGTAACTTGATGGATCGCTCCGCCCAGAAACTGAACAACAATGTCATTGGCCAAGTTATCCTAACCACAAACTTGACCGAAAATAGAGTGTCACATTTGACGAAAGGGTTCTTTCGGTCGAATTTTACCCTTTCAACTAGAACAACTCGACTGAGAAACCTCTCTTGTTGTTCATTCTTCAGTCCTAGAACGTACATACCTTGCCTACCTAGCTCCTAAATCCTCTCCCTATCCTAACCCTTATTTGTTTTAGGAGGTTTGCAGCGTCTATCTGTTGACTGAGAGCTTGATTCTCTTTTCACTCTTCCTTTGTCATCTCCTATGGCATCAAGAAGGAGAAAACTAAGCTCCACATTTGGTAACACGTCTTCTCCTACCATAGGTCATGCAACATGCATCTTTACATATATGGAGCCTCTTTTATCCATACTAAATCTATCTTGATACAAAGAGCTTCCCCCTGGTTCCCCCTTTCCTTTTAGACCTTTAATTGATATGAGTTCTTGAAGACTATCAAGAAGCTTTTTCTTGGACAATGTCTTGGAGCTCTTTGTGTTGAGCGCTATTGCTTTTTCAATTCTTATGCTAGCCAAAAAGTTTTAACACCCTATAATTTTTAGGGTTAATTTAAAATTTTAATGTGGTTTTCCCTAAATAAAATTTCTTTGAGGGCCTTAATGCAAAGAGGCCAAAGTGATATTGCTTTTAGAATAACAAGGTAAGGGGAAATAAAAAAGAACTCAAAGACACCCTTTTCATTCATAATGCATTACATTTATTTGAAAAGTAATGTAAATTGATTTTTTCTATATTTGATATCAAAGAAATTTTAAAGAGAAGAAAGAGAAAGATAAGAGGCAAATAGTTTGAAATTTTGAATTAAAGACTTGGGCAATAAGTTTTTTTTCCTTTTTAGAGATTTGGAGTCACTAATGTTGATTTTCTCTCTCCTCCATGGAAATTACTCCAAAAGTGGATGAGAATGTTAAAAATGACCTTTGAAGGGGTGATAATGCATATTTCGAATTTTTGACTTAAGGATTCAACAAGAGAAACATTTTTCAAACTATGTTATCCTTTAATGCATTATAATCGAGATTAGTGATCATTATAGGCAATAATGGACCAACCACGTGCAATACTGAAATATGATTGCCTAGGATTGTTCTAGACTATAAATTTAGCATATGGTTCAAATTTGAAGTCTTTTGGACCATGTTTGACCCTCCAAAAAAATTGGAAGAGTTTTCTATATAATTTGACTAAGAATTTAACACAAATTTGAATAATGCGATTATTAAACCTATAGTCCCAATCATTTAATTTTGTCACATGTTAGAAAATTTACTTCATTGTCATGTATGCCATCTTAACCATGCAATTCTGATCTGACGACCCTGAGATAATCCTCAACCTCTGCCTCCTTTGCATCAGGGTGATCTCAGGGTCGTCAGAGGTGACCATGTTAGAAAAAATGGATCACCTTGCCTCCGTGAGAGTTCTCTGACCCTTAGCAGACTTTTTCCATCATGACTGTTGTGGTTTTGATCTCCGGTCTCTTTCCCCTATTTTCTATCGTTTCTGACTACCGTTGCTATTTCTCAGAATGATTTTTTATCACAATGGCTCCCTCACCTTCACATTGGCCTCATGAGTGATTTTGTATAGCTTTGAGGCTCCAAGTTCCCCTCTTTCCCTCTTGCCCTATTTTTGTTTCCCAATGCCAAGGCTTGTTGATTTTTTTTCCGGTGAGTCGAACCCGCCACACCGACCAAGTTTTGACCCTTAGTAAAGGGTCTCTAGCTTTTTGACATAAACATGGAGCTAATTCTCGTCTTCTTTTGGCAAGAGATGGTTTTCCCTATGAGTGTTTAGGTGGATATCACTGCAGTAGTAGCACTTGTGGTCCATGGTCAGGAGCAGGGACAAACCAAGCCTTAAAATGACCATGGTACCCATTCTAGTTCAATTGTGGTATTCAAATTGCATCGACATTTTTGTATTGAAACACATGTATTCATGCTTTGACCATGAGTTGATATCTTGGCCAAGTGGCCGGCCCTAATTGGGCCACCTTGGAGCAGGCTCGGCTCCTGAATGTGGCGTTGGTGCTTGAAAATGTCCACGTGGCTTTTCCCTAAATTCTTATTGTCTTTTTTTTTCAAAAATCATAATGAATCACTCGATGCTTAGAAAAATGAGAAAAAATATGTTTTGAAAAAGATTTTTCATGAGGAATCCGAATATCTAGGTCTTATAGTCTATTTATAAATCGCCAAAGGTTGGTTTTATAGGAAATATAGTTTAGGGTTTAATGTTGTGATTAAAATGTATTATAATATGAAATGTAAATTAAATAGGATAATTAGGGTTACCAGACCCCAAGATCATGTTTAGGGCTTACTCAACCTATTACGAGAGAGACGATACTCTCAAAATGAAAATGTAAGTGGCCCATTCAAATTGAACATAGTTAAATTGTTTGATTTAGATTTATGTCTATGAGAATTTCAATGAATGTCATATTTATGCTATTTACTGTTCCAATTGCTAAAAGTTAGTAAATTTATAATAAACTAATTTTTATGTCTATGGTAAATGTAATTGTATCATCATGAATATATAAGAGTAAATGATAAGTTTTAAGAAAGAGTTGTAAAGAAAAATAAAAAGGATAAAAATAAACGTACATAAGGTCCTCATTAAGAGGCTCCTTGAAGAAAACCCTAAGATGCACTTTGGTGCATAATAGAAGAGGCACTTCAGTGCATAAGAGAAGTGACACTTCGATGCATAAGATAAGAAGCACGTTTTTGCAACCTGAGGGTCCTTATATAGGGCAAGATAAAATAAATTGAATTAAAAGAAATTGCATGTCTTTTCAATGTTCAATGCTAAATGTCTATTTTCAATTTTCAAGTTTTATTTAAATTATAATATGTTCAATTCCACTTACCTTTAGTTTTATTGCATGTTTGGGGGCGTGATGCCCGTAGTTTGGAATCTAGCTCAGGAGAGAAAAGCCATTTATAGTGATAACCCTAGCTCATAGACCTACAAGGAGAAAACATTAGTGGGGAGACAACTATACTTAGATTTTAATGTCCCTTATTAATCCATTCATACATGTATATGTGCACCTGGTTAAGTCTTTTAAGAATGAGAATTGTGTATGTTTCCATGTGATGGTTTACTTCAACTTTATTTTGAGCTATGAATATCATGGTTGTGGCATCTCCTTGATGTGAATGAAAATAATTACTTCCGCTCAATGTTGTACAAGTGGGGTGTTACAAAAGTAGTTCATAAGTTCTACGCTAACCTTACATAGAACTACACTACCCTAATGCCTCCACCAAGCATCGAGATCATCCTTACATTCATGATAGTAGGGAATCATACCATAATCACTAAGGAGAACCTAAATACCTACTTGATTGAATCCTTGTTCTCATCAAATTGGATGTCTACCTATCTCAATCAACTTGACATGCTCTACCCTAAGGATTTCTACAAGATCTTTGATTTTGAATTATCTCATTCAGATATTCAAAAATTCTTGAAGAAGCCTAAGATGCCCTTGAGGATGATCTCAGGGTGATCTCAGGGTCGTCAGAGGTGACCATGTTAGAAAAAATGAATCACCTTGCCTCCGTGAGAGTTCTCTGACCCTTAGCAGACTTTTTCCATCATGACTGTTATGGTTTTGATCTCCAGTCTCTTTCCCCTATTTTCTGTCATTTCTGACTACCGTTGCTATTTCTCAGACTGATTTTTTTATCACAATGGCTCCCTCACCTTCACATTGGCCTCATGAGTGATTTTGTATAGCTTTGAGGCTCCAAGTTCCCCTCTTTCCCTCTTGCCCTATTTTTGTTTCCCAATGCCAAGGCTTGTTGATTTTTTTTTCCGGTGAGTCGAACCCACCACACCGACCAAGTGTTGACCCTTAGTAAAGGGTCTCTAGATTTGTGACATAAAGATGGAGCTAATTCTCCTCTTCTTTTGGCCAGAGACGGTTTTCCCTATGAGTTTTTAGGTGGATATTACTGTAGAGTATTGAAACACATGTATTCATCCTTTGACCATGAGTTGATATCCTGGCCAAGTGGCCGGCCCTAATTGGGCCACCTTGGAGCAGGCTCAGCTCTTGAATGTGGCGTTGGCGCTTGAAAATGTCCACGTGGCTTTTCCCTAAATTCTTATTGCCTATTTTTTCAAAAATCATAATAAATCACTGGATGCTCAGAAAAATGAGAAAAAATATGTTTTGAAAAGGATTTTTCATGAGGAATCTGAATATCTTGGTCTTAGAGTCTATTTATAAATCGCCTAAGGTTGGTTTTATAGGAAATATAGTTTAGGGTTTAATGTTGTGATTAAAATGTATTATAATATGAAATGTAAATTAAATAGGATAATTAGGGTTACCAGACCCCAAGATCATGTTTAGGGCTTACTCAACCTATTAAGAGAGTGAAGATACTCTCAAAGTGAAAATGTAATTGGCCCATGCAAATTGAACATAGTTAAATTGTTTGATTTAGATTTATGTCTATGAGAATTTCAATGAATGTCATATTTATGCTATTTATTGTTCCAATTGCTAAAAGTCAGTAATTTATAATAAATTGATTTTTATGTCTATGGTAAATGTAATTGTATCATCATGAACATATAAGAGTAAATGATAAGTTTTAAGAAAGAGTTGTAAAGAAAAAGAAAAAGGATAAAAATAAACATAGATAAGGTCCTCATTAAGAGGCTCCTCGAAGCAAACCCTAAGATGCACTTTGGTGCATAATAGAAGAGGCACTTCAGTGCATAAGAGAAGAGGCACTTCGATGCATAAGAGAAGAAGCAAGTTTGTGCAACCTAAGGGTCCTTATATAGGGCAAGATAAAATAAATTGAATTAAAAGAAATTGCATGTCTTTTCAATGTTCAATGCCAAATGTCTATTTTCAATTTTCAAGTTTTATTTAAATTATAATATGTTCAATTCCACTTACCTCTAGTTTTATTGCATGTTTGGGGGAGTGATACCCATAGGTTGGAAGCTAGTTCAGGAGAGAAAAGCCATTTATAGTTATAACCCTAGCTCGTAGACCTACAAGGAGAAAAACATTGGTGGGGAGACAACTATACTTAGATTTTAATGTCCCTTCTTAATCCATTCATACATGTATATGTGCACCTAGTTAAGTCTTTTGAGAATGAGAATTGTGTATGTTTCCATGTGATGGTTTACTTCAACTTTATTTTGAGCTATGAATATCATGGTTGTGGCATCTCCTTGATGTGAGTGAAAATAATTACTTCCGCTCAATGTTGTACAAGTGGGGTGTTACAAAAGTAGTTCATGAGTTCTATGCTAACCTTACATAGAACTACACCACCCTAATGCCTCCACCAAGCATCGAGATCATCCTTACATTCATGATAGTAGGGAATCATACCATAATCACTAAGGAGAACCTAAATACCTACTTGATTGAATCCTTGTTCTCATCGAATTGGATGTCTACCTATCTCAATCAACTTGACATGCTCTACCCTAAGGATTTCTACAAGATCTTTGATTTTGAATTATCTCATTCAGATAATCAAAAATTCTTGAAGAAGCCTAAGATGCCCTTGAGAATGATCTCAGGGTGATCTCAAGGTCGTCAGAGGTGACCATGTTAGAAAAAATGGATCACCTTGCCTCCGTGAGAGTTCTCTGACCCTTAGCAGATTTTTTCCATCATGACTGTTGTGGTTTTGATCTCCAGTCTCTTTCCCCTATTTTCTGTCATTTCTGACTACCGTTGCTATTTCTCAGACTGATTTTGTTTATCACAATGGCTCCCTCACCTTAACATTGGCCTCATGAGTGATTTTGTATAGCTTTGAGGCTCCAAGTTCCCCTCTTTCCCTCTTGCCCTATTTTTGTTTCCCAATGCCAAGGCTTGTTGATTTTTTTTTTCCGGTGAGTCGAACCCGCCACACCGACCAAGTTTTGACCCTTAGTAAAGGGTCTCTAGCTTTGCGACATAAAGATGGAGCTAATTCTCCTCTTCTTTTGGCCAGAGATGGTTTTCCCTATGAGTTTTTAGGTGGATATCACTGCAGAGTATTGAAACACATGTATTCATCCTTTGACCATGAGTTGATATCCTGGCCAAGTGGACGACCCATCACATCAGTATGCTTCTTTCACTGCAAATCCTTCTCCTACTACTGGACCTACACCTACTTCATCTTATTCACAATCGAGTATGACTCAAATTCATTCTCTCCCACTTGGCTTGCCTCAGTTGTGCTTGTAGACTTTGATGGGGTTTATACACCCACTTTTCAGCAAGCTAAGGCATTTCTCATCAGAGGCATGTCCTGGGATGAGCATCATCTAAGATGGCCAGTTACACACTCCTTTGCTCTTCCTGAGGATATGGAGATAGTCAATGAAACATGAGGATACTGAGGATGATGATGGTTGGGTAGAGGCATCTATGGATGATGGATGTGATGATGGTGTTTGGGCTAATGTTGCACCTACATCTTCTTTCAGACCAAAACCAAATAGTGACAAAGACTATGACGCGACCCAGGATGACATGGACATATATGACCTTGATGTTTAGTTCTTAGGTGTTAGAGTGACCATGTATCTATCATTTTGTGATCTTAGCATATTTTCGCATAGGACACCCATATCTGAGGATACAATTTAAATATGCATCATTCTTTGCTATTTTGTTTTCATCATGGACTGATTTGCTTTTGTTGTAATAATTATATTCTATATTCTTAACTCTTTGCTCTGTTACTTTGTGAGTTTCAGTGTATGCTTTCTTATATTTTGATTATGTCTTAATATTATTAGTTTTCTCATTAGCCATTTTGTGCTTGGTTCTTGTATATGGTGGTTGTGAGATGGATAAGACCTGACCTACATATTCTAACCCCTCCCTTTTTGATATGATAAAGGGGGAGAAATAGCTTGGTACATATTGAATATATATTTATTTGCATATGATTTTGCTTATGGAAAGTAAACACAAATATCATATACATGCGGTGGTTATGTTTTTGGAGAAACTAACCATGCATTAAAAGTTGAGCATTAATTGAGGGAGATCAATTATTTTTATACATTAGCGTATCCCCTTACATATCACATGTAAAATTGTTTAAAATTTCTGTCTTTTTTCAAAATGTTAATGAGTGATTTGTAATCTTCAAAAAGGGGGAGAATGCTGACCTAGCAGTTATACATTATCCATATTTTGATGATGACTTAACTGTTCCATTCATGTGTATGTAATATGTCTATCTGAGATCAATTTTAGGTATTTAGTACATGAAGATGATAAATTAGCATACTGTAGTTTTCTAGAAATCAAGTCAAAATCAATGCAAATGCAAGTTTTGAAGAATAAATAGTATCTCTATCAGAATCTTGTTGTAAATCATTTGTATTAAATATATGACTTGTAAGTAAGCTTACTAGAAATTCAGAGCACTTAATTCGAACATTTAAGCACTTTTTGGGCATTTGTAAAAGTTATAACAAGCTTGCTTGTCGGCTAAATTTGTCATGGTGGGAACTCAACTGAAAACCAATCTGGCTCTTGACAATATCCAAGGTTGGATGAGTTTATCCTGGTGGCAACTTGACTAACACCCTACACTAGAAAAACATATTATAGCTTTCATCTAAATTTCATCCTTGATAAACTCGATTGAAAACTACAAATTGTTTTGTCATATAGTGTTGTCGGTCGAGTTTTCCAAAAAGTAACTCAGTCGACAACTCTATACGGTAAAGTGCAGAAAAGTGTTTCCAACCACTAGAGTGTTGCAAAATTTGAAAATATATCCGTTGCAACACCCAAAATGTCTAGACTTTGATGCTAAGTGTCTCTACTGGCTAGTAGGCTACCTCAGTTATGTAAGGGGCCCTTAGACTTCATTCCAAGCATTCCAAGCATGGCTTCTATGTTCCCTTCCAAGAGCCCCTAATATCCCTCAGGCTTGTTTACTACTTTACATCAAATTTGAGTGAGCTAGGATCATGTAAGAGAGTTTATTTAATGTACATCTTGTGAATCTCTCTACACTCTTTCCCAATCTTTCTCTAGCAACTTAGTGATGTGAAGGTGATTTCCTTGAATAAGGAAGGGTTGATCAAAGGATGACGATCTTCTACAAGAATGGGTAAGTCCTTTGCGAAGGCAGAAGATTCTTGGTAGGTAGATAGGTAAGACCTTTGTAATGGTTATTGGCTCCTTGACCTGAAAAGGAATGCTAGTTTAGTCCTTGTTCTTGAAAAGGGTGTTCTGTATGTTGTAATTCTTATAATAGACTATAAGAAGTGTGACATGGTTGAAAATTCTAGGGATTGACCCCTCTAGGAAATGGATGTACATTTCTTAGTTTGGAGGTTGTAACCACTACACATCTTATCCTTCTTTTGGTGTTTGCTCGATCTCTCTCTCCCTTGCTTTTTAGTATTGCAATATCTTTTGGAAAATGTCTTGAAGATCTAGTGTGTTTTGTTTAAGTGGTTTTAGATCAGTTTGCCCCCACTAGACCTACATATCCAACATTAAAATATAATATCTTTCTCTAAGGAAGAAATATTTAAGGGAGGGAACCACAATAGGACCTTGATGGTGACTTCCATATATAGAGGTTTAAAAATCTCCTCTTGCCTAATAGACAATGAGGCCTGCTTCAATGCATGTCGCATCAATAAACATACCTATCTGGGAAGGCATCCCTTAGACCTACAACCAATGATCAAGAAAGCGATGTCCTTTAACAGTGTGTTGAAGGACCACTTAGTAGAGATCATACTCGATAATGGGTTACGCTTATGCTCAATTCAATAGGTGGACCCCATTTCAGAAGTTTTCTTTGATATGTCCCACATCAAGTTATTCAAACAATAGAGGCCACCTCAACTACCTAGCGTCATATTAAAACTTCAGTAAGGAGGGTTAAAAAATGCTCCTCGATGAAGAGTGCCATATTAAGGTGTTGTACATATGGGACCTAAGTCCCAAGGGCAAGGGTACAATTCCCAACTTCCCCTATACCATCACCAAAACCATTAACAAATCTGATCCTCTGACACCATTGTCCCTATAAGGATATTGTAACTTGTTCAAGAGTTTGATGAAGACAACAATGATTACAACCCTAGTACTTGTTATAGTATTGGGGAGATCACACTCATCATCATAGTTCCCAAGGGTGGTCAAACCATCCTAAAAAACCAGCCATACAAAGATGTAATCATCACATCAGACAAGGAACTAAATTAATTTACAACACCCATATTGTCGACCTACCATGTTCACAACACTTAGAAAAAGTTGTCATGTAGGAAGGCTACAAAAGTCCTTCATATGATTACAAATATGGAGTCATGGATGGCCACATGGGGGAGGTTGCAGATACAACACATGACGAAATGGAGGCATCATTCATCCTAGCAAACTTCACTCTAGCAAGAACCATCCCATACTTGTCATGACTAATTGAATCCATAAGTGGAGCAATGAAGACATGGAGGAAACTATTGTGTCCTATATGATGAATATGAGGATGCTTATGACATTATTGAAGGATGATTGATCAACTATATCCTTGAAATAGAAGATGATAAAGAACAATAAGCACTCATTTGTCTAATGAAAATCACAAACAATGTTTAGAACTAGCATGTGGAGGAGCGCAATGTCTTGAAAGCAAAGCCCCTACTCATTGCCTAACAACCCTATTAGAGGAAAGACACCCTAAAATTGTGGAGATACCATAGTTGTTGTTTCCCCATGCTCCAAAATGTTCCCACCTTCCACCAAAATCATGAAATAATTAAGAATTTAAAGATCTCAAAATGAGTAGAAGACACTCTGGCTCTCAAATATTTTGATGATTATTTATTAGAAGTAGCACATATCTATAATGAAAAATAAGGAGAGTTAGAACATGTCCCTATACTAGACTACATGATGAAGATCACTAGTCATTTCACACTAAAGGTGAGATATAAATAGACAACTTCATATCCAGCCCTAAGCCACACACAATCCGATTTGGGGCGCATCTACCTCAGATTATCAAAGACCAGTTGATAGAGCTCCTATGCAACTATATAGATTTGTCTGTATGAATTTAGTCATATATCCTAATGTTGAATGAGAAGTTCATAGTTCATCAATTATGTATCATCCCTAGAATCCATCAAGTCGAGCCAAAGGTTAGAAGGCTACTAGCATAATGGAGCCACAAGATTGGGAGGAGGTTAAAAAGAAATACAATGCTAATTTCTTAGAGTCGGTCAACCATACCGCATGGCTCCACAACATTGTATTTTTACAAAATAAGGATGGAAAAGTAAGAATGTTCATTGACTATATTTAACTCAACAAGTAATTCCTAAGGATGACTTCCCATTTCCACACATTGATAAACTCGTCAAAAACATTGCCAGACTTACACAACAGACATTTATGGACAATTTTGATGGCTACAATAAAATATGGATATATAAGGAAGACAAGGAGAAGTATGCTATCAGATAATTGACATTGTTCTACTCATTCCTTTCAAACTCAAGAACATAGAAGCTACTTATCAGAATGCAATAATGGTTCTATTCCATGGCATGATACATAAAGAGGTGACGTCTTCATTTATGACATGATAGATGAATATAAGAGACAAGAAGATCACATCACCGATCTAGAGGAGATATTTGAATGACTTCTTAGATTCTCATTGTGTAAAAACCTAGAAAAGTGTTCCTTCAAAGTTCATCTGGTAACCTGCTCAGGTACATTGTCAGAAAAAGAGGAATCAAAATTGACTAGGGCAAGTCTCTAGCCATCCAAGAAATTCCTTCACAAAAAATAGAAAAGAAGATATGAGGCCTAATTGGTTGTCTCTAGTATGTCAATAACTTCATCACCAAACTCACATGTATATGTGAGCCTATCTTGAAGATACCAAAAAAGAACTCAGACTCAGGATGGAGCAAATAATGTAAGGAGAATTGTAGAAGCTCAAACACTACCTTGTCAAGATGGAAATGCTAAAGCCATAAATACCAAGTTACCCTCTCACCCTCCAACTTTCAATTAGTTAGACATCATTGGGAGGGGTCCTAAGACAATAAAAGAAATTTGGAGAGCACACAATATATTATCTCTCCAAGAAGTTCAATAACACTAAGACCAAATACACTACAATTGAAAAGTATTGCCTGGAGCACACACGTGGAGTGATGAAGCTACATTATTACCTAATGGGAATTTTTTCCTTGATTTAATTTCAAAACATGACACACTATTCTATTTGTGTAAATACTTTACCCGTATTGGTCAATGCACAAGGTGGCACAAAATGCTATCAAAATTTGATAGTACATATCTACCAATGAATACAGCTAAATGACAAGCACTGGTCAAACAACTAGAAGTTTACTCACTCCTTGAAGAACCAACACATCAACAAGAGTTCCTAGAAGAAGTCAACAAATAGGTTGGATAGCCTAAGTTTATTATACATCCAATTCAATACTTAAGTTCCATCTTCTTTGATGAAGCCATAAATCATAATGAGTCAGGATTTCAGTAGTCCTCTTGGACCCACTGACAAACAACTTTTATTGCAAGGAGACTCAATTTTAGTGGGACCAATAATTCAGATGAGATGAGTACAAAGCATGCATTCTAGGACATTAGATTGCTAAGAAGAAAGTGGTACACCATCTTCAAGTCTATGGTGATTCCCTCCTCTTAATCTTTGAAGTCCAAAATACTTGGAGAAATCTCCAATAGAATTTGATTCCTTATTAGGAATACATATTTTGCCTCACTCGAGATTTTGAGAAAATCACATCCATCTTCATGAAATGGGAGCACAACCCCTTCCTCAACACTTAGTTTACCCTCACTTCATTGATCTACATCAAAGTCTTAGTTTACCCTCTCTTCATGGATCTACATCTAAGGGGACCAACGTTTATCTTTTTTGCTGCATACGATCCCTCAACCTTCCTACTACATGGTTATAGACAATGTAGTCAGTATTTAAGAGAAGCCCTAATTCCATGACATCAACCATACCTGGATAATCAAGTATTCCTAGAAAGCCTCCTATGACTAGAAAAGCAAGAACTTAAATGACAATCCATGCAATATAACCTAGGGACATGACATATTTTCAGTAGATCCTACTGTAAAACTCTCCTAAGATGTGTCAAGAAAATGGAAGTTGAAGACCTCACAAAGGAGATCTATGGAGTAAATTTATTCTTATAAAGAAGATAAAACTAATGGGATATTATAAGAACACCATAGAGATAGATTGGTGAAAATATGTTTGTAGAGGTCAAGTATGTCGAAATCATGGTTATTACGTTTATGCACCTATCAACCAACTATATAATATATCAATGCCCTAGATTTTCTCTTCTTGGGGAATGGACATGATCGTTAAGATAAATCCTTAATATCTAAATGGGAATCCCTTTATTCTAGTCGCCATTGACTACTTCACCAAGTGGATAGAAGTTGTCTTATGACCAATTCTTCTACTCAACAAGTAATTACATTCCTCATGAACAACATTATAAAATATTATGGAATATCGCACGACATATTCTTTGATAAAAGTAAAAACTTCATCACCAAGACTATCAAAGAGTATATGAGCTCTTTGAGGATCAACCGTCACCAAACATCACCATAGTAGAACCAGATAAATGGAGCTGTGGAGGCTGCTAATGAAAATCTGGTCAATATCCTCAAGAAGACAATCAACTCCAACTCAAACTAGGTTGAACATGTTTTTTGTCTCTATTTAGAACATGTATATGAAATATTTCTAGAGATACGTAATACTCGTTGACAAATGGAATGTAACAATCCATCAACTAGAAATCGAGATTCCATCCTCTACATACTATAATAAGTAGATATTTCCAAGGCAGAATGGGTTCAATACATGATTCTATTTCCTTAACATGTTAGAGAATATCAAATTAGGGCATTAACCATGCCGACTGCACCAAAGCTAAAAATCTCTATAATTCAACAAGAAAATTTATCCTCACAGTTTCCATAAGGGAAATCTATTACTTTGTGTCATCTGAAATGTTAATAATAGGGGCAAGTAACTCCCAAATGGGAAGGGCCTTACAATGTTTATGACATGTATAACTAGAATGACCTCCATCTAAAAGACACATATGGAGATACCCACCTTCATCAGACCAATGCCAACCTAATCAACTACTACTACAACAGAAAAACAAGCTTCATCAACCCCAAGCCTCTAGAAAAGATACATGTAAGGGAGTAAAACTCCTACCCCTTAAAGTACACATAAATGTAAATAACAAAACATGTCTCCCATGCCTCTAAAGTAGGGACGTCCACCTAGAGCATAGGTCTAAGGAAGGAATGACATGACTGTTATCTTGAGGTTCCAATAGTTCATTAACCCAAATTAACTCTTTAAATTTTCATGGTTGTGGCTTGGACAAGGTAAAACCACACAAATAATTGTCATAGTCTTAGGATGTTCGGTAATTTATAAGTACCTAGATGAGAGTTAGACTTGATTCTTAAAGTCAAGTAACCCAGATGCTTATAGAAGGGTAAACTCACATAGCCTACTTGCTAAAAAAAGACATGTTTTGATCAACTAGAAATTAGAATAATAGGTGGACCTGAGTGGGGGTTGGAAACCTTGTGGTAGCTCACATATCATGTAACGTCCCATGTATTGAGGCCTCATACAAAATTAATTATTGCACTACCAATATCACCCAAGGTGCATCTCATTTTTAAGAATCCCACCACTAAGAACTAAATGGTTAAGTGGTCAGCCTAGAGCTATGATGACCCGACATCAAATCAAGCCATCACCAGTAAATAATTGTGGAATAACCATAAGCAGCGGATTAACAAAATCAATAAAAATTAAAACTATTTGTGCAAAGAGATCCATTACCAAGAAATTCTCAAAGGTGGAACTAAAACTTTATATACCTCATGGTTCACATTGTACATACATTGTACCATCTCATCTCAAGGATAACATGTAACAGTTGCTTTGTCAAAACCTATACATAAGAAAAATAAAACCTCGAGGAATACAAGCCAAAATCTCAAATTGTTTATAAAACCTTTACGTACTGACTCCAAGGACCTGAGAATACAGAGACGACACATAGGACTTATATCTACAAGACACAATAGACAGTACACTCAACCTGAGCTATTACCACTGCCCCTACTGCTGGTATTCTCCCTCTACAGTACAGTCTCTACTCCCTCGTACACGCCCACCTAAAAAAATGTGGATCTAATAGGGTGAGACAATTATCCCAGCAAGAGATTTAACTCTCCTCCAACAATATTATTATCACATGTAAGCAGTATAAAACTGAGCAGAGGTTCTTTTATATTAATAAGCAAGATTAATCACTATTATAAGAAGAACAGAGTAATCTCTTCTCTTAGAGTAATGCAGCTATCTATGATAGAGAAATAAATCATCTATTCACTTTACAAGGAATATAAAGAAACATGTATAAAATCTATCCAATTAAGATGTATAAATGAAGTTTACATCAACCAATGTCTTCCGTATTCGATCCTTAAGCAAATATGCTACACGACTGATTATGTATTTACACTCACACTTATGCCCTGAGGAGATGAGGTATACTTCTCATACTCCAACCGACCACGTCTACGTAAGGCATCCGATCATACAACGTCAAAGGCAGAGCCAGCTTCTAAGACCTCATCTGTCTCGGTCAGTACAAGACTACTGACAGGACATCTCGTGTCAACTGTAATTAGCTTACCAACATATACTAGTATATTCGCTATAGAGCTACAGCCACATCATGCACTATCTTTAGGGAGATTTCAATTATCCATCCCTAGATTTATTTTCAACGAAAGATTATAAATCCATCATTGATTATAATGAAGGATGATGGAGCTGGAACTTACACCAAAATATTTTCAGTCTTCCAATGGGAGTCCCAGGATTCTATCACCAAAAACCCTAGAGAGGATGAATGTCTTCCCTAGGTTTACCTATAACTGGTGCTTAGATAACAACTCCAACCCCATAAGAGTATGGAAGCCTTATCATAGTACAGATTTAGGATCGAACCCAAAAGACAACGGTCTTGTTGCAAGCAACAAGATGGAAAACGTACAACACTTCACTTAGTTACTTTACTAATTGGCACTTATATCAAAAGGTTGGATTTTGATTGGTTTTTAGACTAAAGCATGAAAAGTAAATAAAGCAAGTAAAACTAAGATTTAACAAATGATGATGAATCACTGGGGTTAAGCAGGTATTCACCACCGCTACACATGCATTGTTTATGTACTAATCAAGCAAGACTTATAAGCTAGATGCATGGATGTTCCACAAGACCGATGCCTTATAAGACAAGAGCGATGCTTTGCATTCAAGGATGATCCACAAGACCGATGCCTCGTAAGACAAGAGCGATGCATTGCATCCTTCGATGTTCCACAAGACCAATGCCCATATAAGACAAGAGCAATGCATCACATCCTTCAAGGGTTAAGTAGCTCTCATTCGGTACATTTCTACGTGTCAATGAAGATATGTAGTCTTCCAAAGAGAGAAATCTTACTCAACCTCATGAAACGTGCATCTAAAACTAACAAGCGAGCGATAATTATCAAATCGAATAGTGTCTTTGTAGGCCTAGTCTCCTATTCGGATAACCTAGCTACGAGAAGTGCGGGAATGTTGCAACGCCAGCCATTCCCAATCAAATGGTCACATGCTTTACATCATTCCCCTCGCAAAGTGTGTTCCTCGACTTACCAAGGTTACTTCCATACAGATGGAAGTGTAACAGATGATAGTGAGTATACTCCACTCTTTGAGATACACTCCTAGACACCGAAGCGGATGCATGGTGGATACACACACCAGAAACCAACACTAAATCGGTATTCGAGTCTCGAGAGCGGTCGTAGACAAACCACAACAAAAGACAATAGATGCATACAAGAACGTGGCCATCATTCAAGCATGTATGAAACGATTTAGTATTGAAACGAAAGGATAACATCTTTTTAGTACTAAGTACAAAGCATGGGCAGCGGGGCTAGTCCCCGCGCCCCAGTGGATGGAACTACTCGCTCCTCATAGAGGGAGCAACAAAGGAGGGGGCAAGAAGAGATAGAAAGAACATCATCTCCACTGAGGAGAGAAGGTTGAACCCTTGGTGGAGAGAGCAACGATCTTCACCCTTCGTGGCTTGCTTGACGACGGATCTTCTCCTATCACCTTCTTTGTTGATGAGAGAGAAGGTAGCTTTGCAATGGAACGTGAGTCTCAGACCGGCAGCCTCGGGCGGTAGATGGTGTTGTTCTGGTAGTAGAGAGATAGCCTCTGGACGTCTGGACCTTTTTCAGGGATGGCCCTTGAGGTCTTATTTATAGGCCTTGAGTGAGGTCAAACGGTCTTGAGACCGTTTGGGTTCAAACGGTCTTGAGACCGTTTGGCGTCAAACGGTCTTCAGACCGTTTGAACTCCATGCGGTCTTGGGACCGTTTGGCTTCATGCGGTCTCGGGACCGTTTGAGCTTCATGCGGTCTCGGGACCGTTTGAACTCCATACGGTCTTGGGACCGTTTGGCTTCATGCGGTCTCGGGACCGTTTGAACTCCATGCGGTCTTGGGACCATTTGGCTTCATGCGGTCTCGGGACCGTTTGAACTCCATGCGGTCTTGGGACCGTTTGGCTTCATGCGGTCTCGGGACCGTTTGAACTCCATGCGGTCTTGGGACCGTTTGGCTTCATGCGGTCTCGGGACCGTTTGGCTTCATGCGGTCTCGGGACCGTTTGAACACCATGCGGTCTTGGGACCGTTTGGCTTCATGCGGTCTCGGGACCGTTTGAACTCCATGCGGTCTTGGGACCGTTTGGCTTCATGCGGTCTCGGGACCGTTTGAACTCCATGCGGTCTTGGGACCGTTTGGCTTCATGCGGTCTCGGGACCATTTGAACTCCATGCGGTCTTGGGACCGTTTGGCTTCATGCGGTCTCGGGACCGTTTGGCTTCATGCGGTCTCGGGACCGTTTGAACTCCATGCGGTCTTGGGACCGTTTGGCTTCATGCGGTCTCGGGACCGTTTGAACTCCATGCGGTCTTGGGACCGTTTGGCTTCATGCGGTCTCGGGACCGTTTGAACTCCATGCGGTCTTGGGACCGTTTGGCTTCATGTGGTCTCGGGACCGTTTGAACTCCATGCGGTCTTGGGACCGTTTGGCTTCATGCGGTCTCGGGACCGTTTGAACTCCATGCGGTCTTGGGACCGTTTGGCTTCACTCGGCCTTGAGGTTGTTTATTCTTTTATGATTTTTTTGTGCTTTTTCTGCAAGTGTAAAAGGAAAAAGTTAGTTTGATGATGTATTTACAAAAAAGGGGTAAAATTAGGTTTATGTACCGTATAAACGTAAAAAGAGTATGGAAAACTAGAGAAAAAGACTAAGATAAACTAGCTAAAATAGGAGGTTATCACCCCCCCTAACTTAGAGTCTAGCTTGTCCTCAAGTTAGACAGAGCTGAGACATGAAATGGCGAGGCGATCTTAATTAGGGTCTCCATACTCTTGCTTCAATTCTTGACCTGAGTTCCCCAGGGGTCATATCGAGGCTTATTACATGCCTTGATTCTTTTGGATTTTGAGAGTTGCTTGGATCTCAGGGTTTTTCCGTATCTCAAAATTTGCCTTGGGACCACATTTATTTTGTGCATGCCGTTGACTCTAATCAACTTTATACCTCTCTGGAAACCTATTGGAAGCTAGAGAGGGTATGAGGGTTGGCTAAAGGCTTGGAGTGTAGCTCCCCTTCGAGTGGGGGAGGGCTGTCTATGCTTTTTAGGATCTCACTACCGGGCACGACACATCTGCCTTTATGAGGGCAGCTGAATGTACCGGCCGGGCGAGTCCTTTATGAGCCTTTTCATATACTTGGAACTTTTAGGGTTTCACTACCGGACGCGACACATCTACCTTTGTGAGGGCAGCGGAATGTGCCGGCCGGGTGAGCCCTTTATCAGTTCTTCATATAGGTCCTTATGCGCGGCACAACTCTCATGATTTTATTCGTCTCTCTGGCTTTTATTCAAAAACTCACAGGCTTGGGTTTTGGAAAGAGGATTTATTTTGGGCGGCCAAGCCTCTTTTATTTTGAAGAGAGGGAAGCTGTTCTTAAAGTTTTTCAGCATGCACTTATTTGGTTTGTGGTCCACTTGCAGAACTTTTTGATTCGGAAGTTGCCTAATTTCCCTCTCGTCCTCGAGATCTCGGCTTATTTCTGCCCTGATTTTGACCTGTGGAGAGTCAGATAAAGAATTGAAGCAAAAAATACGGGATCCATAGTAGGTGGAAATTGATAAATCACCATTTGATGTCTGAGTGCTATTTACTTGCAGAGACTAACATGATTCTAGGGTTAGTTGAGGTGACTATTTTTGAAAAAAAATTGTGAAAAGCATTAAGACTTTAAAGAATTGTAAAAAAAATTTTAGGAATGAAGAAATGTATGGGAAAAGGAAGTATAGAAGTTGATACCTAGCCCTTGTCTAATGTATCCCCCCCTAACTTATCACACACTCTGTCCCCAGAGTGGCAAAGTGGAAGGTTGAGGAATCATTAGAACAAGGGCTGCAGGTTAAGGTAGATTTTCGTTTGCCCCTGGAGAACGGAGTAGTGTAGATGCGAACTGCCCACGTAAGGCGTGGTAGTCCACGTCAGTCATTTCCTCCACTGGTCTTTGGAGGACGATTATGGTGTATATCCAGTAGAGGACGTGGAAGCCGCAGTCGTTGGATTGTCGTATTTGCTGGGGGCATTTGTGGCAGAAGGTGGGGCGATTGAAGTGTTCCTTGCTGTATGCCTTAGTGTGCTGACTCAGAAGCTCTATTAATTTCGCAACGCACTCTTTTGCCGTTTCTTCTGTTGGCGTCTTGGGCATTACGACGTAGTGTCGTTGTCGGGCGTTGAACTGGATGTCGGAACTGTTGTATATTGTAGTTGCTCCGTCTTGGAGGTTAGTTGCCAGAAGAATCCAGTGCCCTTGATGCAGGATTGGTAACATGATGAACTTCGGCGTTGTATGTTGGAGATATGCGATCAACGCTTCCGTTGTGCCAAAGTTTTTGAGTTTGAGTAGATCATCCTTCATGTATGGGGACGCCATGTATGTATCTGGATTATATTGGCCAATCTGAGACTGGTAAGCTGTCATGAGACTGACAGAAAGTTGCCCCTTATCTTGCAAAGTTTCTCGCAGTGAGTCGGCCATCACGATAATGTCTTGAGACATGAATACTATGCCATCTTTTTCTGCGGAGAGGTTCGCCATGATGATGCGCATTTCAAGGTCGGTGAGACCTTTGCAAGAATCGCGATCAAAATCAGGAAAAGTTGGTTTAGTGGTGTAAGCAGCATCGTTTTTGCTGGTATCTTCTTCTGGCGACTTGTGTTGTACTGACTCTTGCAGAATTTGGCAGAAAGGTCACCGTTGTCGGCGTTGTACAGCTGAAAAGAGATACCTTGGAACATCATCTGGTGACATAGTAGGATCGTTGAAATATCTTCTGTCACAGATGAGCTCCATGGCGTAGCGTCCTCTTAAGGAATGGAAGTCTTCAGCTGCCAAATCGGTGAAAGGAATTTCTTGGTTCAGCGCTTGGATATGTCGGATGGTGTAGAAAGCGCTGTCCCCAGATCCCGTGGTGGCTTGAACTGGAGGGTTAATGATTCTGAACCAGGGTTGGCTCCAGTCTTGACGAAGAGAAGGGCGTACAGCCCAGATTACTTTGAGCAGCCGGAAGGGTATGCACCGGGCTTCACCTGCTGCGTCCCCGACGAAGTTTATTATGCCGGCTGGTAGCTCAGCGTTATTGAAGTTGTAGAATTTAGCGTCCCTTGCTTCGGTATCCACTACCATAAAAATCCAGTGGTCCGAGACTTGGAATGGCATTGTAATATAGCGTGCCCGACGTGCTAAACCGGCACGCAGCCGCTCAATCGACCGCGCGCGCAAGCTTTTGTGTAAAAGGCCAAAAGACAATGCGGGTGAAGCGTTGAAGGCTGGTTGTATCCGCTGTTTACTTCTGTAGATTTCTATACAGTTGGCGAGGAGGACACGGAAGATTGGCATTGGCATCATAGACCAGGGTCGGAGAATGCAACGAAAAATTTCACGTGTCAACGTACGCCTGGTTTTTGTATTATTGTAAACTATGTCGTCCCCCGCTTTTGCATCGTCTACTATAGTGTTCAGGATGAAGATGTCTTGAGCATCTAAAGTAGAGATGGCTGTCCTATCAAGATCGTGCATTTTTTGTGGGAGAGGAGGTGGCGGGGGGAGGTATTGTGGTGGAGGGGAGGCGTGCTGTTCGGGGGCCTCTTCATGGTCTCTGGGGTTGTCGTCTAGATCGAAGGCGGAGTCAAGATCTGCGTCAGTATCTAGACTCACTCGGTCTGCCTCGTCTAGGTAAGGGGGAGAAGGTGTTGAGGGGGGGAAGAAGTTTTTGGCGAGGTAGCGCTGGCTCTTAGTATGCATTGTTGGAGCTCAGCGAAGGCCGCATCCTTGGCAGCTTCCCCCATTGACCCCATAGCGGAGTAATCAAAGAATTGGTCTCCGTAAGAGATGTTTACGTTGTCATGCAGTGGGGACTTGGGGTGGTAGTCACTTTCCTGGTGACCTTTATCAGACCCTCTATGGGGGGGTCCTGCTGCGTTTCCTGGATCTTCACCGTCATCGTGCTTGTCTCCTGAAGATGTGTCTTTATTGGAGTCAGCAGATGAATCAGATTCGTCTTCTTCTTCGTCATCATCGTCATTGTCGTCCGCAGCTTCGTCGGTTGTCTTCTTTTTAGTCAACTTTTTGCACCGCCGGTGAGTGGCTTGTAGCTCATCGAAAGCCACTTGCAGATGCTCGTGTTTCTCGAGCAGTGCGTCGTGGGCTTCTTTGAGATCTGTGTATCTGCCCTCGGCGGAGAGGAGGCGTGCTGTCAAATCTGTGACTTGGGCACGGAGTTGTTGTGTTTCATTGATGTTAGCTTCCTCTTGATGATGATGGAGCTGCGTGATTGTTTCGGCGATGGAAGCCAGGCACGTGCTTAGCTCTTCTTGATTCTGCTCAAGCTTGCGGAGATTCCCTTGCAGAGGGTGAGTCTGGTTGGAGATCTCATCGACTTTTGTTGTCGTAGCTTCTTGCTAGCGCGTTGCCCCAAGGATCAGGTCTGGCAAGTTGTTGGTGTGGCTGTTGATATGCTCAACTTGCTTAGCCACTTCATCCTGTCATTGCTGGATGCCTTGTAGGACGACAGGAAGAGCTCGGTGTTGGTTGTCGATCCTGGTTACCTGTTTAGATAAATCCTGTACACAAGAAAAAATAGAATGTAATAGGTTAGAAGGATCGGTGAGGAGGTGTCGGACAACGTCAAATTGACGGCCGAATTCCTCACCGATGTTAGTAAGGGGGGCCCCAGAGGCGGAAGGGTGATGTGGCTGGGGCCTATGTGGGATGGTGGTAGTGTCTTGCGGAAGAGACACTGATGATAGCACAAAATGCGTAGTGACTGTTGATGAAGTCACCAGCGGTGTCGGGGTTGTGGCGGATGTGAAGAGCGGTGGTATTTGTGGCGAAAAAGGTGGCACTGATGATGAAGGGGTGGGAACTGTGGATGTGAATGGAAAGGTGGTGAAGTCGGGCATGGAGGTGGAGAAAGGGAAACCCAATGTTAGGGTGGGTGAAAAGGTGGATGCGAATGCTGGCGTGGATGTGGGGAGGAAAGTAGTGGTGGGGGCAGCGGAGAGCTGCTCATTTAGACCCTGGATGAAAGAGTCAAATGAGGAAGTTGTTAAGATTTCATCGTTAAACCGCTCGTCCTCCGGGTTTGGGCGGGACGTTGGTGTCCCCGACAGCTGTTGGACCCGCAGCAACCTCCTAGAAGGTCGTTTGACAGGGATTTTTGTAGATCGAGCTGTCGGGGCTGTGATGCTCGTTTCAGTTGGGCCCGCAGTTTGTTTCTTTGCAGCGGGTGTGACCGAAGCTAGTAAATGAGTAAGCTCCTCATCAGAAAAGAGGAGCTGTGTCATATCATAGTGTGCTAGCTCTGGTAACGGAAGGAGGGTTCTTGATGACTTAACCATCGGGCAGAATACATAGTGTAACTTCCCATCCTTTTCTTTGATTATAAACGAATTTTTCAAAGATTGTTCGTTTGTAAGGATGTCGCCCTTTATTTGCGTGCATTGGGGTAATAGCCTGTCCATCTTAAAAAATTTAATTATGGATGTGACATGGCCCCCCAAACAGATCTCTTTCCCTATGAAGGCGGCGGATAATTTCTGGACCATCAACCGTCCGATGTTGACTGGCCTGCCGTGGAGGATAGACCAGAGGACAAAGAGGTCTGATATTGTAACGTTTCCTCCCTCCGTTCTTGGAAAAAGTGTGCCAGCTAGGATTTTGTGCAGAGTGCGCACAAATCCGGAGTGTATGTTGGACGCTTTGCATGTTTTGGCGTCGTATGTGGGAATCCCAGTTAAACTTTTCCAGAATGTGTGGCGGTTGAATTCTGGATGATCAGTTCCCACTGATTTGGCCTTTTGTAGCTGTTCCAGGTCGTCAATGAATATTGAATTGAGCATATTCTCTGTTAAGACGACGTTGCTACCGAAGATTTGGGTGACAATCCTTCTATCACCCCCATCCCGTGACCTATCTGCAATGTCGACGGGCTCCTTTGTCAGGCAGGAGAAAAATTCCGCTGTGGGCTCGATGTAGGATAATTCAGGTATTAAGCACAACCTGGTGAGGTTGGCTTTTTGTAGCGCTTTGAAGATGCGCTCGTGAACTCCCATTTTAGCTAGTATGCTGGAGCAAACATACTTAGTTGGTTTAAGGTTTTTATCGGTGGTGATGGAGGTTTGGATGGATAGGTGCTCTGGTGGTGGTATTGGGGCAATGATGGGAATGAAGGTGGTAGGGATGGTAGCTGCAGAGGTGATGGTGGTAGCAGCGAAGGTGGATGGTTTGGCGGCAATGATGGGAATGAAGGTGGTAGGGATGGTAGCTGCAGAGGTGATGGTGGTAGTAGCGAAGGTGGATGGTTTGGCGAAGGGTCGGTCCATGGCAGATAGAGGGTGAACTTGTTTTCTTGCCCTCTTGGGGGGCTGCCCAGATGCAGCCTTTGTAGCTTTGCATTTTCCCTCTGTCTCTTGGGCAGAGGAGTCTTCATCGGGATTCGGTATGTAGTCCGATCCTTCATCATCGTCTGAAGAGATGTGCTCGATGTCCTCTTCCGGGGCCTCACCCAAGCATTTGGTGAGGCGAGTTATCTCACACAGTACGTCGATGATCTTGACCTTGGGAGGGACGGCGCTGGTGGCGTTGTAAGTGTCCCTGATCTGTATGAGCCTGTCTCGCTCTTCCATCATCTGCTCCCTTGTCAGAGCAGGGGCAGTTCCTGAGCCGGAAGTTTTGTTTGCTGGTGACGCCATTTCTGAAAAAGAATAAGAGTTTCATAATTAGAGAAGATTTGAAACAATGTAGATTTGATTTGTAGTTATATCTTTTATATTTTACGAAAGCAAAAAGGGAAACGAAAACCAAACGGTTTCAAGACCGTTTGGTCCCAAACGGTTTCGGGACCGTTTGGTTCCAAACAGGTTCGGGACCGTTTGGTTCCAAACGGTTTGAGGACCGCTTGGTCCCAAACGGGTTCAAGACCGTTTGGTCCCAAACGGTTTCAGGACCGTTTGGTTCCAAACGGTTTGAGGGCCGTTTGGTTCCAAACGGTTTCGGGACCGTTTGGTTCCAAATGGTTTGAGGACCGCTTGGTCCCAAACGGTTTCAAGACCATTTGGTTCCAAACGGTTTCGGGACTATTTGGTTCCAAACGGTTTGAGAACCGCTTGGTCCCAAACGGTTTCAAGACCTTTTGGTCCCAAACGGTTTCAAGACCGTTTGGTCCCAAACGGTTTCAGGACCGTTTGGTTCCAAACGGTTTCGGGACCGTTTGGAAAGTGAAGAGTCGCAGGTCGCCGGCGCGGGAGAAGATGGAACGGCGCGAAGGTGAAAAACACGCCGGCGCCTTTGAAAATGATGAGAAGAACGGCGACGGTGATGAAAGCGATGGAGAGTTGGTGAAATCTTTCGACAGAGACGGCGATGGCGGAGCAAGAGACGTCGTGCGATGGTACAGGAAACTGCAACTGGCGCCATGATGGTGGCGACAGGACGGCGCGGTGACGAAAGTGATAGAGGAGTCGGTGAACTCGTTCGATGACGACTGCGATGGTGGCGAAGGAGACGTCGGAGTGAGCAGCGTGCTTGTAGTCGCCGGACTACCTTGCGGAAGGTGGATGGACGAACGGGTGAGAAGCTTGCGCGGATGCAACAGGAGCAAGAACGAGATTCTTCGCACGAAAGCTCTGGAGAATTCGAAGGTTCGAAGAGAGAAGGACTGAGGGGTAGGGCTGATATTTATAGTGATTGGTTGGTGACCTTTTGTATTCCAAACGGTTTGAAGACCGCTTGATCCCAAGCGAACTCAAGACCGTTTGGTCCCAAACGGTTTCAAGACCGTTTGGTCCCAAACGGTTTCGGGACCGTTTGGTTCCAAACGGTTTGAGGACCGCTTGGTCCCAAACGGTTTCAAGACCGTTTGGTCCCAAATAGTTTCGGGACCGTTTGGAGGGGCACAAAAGGTTTGTATATTTTATGTTTGTTTTTGGGTATGTATATTATTTTTTTTGTATTTTGGTTTATGAATTTTTATGTTGTTTGTTTTATGTATTGTTTTTGTAGTTTTGATTATGTAGATTTTTTTGTATTTTTAGATTAATGATGAAAGAACTTAAAGAAAGCAAAACAAATTCAAAAGAAATTAGAGAAGGTGATACTGAGGTCTTGGGTTGCCTCCCAAGAAGCGCCTTGGTTTTATGTCGCTGGCTCGACGAAGTTAAAACATTATTATGCTGCTGTCATAGTATTTGATTGCTCATGTCTATTTGGCCCATGTTTAGGGTTCGATTCAGGTTGCCCAGCGAAAGTGCCTGTTGGGGGTTTCAATTTTGCAGCAATCTGGGCAAGCTGTGCTTCAACTGCCTTCTGTTGAGCTTGTTGGTTGGCCAGCATGGTTTGCTGAGACTGAAGCATTTGTTTTATCAAAGATAGCTCATCTTCCGGTTGTGCAGTGACGTTTTTCTGAGGGTTTTGTTGTTGAGACTGTTGAATATGCAATTGCGGGTGAAGCGGGGGATGAGTGTACTGATAGTAGGCTGATTGATTTCTAGGGTAGTTAGCCCTAGGGAAATTGTTCCTTGGGTTCCCTTGATTTTGGTTAAATTGTTTGGGAATCCAGGAGGCAGCCTATTGTCAAGCCCCCCTTGTGTCTGATGTTGCGGATTCGTAGTTCCAGAGGGATTCCCATACTGGAATCCGGGATGGTTCCTTGGTTGACTGGGATTATAATAAACTTGTCCGGGAATAGTATGGATGGAATTGACTTGCTCTGGAATCTGATCTTCAGCCTGATTAGTGATGGCCTCATAGGATTGTGGTGGTGGATGCAGATCCATCATCACATTATAGAGTATTCCGCAGGAAAGAGTCAGATGATCCGAAGAATGACAAGCTTCACAGGATCCTGTGACGGCTTTGACTTGATGAACCTGTGGGGTTTTCTTCTTATCAATTTCCCCTAGGGTTGTTTCAAAGGTTTGCTGTTTATGAGCGATTGTCTTCAAAGCTTCGACTATTGACTTTAGTTCCATAGATTCCTCAGCTTTACAGACTTTAAGGACGCCTTTTCCGGTTGACCGCCCCCAGTTGGACTGGTTTTCAGCTCCTAAAGTAACGATTTTCCAGGCATCTTCATAATTTTTCCTCATTAAATTTCCTCCAGATGAGGAATCTAGGAACTGTTTAATGTCATCGATTACCCCTCGATAAAAAGTTTCAATCAATTGATTCTGTGAAATTCCATGATGAGGGAATTTGCGTAGAAGTTCTTTGAATCTTTCCCATGCCTCAGCGAGGGTTTCTCCAGGTAGCTGGGAGAAATGGTTGATCTGCCCTCTGATTTCATAGGTCAGCGAGGGTGGAAAGAACTTCTCCAAGAATTTTTCCTCTAGAGGGGCCCAAGTGGTTATGATGGGTTCTCTGTCCAGTGAGTTGTACCAACTCAAGGCCCTTCCAGATAAGGTGAAATGAAACAGGTGGAGCATTATTGCGTCGAAAGCAATGCCATCTTGCGGGACCAGGCGGCATAATGCCTTAAACCGTTTCAAGTGGTCCATGCAATCGTCCCCTGAACCTCCAGAAAAGGAAATTCCTTGCATAATCTGGATCCACTGGGTCCGGATCTCAAAGTTTGGGATATTGATGATCGGAGGCCGGACCGGGTGGTTGTCTTCGTAATTCTTCGGGACAGCATAGTCCCTCAGTTTCTTGTTTCGTAGTTTGAGCTGAGCAGCCTCGGTCTCTGCTCTTATGCGGGCTTGCTCTTCTGCTCGTATTTCCGCTTGTATTTGGGCACGGGTGTCTGCAATGAGTTGTGCCCGTTGTGCGGCGATAGCAGCATTGACTCTCTCCATCACCAAAGCGGCTTGATGCTGTTCGTCAGCCATTTGACTAGCGCGTTGGCGATTGAGACGGATTCTGCGGTGGAAACTTCTCTCTACCTCGGAGTCGAACTCCGGATCAGGGGAGAATCCTCGATTATGCGGTGATTGCATATACGGGTTCTACCTGAGTAAAGAAAAGGGAACACCTTTAGATAATAGAGACAATATGAAAGCTTCAAGAAGATAGTGAATTATGATTCAAAAAGAAAGTGTAAAATCCTAACCAACTAGAAAAATAAACTAAGTGAAATACTAACGTTCCGTTGTCCTCGGCAACGGCGCCATTTTTTGATGGAGCTGGAACTTACATCAAAAGATTTTCAGTCTTCCAATGGGAGTCCCAGGATTCTATCACCAAAAACCCTAGAGAGGATGAATGTCTTCCCTAGGTTTACCTATAACTGGTGCTTAGATAACAACTCCAACCCCATAAGAGTATGGAAGCCTTATCATAGTACAGATTTAGGATCGAACCCAAAAGACAACGGTCTTGTTGCAAGCAACAAGATGGAAAACGTACAACACTTCACTTAGTTACTTTACTAATTGGCACTTATATCAAAAGGTTGGATTTTGATTGGTTTTTAGACTAAAGAATGAAAAGTAAATAAAGCAAGTAAAACTAAGATTTAACAAATGATGATGAATCACTGGGGTTAAGCAGGTATTCACCACCGCTACACATGCATTGTTTATGTACTAATCAAGCAAGACTTATAAGCTAGATGCATGGATGTTCCACAAGACCGATGCCTTATAAGACAAGAGCGATGCTTTGCATTCAAGGATGATCCACAAGACCGATGCCTCGTAAGACAAGAGCGATGCATTGCATCCTTCGATGTTCCACAAGACCAATGCCCTTATAAGACAAGAGCAATGCATCGCATCCTTCAAGGGTTAAGTAGCTCTCATTCGGTACATTTCTACGTGTCAATGAAGATATGTAGTCTTCCAAAGAGAGAAATCTTACTCAACCTCATGAAACGTGCATCTAAAACTAACAAGCGAGCGATAATTATCAAATCGAATAGTATCTTTGTAGGCCTAGTCTCCTATTCGGATAACCTAGCTACGAGAAGTGCGGGAATGTTGCAACGCCAGCCATTCCCGATCAAATGGTCACATGCTTTACATCATTCCCCTCGCAAAGCGTGTTCCTCGACTTACCAAGGTTACTTCCATACAGATGGAAGTGTAACGGATGATAGTGAGTATACTCCACTCTTTGAGATACACTCCTAGACACCGAAGCGGATGCGTGGTGGATACACACACCAGAAACCAACACTAAATCGGTATTCGAGTCTCGAGAGCGGTCGTAGACAAACCACAACAAAAGACAATAGATGCATACAAGAACGTGGCCATCATTCAAGCATGTATGAAACGATTTAGTATTGAAACAAAAGGATAACATCTTTCTAGTACTAAGTACAAAGCATGGGCAGCGGGGCTAGTCCCCGCGCCCCAGTGGATGGAACTACTCGCTCCTCATAGAGGGAGCAACAAAGGAGGGGGCAAGAAGAGATAGAAAGAACATCATCTCCACTGAGGAGAGAAGGTTGAACCCTTGGTGGAGAGAGCAACGATCTTCACTCTTCGTGGCTTGCTTGATGACGGATCTTCTCCTATCACCTTCTTTGTTGATGAGAGAGAAGGTAGCTTTGCAATGGAATGTGAGTCTCAGACCGGCAGCCTCGGGCGGTAGATGGTGTTGTTCTGGTAGTAGAGAGACAGCCTCTGGACGTCTGGACCTTTTTCAGGGATGGCCCTTGAGGTCTTATTTATAGGCCTTGAGTGAGGTCAAACGGTCTTGAGACCGTTTGAACTCCATGTGGTCTTGGGACCGTTTGGCTTCATGCGGTCTCGGGACCGTTTGAGCTTCATGCGGTCTCGGGACCGTTTGAACTCCATACGGTCTTGGGACCGTTTGGCTTCATGCGGTCTCGGGACCGTTTGAACTCCATGCGGTCTTGGGACCGTTTGGCTTCATGCGGTCTCAGGACCGTTTGAACTCCATGCGGTCTTGGGACCGTTTGGCTTCATGCGGTCTCGGGACCGTTTGAACTCCATGCGGTCTTGGGACCGTTTGGCTTCATGCGGTCTCGGGACCGTTTGGCTTCATGCGGTCTCGGGACCGTTTGAACTCCATGCGGTCTTGGGACCGTTTGGCTTCATGCGGTCTCGGGACCGTTTGAACTCCATGCGGTCTTGGGACCGTTTGGCTTCATGCGGTCTCGGGACCGTTTGAACTCCATGCGGTCTTTGGACCGTTTGGCTTCATGCGGTCTCGTGACCGTTTGAACTCCATGCGGTCTTGGGACCGTTTGGCTTCATGCGGTCTCGGGACCGTTTGGCTTCATGCGGTCTCGGGACCGTTTGAACTCCATGCAGTCTTGGGACCGTTTGGCTTCATGCGGTCTCGGGACCGTTTGAACTCCATGCGGTCTTGGGACCGTTTGGCTTCATGCGGTCTCGGGACCGTTTGAACTCCATGCGGTCTTGGGACCGTTTGGCTTCATGCGGTCTCGGGACCGTTTGAACTCCATGCGGTCTTGGGACCGTTTGGCTTCATGCGGTCTCGGGACCGTTTGAACTCCATGCGGTCTTGGGACCGTTTGGCTTCACTCGGCCTTGAGGTTGTTTATTCTTTTATGATTTTTTTGTGCTTTTTCTACAAGTGTTAAAGGAAAAAGTTAGTTTGATGATGTATTTACAAAAAAGGGGTAAAATTAGGTTTATGTACCGTATAAACGTAAAAAGAGTATGGAAAACTAGAGAAAAAGACTAAGATAAACTAGCTAAAATAGGAGGTTATCAAAGGAGATCTCACATCAATCCCTCATTAGGACATAAGGATATTTGTGCCCATCACCCCCACATAATAAAAAATATGCTCTCTGAGTTAAACTCATTTCACCATTCAGCAAATCCTGACGCTAAATGGATCTATGGCCAGGGAACTACATTATAAGATTCCACTTGTTTAATTAGGTGTATTACAATATATTTTAGCATCAACCAAGTTGCAAGAAAAAATTATAACAGATTCTACAAAGAAAGATGTAATACATTTTTCAAGTACTTTCATAATCTTTAGAACACATTGAATGCATAACACTCGGGATCTCAGTCCCTTATCACATTACTGGAAATTCTCATCCCTTAACATTATCATCATCATGATTACTAGATCTGGGTATTCAAACTCTTAGTTCATCACTAAACATTGTTACCTCTTATCAGGTAACTTATACCTCTAGGTCCTCAGACCAAGGTATTCATTATACTTGTTGTACAAGTATTTCACATGGCCCACAAGACCCATTTAAATATCTTGTAACCTCTCACTAGGAAACAACTATCTTTTAAGATATCAGACCATATAAACATTATACTTGTTGTACAAGTATTTAACATGGATCACAAGACATATTTAAATCTGTATCGTATAAAATATCATAGCTCATACCTGGCTATGCTCATCATCTCATGATTCCTGCATGGTTAGCACTTCATGATAAAAACACTAGTAGTATATGACATCACCATGTAATGCAAGAGAAATACATCCTTTCCATTATTAGGGTTAGAATTTCCCATTCTTAACTGAATAGGGTTTCAGATTCACATCATCACTATGTGATATAAGAGAAATACATCCTTCCCATTATTAGGGTTATGTTTCTCATTCTAATCGATTAGGGTTTCAAGTTCATATTATCAATGCAAACCTTAATTCATTTCTCCATTCATTTCTCCACACATCTAGGAGCATGCATTGATATCATAAGTATTCTATCATACTTATTTATTATCATCATTTATCATTACATGACTATCAACACAAAGTATGAGTTCCTCTCTCATCCTCACTAGGATATTGATTACATCATACTTTATTCACTTGGCTTAACCCTTTCTCAAGGTATGTTAGCCTACACTTATCAAAGTGCATTAAACTCATTACATCTTAATGTAACAATTGATATGACACACTTCATGTGTTACTCTCCAAGTATATTGGATTTGAGGTGCATCAAGGTGTATCAACCTTGAGGTGCTGGATGTGATATTTATCATGCCTTGGTGTATCAATTCCCTCATCACTTTTAACTTACTTAAGTTCATCAACTTATATTCTATTAGGGTATTTCTCATCCTAATACTTTATGCACTAACCCATCACATGTATTCTATAGTGTATTGGCTATAAGTCACACACTTGAATTACCCAACTATCATTAAGTGATATGGACTCATATCGGGTTAAGGCATTGTTGATATAGGGTTGACCATTATCAACCACTTTAGATGTTTCACCTATCAAGGTATTATTCACACCATTACTTGGTGTTATACTTATCACTCCTAAGAGTGTTTAACCCTCATCTTTACAAGGTGTATCAGGTTGAATCATGTATGTCAAGTTGAACACATGTATTGGGTTAGGGGTATATCGGGCTAGGCATCATCATATCCCTCATACCCTTACCCATTAAGGTAACAACCTTACCAATCATATGGTGTATCACCTTCACCATACATGGTGTAACATCCTCAACTAACTTGAAGATATTGGACACACCATAGTTTAGTGTATTGGCCATCACATGTTCTAGGGTATTAACCACCTTACCACTTTTGTCATTTAGTGTATTGGGTTACCCATCATATTGTTTTAGAGGTGTGTCCTCAACACCATATCGTGTAAGAGGTGTATGCTTACTTACCATATCGGGCAAAGAGGTGTGTGTGTGCTTCACACAATATCAGGTAAAGAGGTGTGTGTGTGATTCACACCATATCGGGCAAAGAGGTGTGTGTGTGCTTCACACCATATCGGGAAACGAGGTGTGTGTATGCTTCACACCATATCTAGCAAAGGGGTGTGTGTGTGCTTCACACCATATCGGGCAAAGAGGTGTGTGTGTGCTTCACACCATATCGAGAAAAGAGGTGTGTGCACTCTTCACACCATATCGGGCAAAGAGGTGTGTGTATGCTTCACACCATATCTATCAAAAAGGTGTGTGAGTGCTTCACACCATATCAGGCAAAGAGGTGTGTGTATGCTTCACACCATATCAGGCAAAGAGGTGTGTGTTTGCTTCACACCATATCGGGCAAAGAGGTGTGTGCTTGACACTATATCGTGTATGGGGTCTTTGATTGACCTCATATCGTACAAGAGGTGTATGGTTGACACCATATCGTGCAAGGAAGTACAAACTCATATCCATATTGTTTTAGTGGTGTATGTCCATCACCATATCGGGCTAGAGGTGCTTGCTTGTATTCTTGAACCTGATACCACTTTGTAAGGTGATACCATCATCTTCAAGCTCTAGACTTTCGTTATACTTGTTCTAGTACATGGATAACAGGTCTAAGAAACTATTATAACTCATAGATATATCAAGTATTCAAGAAAATCTCAGAATTGAAAGTAGATCATCATATATAGCAAGAAAGACGGTGAGTAATAACATGTTTGGGTTCAATTTATATAACCCGCCTCAAGAACAACTTCAAAGCTCCAAGCTCCAAAGCTTCACGTTCCTAAGGTTGAATATGACTTATCAAAAGTTCAAGGATAGTTAAAAAATCCTCCATATAGAACTAATCACCATAGTTAAGAACTTGGTGAGAAAGAAAATAAAGGAATAACTATAACTCGTGAATCATGCTTCAACCAAGGTTGAAGATGACCATGGCCTTACATTAAGCTTGGTGATCGAGCTCCCCTTGCTCCTTGAGATACTATGCACGATATCTAAGAGGGTATGCACTATTTCCTAGAGAAATAGAGTGATAGGGGTTGAAAATATTCACTAGTAGATGAAAGGGAGGGTATATATCCTTGAGGTTCATGGGATAGAGTGTAAGAGGTGTCATCTTCTTACTACAACTAGGTGCCACATGGCCATGCATGGATTGACACATGTACTTGCATGCATTCCATCTTTATATTTCCATGAAAAATAAAACTTGAGGATGATGCAGGGAATAAGGGTTGGCCCCTTAGGTTATCGTCTAGGGTAAGCCACTTCCACTCTCCTTATTATTATATTCACAATTCAATACAACCTTTCCAAAGGAAAGTTGCAAGCTAATATCTATTGCTTTATTGAGGTTCTTAGCTCGTTTTTGCAAGGGTAAAGAGCTAAAAAAACAATATGGGGGCCTCCTATTTGTCTCCTTGGCCGATAGGGACTCCCATTTAACACTACAACCCGATATACTCAATACGAGCTCAAATTAGGGTTTCCATTACACAACCCTTCTTGGTCTTTTCATCACCAAGGATACTACCACTCAAAAATGAGTGTCTACTTCTTTATCTCTCCTCTAAATGATACATAGAGGAAGTAGGAACAATATAGAGGTGGTAATTTGCATATGAACCCTACATTTTGAGTAAATTACAATTTGCACCAAAATTGGTATACAAGGCACTAACATTATTCAAACAAGCTCAAACTTGGAATTTACGCTTTCCACAACCACCACCTAGAATCATTCTCTCTCTTATGATGCTAAAGCACTTAATGCACGTTCAAAATGTGACATTTTGCAATATAACCCCTCATCTTGGGTAAATTGCACTTTGGTCCAAAACAAAGGAACATTGCTCAAACAACATTCAATCAGGACCAAACTTGAAACATAAGTGTGTCACATGATAAAAAAACACTTTAGAGGATTATATTAAAGTTATAAGCAACTTATTTAAGCCGAACAAATAGGGTTATCCCTAAACCCAGGTCAGGGTCATTACAAGAGCAGTACTAGGATTGGTGACTGGTCAGGAAGTTGATAACAACTTGTGCATGAGTGGGAAAAAAGCATGTAGTCGAGGGTATTGGTGGTATCTGGGGCCATTCTTAATTCTTTCAACACTATTACAACCTTGGTAATGGGATAGAACATTGCAAATGGTATCAGAGCCAAAACACCTCCAGTTCATCGAGCCCACATGGGCATGTGGCATGCTAGTATTTAGTCATATGCTCCAGGCATGTTGGAAAGGGATATCCATGGTGATTTAGATACCCTTGATCTAGTACTCATGATTGAGATATGGGTATACATGGGTCATTTTGGGTCTACCCAAAAATGGATAATGGTTATGAGGCCTTATAGTTGAATCATTTTAGTTGAGACATGATGAGAGCAACAAGAGTCTAAGGGTTTAACATCCCAGGACTTGAGGTCTTAAGACTCAAGAGATGAAAAATACACACAACAACCATGATATTTTTATACATATCAAAAGTAAACATCAGAATGGCCCCGTTTACCTAGAAAAATAAGATTTTAAATATGATAACTCATGGAAAGAAGCATTCCTCAATCCTACCACAATTTACAGAATGCACGACTCCAAGAGTTGGGCACACACTTTCTAAAATATGACTCCAATCAAGTTCAAAGTGAAAATTATATTCCAAATGGGGATTTTAAAATCTAACTATAATATTTGGCCCTCAAACTCAAAATTTTCAATTATAATCTTTAGATCAATGTTCATGCATGCCAAACCACACTGAAAATAGTGCTAATACATGGTTTTCTATTAAATGAAACTACAACACATAAAAATGAAAGATACATGAATGTAGAATGATGAATACAACCAGTTCTTTATCTCCTCCTTCAAACATGTTGTCAAGCATTTAGCCAAAGGCCTATTATTAGAGAAAGAAAATCCTAAAGACATATGATCCTTGCTTGATCTAGATGAATAATGCTAGTAGACTATTGACGATTAAAATATGAAATCTTGGACTGTCCTCTATGCCCAAAGAACCATCTTGACAAGAAGTTGAATCTACCTCAATACTAACCAAATATGGCTCCAAAATTACCACCTGACCTCAAGGGACCACAACAAGTATAAAACCTTCCATGAGTAAGTCACTCATGTTGATACTAGTACCAAAAACGTGTAGGGTTCCCAAGATGTGTTGGCTATGCATGTATCTTGAAAGGATACTCAAACTAAAGAAGCCCCCTACTACACTATTACTATCATACTCCTCCTTCAAGGATGAACTCCAACCAAATTCGTTGGGTAAGTGACACAAAACTCCTACATTGTTGTCACGATGAGGTCTCATCTCTAGAAATTCATCAAAACATTAACTATTTATAGAGGAGAATGAGGAGTCTTGGGACTATGATCTTCCTCTAGTGGAGGAGGATGTCATATCTCATAATCAAAGTCATCTTGTTAGTTGGAGGATTCATAATCAACCACCTGAGGAGAACATATGTCAAGATAATTGCAATTGAAGCAAACAACAAAAACTAAATATGAAATCTTACTAATGGAGCACACATCAGAATACCACACACTCACATGTGAGTAACAATGTTCAAACCTAAAGATAATGTCATCCCAGATACATAGTGTAACCCACTTGGCTTCCCATCAACTCTCATGTAGATTGATCAATCCCAACACTAGGTGGAATTAATCTAGGAAAAAGGTCAAATGGAATGTTCCAGCCACTATCCCACTAGAGAGTAGCACCATCACCCATATACAGAATGCTACCTTCTAGCAACTCAAATTTTATCTTCTAAGAATTAAAGTCTAAGGATTTGAAGTAAATATCACAAAGTGTACTAGACTCATCGAGCTAAAACCTAGAAAAGATCATAAATTAAACCTGAGAAATGCAAAATGAAAGAGTAATCTAAAAAGATACATACAATTCAGACAATAACAAACAAAAGTGCTAGTCATACATCTGCATACGCCATCCACTCCAACTCACCACTCCATTGCTTGTATGGTACTTGTTAGTATATATGCTTTTTGTTGTGTTGTGTGCTTTAGACTTGTCTTGTCTTTAGCTTTTATTTTATCCCATATTGCCTAATTCTAATTCTCACTTACTCTCTTATCCTATACAAGAGAGTGCATTATTTTATTAGCATATCAAATAAAGGTTTTCTTATTCTATATGGTTTTAAAGCAATGACAACTACTGATCCTCATTAGTATTTTTGTGTTACGACCATGAAACTTGATGGCTCAAACTATCATCTTTGATCAGAATCTTTCGAATGATATATCAAAGTCCAAGGGCACTATTCTCGTATCTCCATTGATGCTAGAATCTCTCTTGTTGCTATAGCTGGTGAAAAAATCAAGTTGTTGGTATGTATGCCCAGATAGCGAATACTATGACGATTGTAATGGGGCATTAGATACATGATTCCATAATGATAAAGGTAAATCTATATGTTATGTTTGTCTCAATGATGATATTAAGGCACATATATAACATATCTCTAAAGAATGATATTACTCAATGACAAATGTCTTCAGGTTCAAGACTCGATCAATGAAATCATATGTATGATAAGAGTATATACATTCTTGTTATTTCCCTAGTGAGACAGTATTATGGAAGAAAAATAGATGAATGAAATACATAAGACTAGAGTGTGTGTTTTTTGATGCTAGAGTCTCATCAGTCATGATATGTGATATCAATTCAAACACACATGTACATGTTAGAGAATAGTGTATTGACAAACCCACCTTGAGAGTGATGCATGGATGTCATGAAATGGTAGTCAGAATCAACTCTCATAGTGATAGTGGTGATTGTGATTTTTAGACCTGAAGTCACTACAGTCATCACATGTTGCTAAATGTATTTAGACATCAATCAGCTTGACCTTGAATAACGATTGTCATAAAGGTGATGCTCAGGTGCATTGTGACACATGCAGATTGAGTGTGAGTGATTTAGATGGAATTTGTCCCTATGATAAGAGATTGATATCCAGGTCACTTGATAAGCGAGACTGAGGACCATATGGCCATATTCATGAGATTCAATATGTGATATGTGAACCCACATGCATCTTATTATAGGCTGATCGAGTTTTGGAAATATGGATTGAATGTTGAAGAAGATGATTATTGCATGCCTCAAGTTCAATCCAGATATCAAAGACAAAGGAACTGTAAGGTCATAGTAAAACTGATCAGAGACTATAGGTTAAAGTTGTTCTCCAAATTTCTGAATGACTAGGGTATCAATGATGTGTTTCTAGATATCATTCATTTCTTGTAATTTCATAAGTTGGTTATGGACATTCACTGCCAATGTATCTTGGGAACTATAGGGTCACACACATAGGATGCACTTGGAATAGGAGTTTAATTATGAATCATGTTTATGTTGATTACTAAAGTGTTTAGGTATTACATTTAAACAATTGAGGTTGAAAATTGACTGAGTGGATTATGAACCAACCTGTTTAAGTGTTGAACTGACCGACTCAAGTGTCAAGTCAAATGGAAACAATATTGGTGGAACAATTGCTAAACCAGGGCATGAACTGATTGGTTCTGTAACACCCCAGACCTGGGTTATGGTTTAACCCTAGAAGTTTTACTTAAGAAAGTTACTTACAAAACTTGTTCTAATCTTTTGATAAGTAATTAAGGCTTCTTGTGAAGTCTATTTTTGAGTTTGAGCTTAATTGCAAACTATTTGTGCATTATATGATAGTCTGAGTGAAAAAGTGCAATTTTCCCAAGATGAGGGGTTATATTGCAAATGTCACATGTTGAATGTATTTAAAGGTGTTCTTAAACATCATGAGAGAGAGAATGATGCTAAGTGGTGGCTTGTGGTAAGCCTAAATTCTAAGTGAGAACTTGTTTGAATAATGCTAAGTGATTTGTGTATCAAATTGGAAATTATCTAAAATGGAGGGTTGATATGTAAATTACCACTTCTAGTGTGTCCCTATTCCCTCTATGTATCATTTAGAGGAGAGAGAAAAAAGGGGGCGCCATGATTGAACCATCTTTGAGGGATGGTACCCTTATTGATGAAAAGGCTAAGAAAGAATTAAAGGTGAAGCCCTTACTCGAGCTATATCGAGTTGTAGACTTAGAATGGGAGTCCCTATCGACTAAGGGGCGATGGAGGGAGTCTCCTATCAGTTTTTTGAGCTTTATCTTTGCCAATGATGGGCAAGATACTTCAATAAAGTGATATGTATCGGCTTGCAACTTATCTTAGAAAAAGATGGAGTTGAATATAATAATAAAGTGAGTGGAAGAAGACTTGTCCTAGAAGATAACCAAAGGAGCCTGACCCTTATCCTTTGCATCATCCTCAAGCTCTTATTTTTGCATGGAAAGATAATTATGGGATGCATGTAAATAATATGTGTCGACCATGCATGGCTAGGTGGCATGTAGTAGCTTAAGATGATGACACCTCTTACACTCCTTTCCATAAAACTCAAGTATAAATACCTTGCCCTTCACTTGTTAGTAGAGTTTTTGAAACCTCATTAGCATCCTTCTCTTACATATCATTCAAACCCTTCTTGTATCGTACATGAGCAAGAGGAGTTGAGTAGAAAGCTTGGTATCGGCCAAAGACAAAGGATATCGGCCAAATAGGTAATAGAAACCAAGTAAGATGATATCATCCTTTGGGATTGGAGGTATCATGCAAAAAGTTAGGAGATCAAGTCTTGGATCTTAGAGAAGCTCATCTTCAACCTTGGGAACTTGAATAGTTGGAGTTTGAAGCTTGGAAGTTACTTTAGAGGCATGTTATATAACTTGAAACCATCTATATTATTATCCATTTTTCAATATTGTCCCACTTGTTGATTTCTTTCAAATTTGGATTTTCTTTGATCAATTGATATATCCATGAGTTCCAGTAAGTAGTCAGGATTGTTGTCCATGGTTTAGAATAGTAAGATAAGGATCTTAAGGTTGTTGATGATGACATAATCATGAAACAACCCGATATGGGTTGAAGAACCTTGAAATGCGATACAAAACCCAACATGGTGGTTGTTACAACCCCACCTACCGGTAACCCCCAATTAAGGGAGACCGAGAGGTCGAAGCCGCACCCATAATTTCCAGATCAACGGTTCGGCAATTAACTAAGAATAATTATCAAATTTTAACATACTAAATGGGAAAACTGTAAGAAAATAAACTTTTGCATACCTTTTCAAAAACTTGGATCTCTAAACTTCTATCCACTTATGGATTCTATTCTAACTAATCCTCCTTGTATTTTACTTCATGTATTTCACAATATGACGATTTACTATTTGTCCTTTTGGCTTGTACCTAAAATGTCGAAAAACAAAACGTCGGTCAGTCGAGGCTGTTGTGTGGGGGAAACAATAATCGTGCAACTATGATAACAATGTATTGCAACCAATTACCATTTAACAAACAATTTTACGTTTTAAATATAACAGCGCGATCCATGCATCCCCTATCCTCTGTGTTGTCCATGCCGTGGACCAGGATGCTACTTTCCTCATAGTAGATCCCTATTAAACTCCTCATGGTCCCACCCATAGGTGAACCAGTTTCTAGGGTTGAGTCACATGGCACTACCCGTAAGTAGCCCACTCCTTAACTCATGGCATGCTAAAGGGTCTCATGGCACTACACTTGGTAGACCAGTTTCTAACCCATGATAACCTAGACCTTACTCTAGGTTACCCCTTTTTAGCCTTTACATGCCACAGAGGTGGACCCGAATCTAGCTAGTTATACATGTATATTCATAGTGATAGTCATAGTCACTCTACAGTTGCATGAAATAAAAGCATCCAACAGTTATTTCAATCCAGGAGGGAAACATCGATAAAATCATCGGAAAAATAGTCAGGATAATCATAAGCATAACCACATACTTGACTTGATGATTTCACAAGCATTAAGCAATTCCAACCAAGAAAGAAATCCAAGCAAGCAATTCAACATAATTCCTGAAAAGAATATGTACTCTATTTATTACACACTTTATCAAGAATCTAATTTATTGACTTGGATTCACTTTCTAGGGTTTCTAATCCGAATTAAGGTTTCATTAATATTCATTAGGGTTTCTTGGATCAATTTCTCAAACTTTATCCCTTTTAGGTCAATAAACCATAAAATACTCTTTTCTACTTATATAAACCTTAATTGCTCAAATTATCCATTTTAATAGTATTTTATACCCAAATCGACTTAGGATCATCATATCTCTATTTATTCATGGATTTGAACAATTAAAACAATTAAAAGACATTCACCTAAATTAGTGTTTTCAAGCTCATTAATGCATATTCATGCACAAAACCCTAAATTAAGCCAATTACATAGAAAGATCATCTTTTTCGATCCTATCTTCACTTTTATCAATAACATGTTAATATTGGCTTGAGTTATCCAATGAACATCATTAAATCCATCTATCATTAAATCTAAGGGTTTTTAATTAATTACATCCTTAAAGATGATAACTTTATGTACTTTTCAAATTTCAATTATATTTATGCACATAATCTCTAAATTAACTAATTACATGCAAAGTTCATCCTTTTCGATCTTAATGTACCTTTTTACAATTAACATGTTAATGTCAACTTTAATCGCCCATTAAACTCTACCAATTACATTAATCATTTCAAAAGGAGAGTTTCTTAATCTTTAATTCATAACTTACACTACTTTTGAATAGAATGCAAAATTAGGCTTCAAACATAATTTCTTTGTGTTCCTCTCATTCTTAGGATCAATTTTCATATAAGACTTGTTTTAATCCGATTTTCCTAGAATTAATTACGATTTTAGCAAAAGTTACCTTTCTCGACCAATGACATGTTACCACGTCCTCCAGTTCATGCGACGTTGCTTGCAAATTGGAAAACATAACCGAGTTACATTTTTACCCTCACTTAAGCAACCCACTCTGCACAGCACAGAGGGGTAGAACCGTCAAATAGGTTGGATCTTCTTCAACCTCCAGCTTGCACGAACCAGCCGCCGTAGCTGCCGAGGGCGCGGCTCCAGCTCCATCCCTGGACCCTGACGGTGACCAGGAATCATATCTTCCTCTCGAACAACCCCCTTCGCAACCCTCCAGGCCCTGCCCTACGGCCAGGATGGCCGGGCTTGCAGGCTTTTTACCCCCGACCTACAGCCGTGCTGCAGTCTTCTTGCTGGTGCTGCGCGAAGGCACGAGCAAGGGGGTGATGGCCGATCTCCACAGAGTCGTCGTGGGTTCATTCTTCACTGAACAAGATCGGTTAAAAGCTCCTAGTGGTGCCATGGCCACGCTGCTCCTCTACCTAGGGTTTTGAGCAAAGAAGATGTAGAAGAATACATAGATGAGATAGGAAGGGATGCAGGGATCTCCTTGGGCTCGACCCAGAGGTCCTAACCTTTTATAGAGGAGGGTACGAAGCCCTCGGTGGGTTATCCATGAGTTACCAAGCCCTTTTCTCAAACGAAACTCTTTTCCTTCAATGTGAAGTAAGTTTCTCTCTCTCCTATTTATCTTTTTAGATATTCCTTCTTCTTTAGATATTAGGATTTCAAAAACCATCCCTCTGATTGCTTTTTAAACCATTAGCACGAAATTCTATTTTCATTTAATAAAAAATCACTTCCTTTTTCACAATGCCACCAAAATCATTAATAATGTATCATATTATATTCCTATTTATCATTACTATTATTTTCTCTTTCTCTTTCTTCATTGGGGCTCTTTGGACCCCAAGAAACTCCAAGACTTCAAAATTACATTTTTTAAGGATACTTATTATCCTTCTAAATGCATCTAAATGCATTATTCTTGATTATCATGTTTATTTCTTATTAAAATAACTCTTTTTGAGGTTTTCTCTTTATTTCTCTTTTAATTTCCTCATTGGCATTCCTTTTAATATTAGAAACCTCATGTATACTAAAATTCACCAAGAAATCTCATTTATGCCTCTTTCCACTCATTTTCCAAATTTTATCATTATTTTCAATTTCTTTCTTAATAAAGAAATACTTAATTGATCTTTTCTTTTCGTATTGCACTCTTTATGCAACTTTCGACTCCTTGGAACCCAAGGAACCCAAGAGGCACGAAATCCCTCTTTGGATTTGCCTTCTAGAGGTTTCCACATTTTTCTTTTCTCAAATATTCAATTATTCATTCACTAATTGAATTTTTTTGTTATTTGGGCCCAATAGCCAATAAAGCCCATAACACAAACATCAAGGCTATTGTAAACAAAATCCATTTATTCCAAATACATTATATCATTGTTTGTTTAAATATCCTTAATATGAGAAATTACATTTCTCGGCAACTGAACCCAAAATCAGGGTTGTAACATCCTTCCCCTCTTATAGGAATTTTGTCCTCAAATTTCTAACAAGCAAACAAACAATTCAGGATAAGACTTTTCCATGTCCATCAATGGCCCCTACGTGACTTTACCTTATCCATGGCACTTCCAAAGAACCTTTATCATCACATATTCTTTTCTCCGAGTTCTTTCATCCTGGCATCTATAAACTACACAGGTGGAATCAGGCCATTTCAGCCTCCCTTGGGCTCACTAAGTTCATTGCTTAGCACATGGTCGGGATACCTCACATAGTGCTCTAAATTGGACACATGGAACTCATCACACATTACTGTATCATGAGGGGTAAGATCAAACTTAACCTTGTCCCCCAAACTGTGTCAAAAGAACCCATGCATCGGGGACTCAACTTTCTTAGCTATAACTTAGAGGGGTCGGATTTTTATGTCACATATTCTCCCACAGTGAACTACATGTTAGTCTACTTTGCATCTGCTCACGACTTTCGTCATCTCTAGGCTACTTTCAGCCATTGCATGATCAAAGTAACTTCATTTACACACACTGTGGTCCTTTTCTAACCATCACATTGTCCTTTCACCAACATCACCTTACTGAAGTGGTGACCGACACAACCTCCCTTACAGAGCTTCTTTAAATCCCAATACTGGATATGGTGGTTATCTTCACATCTTTCATAGGACAAGAACTATCTCTAGTTGTCACCCTGAATGAGGACACATGCTCTCATCAGACCCTTTAGTCTGGATCATACTAACCATTAGTTAGGGGTAATAAACTGTACTAACATAGAGTTCTTCATGTACCTTATTCCATCTTATGGAAGTAACCCTTTCGGTTATATTCAAGAACTTTTGAATTCACTACATGGTGTATTTGAACCATCTGTCTCATATGTAGTTCAACCCGATCTGTTCCTTGACAGTACTCTTTCTTTCTCATGTCATCTAGGTAAGGCAATCTACCATAACCCACATTGCATCTTGACCTTCCTTGGTCTGGATGAGATTTATCACAACATCCATAGTGATGAACTCCCATTCCCTCTCGGGAACTCTTTATCCTCTATACCAATGCACTGGGTTACCGATGTTCATCCTTCACCTTTCGTCATGCATGGCAACATACCACATGTAGCCTCATCTTCAAGATCCATAGTAATGCTACCACTCATTATCTTAGTAGTATCATGGTGTATGGTGATCTTAAAATCATGATTTCATGTTTGTCATGATTCCTTAAGATAGATTCCTCAGAAACCCTAAACCACTCTCATCAGGGTTTCATCACCTTCCTATCCAAAGCGTGCATTGGAGGTTCTACAACCATCCTTTTATTGCATCAAGGACTAGACTGGCTAATCCAACAACCATTAAATTTTTCAACATAACTCGTTACATCAGAGTGTTATCCAAACACATCTCCTTTCCAAACTTAGTGTTAGCCTAACAACCTCTTCTAGACAAACTAGGCAGTTATATCTCAACCAGAGCATCGATTACCACTTCACATCCTTAGGTATTAGGTAACATTGAAGGTATACACTTCCATGTATATCACTTATCATCTCACCTCAACTCTATGTCTATCTTAATTAAGAACACTCTCTGATTTCATCATCATGGTGATCAGGCTCCACCTGGTATAACTTGTAAGTTCCACATAGCTCATGATAAAAACATCCTTATAAGATGACTACCTTATTTCTCTTTAAGGTTTGCAAACCATCCATGTATCATTCACTTTACCAGGACATGTTATCCACATAGCTCATGATACCTCGTAGCAACGTTCCAACTCACATCATCTTTTATCCTTGGTGTATGGCATGCGTACTGTCCTATCTCTCACTCCCATAACAAGAAGAAATAAGCATTTGGCGGCCGTCCAAATACATAGTTCTTCCTATTCAAAGAGTAGAGATGGTACATCCCACCTTGCCAATACACCTTCAAATCTAAGTTGAAACGTGCTGCAAAGGTCTTTACATCACAAACATCATGATATCAAAGTTGCCTCCATGGAAAACTAGTCTTGAACCTACTGAAGTTTACACACATCCCTTGGTCATCTCCTCTAGGTCTATAGGGTGCCGACACTTTTGGGGTCCTCCCTCTTCCCATATGCATCCAGAGAGTGCCCTACTCATCTGCCCTTTGGGTCCCATGAGTTAATGAAGGTGATCAATCTCCTAACCCATGGCCCTCACATAATGATAGTTGTTACCTCCCGACCCTATAATCATGTGCAACTAGGGAATTAGGCAACTCCTACTTCCATCAGTATTATCCCTACCTGACCCTAGGATAGACTTAGGATTCTCTTATAGTACATGTTCAACTTAGAACCTTACCCAAGCCTTCATCATCTCTCTCTCTGCATTCATGGGATGACTTTCATCCTTTCATAGGGGTCATGGCAACCTGCCTACCTTGGTCAAGCCCCATACCAGTTACCTCCATGGTAACACATCCGTATGCACTTTGAGATGGTTATCTATGGGTCTACAACCAATAAAATTGGTATACACCCTAAAAAAGGGTCCCTCTCCCAGGATGAGAGGAAACTACAACTCTTGACAACAAGGTCACAAACATCCTTAGGGTTTACATCCCTGTGAGCATGCTTGACCCTAGCAAGGCATTAAGGCACAAGCGGACCACTGACTAACCATTCTAGGTGACACTTATTCTCGTCCTCAACCTTGGGTCAAGATCATACCTTCCCTTGTCATCAACTTAGCTTTGAGGGGTTCATCGAACATACCTTAAACTTAAGGGGATTCCCTTTTCCTCTATACATGCGGAGTACCATGGTCGAAACTATAGAAACTAAATTCTCGTCATGAGCATTAGGTATACCACTTCACCTCTTAGGCCTAGGAACCCTAGGTTCACTTTCTTGATGTCCAGTTGTCTACTCAACCTCTTAACCACAAACCAAACATGTATCAGGTATGACATACACTCCCTGTCATCCTTTTTTCTTGATCAACACTTTAAAGTTGAGTCCTCCTCAAGGACAATCAACAAGGTACAAGGCCTCATAACCTGTTACTAAACCTCTCCAGGGTATACACAACTTCTTCTTCCTTTCTCAGAAGGTAAACACTTATACCATAGGAACATAGGTGCCAGAAGCCTCATCCTCTCTCTAGGGTTTGGTTCCTCCCATGGCAACCAAGGCATCATCAACCTCTAGGGATCAAGAATGTGGCGACCACTATCACCCACTTAGGTCGCATCGTCCTCAACTCCCGACTTCTCCTCAAATCTCAGAGTCTAGGCTTCAAACCTCTCATGGCTCATACGTCATCCAAGGTATGTCCATCCGAACACCTGGTCTAACTCGTCATGCCAACTCTCTCTCTAACCTTCACTTAGGGTTAGGGTTATCATCATCCTCAGAGGATGAACTAGGTCTCTACTTGCAATGGAGATCTCTATCTCCAAGACTAACTTTCTCTCTTTATCCTCCTGACAAGAAGGTCTAGCCTCAGGTCTCTCCTGAGTGCATGACAACTTATGTCATACGTCCTAAGCATGTATCTATTCCTTTACGCTTAATCTATTAAGCTTATGTCCATGACATCTTATTTACATGCTTTTCATTAATCTAGTGTAGGATTCTTTAAACCTTATTAACCTTACCCATACCTCAAGAGGGTGAGGAGGAGAGAGAAAACCCTAATCCTTAAGGTCCTTAATAGAATTTGTGATGAGAAGGGATGAATAAGATGAGAAAGTCCTAAATGTATCTTATTTCGATTCATACCCTAAGACTTTGGCCAGGCAATCACATAGATCCGGGAGTCCTCGTATTCTGACTAGCGGTGTGGAGGAAAATATTGCCATCCCCCGGTCGTGATCCTTTACTAGACACCTCCATCTTTCGGATAATCCTCTAATAACTCCCTTGGGTTCTAAAGAGTTTGTAAAATTTAATAATTATTAATGGTTAAGTGAGGAACCTAGGCTATGATACCAAATGTTATGACCCCACCTACCGGTAACCCCCAATTAAGGGAGACCGAGAGGTCGAAGCTGCACCCATAATTTCTAGATCAAAGGTTCGACAATTAACCAAGAATAATTATCCAATTTTAACATACTAAATGGGAAAACTATAAGAAAATAAACTTTTGCATACCTTTTTGAAAACTTGGATCTTTAAACTTCTATCCACTTATGGATTCTATTCTAACTAATCCTCCTTGTATTTTACTTCATGTATTTCACAATATGACGATTTACTATTTGTCCTTTTGGCTTGTACCTAAACCACCGACAAACAAAACGTCAGTCAGCCGAAGCTGGTATGTGCGGGAAACAATAATTGTGCAACTATGATAACAATGTATTGCAGCCAATTACCATTTAATAAACAATTTTATGTTTTAAATATAACTACGTGATCCATGCATCCCCTATCCTCTGCATTGTCCCTGCAGTGGACCTGGATGCTACTTTCCTCATAGTAGATCCCTATTAAACCCCTCATGGTCCCACCCATAGGTGAACCAGTTTATGGGGTTGAGTCACATGGCACTACATGTAAGTAGCCCACTCCTTAACTCATGGCATGCTAAAGGGTCTCATGGCACTACACTTGGTAGACTAGTTTCTAACCCATGATAACCTAGACCTTACTCTAGGTTACCCCTTTTTAGCCTTTACATGCCACAGAGGTGGACCCGAATCTAGCCTGTTATACATGTATATTCATAGTGATAGTCATAGTCACTCTATAGTTGAATGAAATAAAAGCATCCAACAGTTATTTCAAGCCATGAGGGAAACATCGATAAAATCCTCGAAAAACTAGTCGGGATAATCATAAGCGTAACCACATACCTGACTTGATGATTTCACAAGCATTAAGCAATTCCAACCAAGAAAGAAATCCAAGCAAGCAATTCAACATAATTCCTGAAAATAATATGTACTCTATTTATTACACACTTTATCAAGAATCTACTTTATTGACTTAGATTCACTTTCTAGGGTTTCGAATCCTAATTAAGGTTTCATTAATATTCATTAGGGTTTCTTGGATCAATTTTTCGAACTTTATCCCTTTTAGGTCAATAAACCCTACAATACTCTTTTCTACTTATATAAACCTTAATTGCTCAAATTATACATTTTAATAGTCTTTTATACCCAAATCGACTTAGGATCATCATATCTCTATTTATTCATGGATTTGAACAATTAAAACAATTAAAAGACATATTCACCTAAATTAGTGTTTTCAAGCTCATTAATGCATATTCATGCAAAAAACCCTAAATTAAGCCAATTACATAGAAAGATCATCTTTTTAGATCATATCTTCACTTTTATCAATAACAGGTTAGTATTGGCTTGAATTATCCAATGAACACCAATAAATCCATCTATCATTAAATCTAAGGGTTTTTCATTAATTACATCCTTAAAGATGTTAACTTTATGTACTTTTCAAATTTCAATTATATTTATGCACATAATCTCTAAATTAACTAATTACATGCAAAGTTCATCCTTTCGATCTTAATGTAGCTTTTTATAATTAACAAGTTAATGTCAACTTTAATCACCCATTAAACTCTACCAATTACATTAATCATTTCAAAGTAGAGTTTCTTAATCTTTAATTCATAACTTACACAACTTTTTGAATAGCATGCAAAATTAGGCTTCAAACATAATTTCTTTATGTTCCTCTCGTTCTGAGGATCAATTTTCATATAAGACTTGTTTTAATCTGAGTTTCCTAGAATTAATTAAGATTTTAGCAAAAGTTACCTTTATGGACCAATGGCATGTTGCCACATCCTCCAGTGCATGCAACGTTGCTTGCAAATTGGAAAACATAACCGAGTTATGTTTTACCCTCACTTAAGCAACTCATTCTGCACAGTACAGAGGGGTAGAACTGTCAAATAGGTTGGATCTTCTTCAACCTCCAGCTTGCGCGAACCAGCCGCCCTAGCTGCCGAGGGCGCGACTCCAACTCCATCCCTGGACCCCGATGGTGACCAGGAATCATATCTTCCTCTTGAACAACCCCCTTCGCAACCCTCCAGGCCCTTCCCCACGGCCAGGATGGCCGGGCATGCAGGCTTTTTACCCCTGACCTGCAGCCATGATGCAGTCTTCTTGCTGGTGCTGCGCGAAGGCGCGGGCAAGGGGGTGATGGCCGATCTCCCTAGAGTCGTCATGGGTTCATTCTTCAGTGATCAAGATCGGTTAAAAGTTCCTAGTGGTGCCATGGCCATGCTGCTCCTCTACCTAGGGTTTTCAGTGAAGAAGATGTAGAAGAAGACATATATGAGATAGGAAGGGATACATGGATCTCCTTGGGCTCGACCCAGAGGTCCTAACCTTTTATAGAGGAGGGTACGAAGCCCTAGGTGGGTTATCCCTGAGTTACCAAGCCCTTTTCTCAAAAGAATCTCTTTTCCTTCAATGTGAAGTAAGTTTCTCTCTCTCCTATTTATCTTTTTAGATATTCCTTCTTATTTAGATATTAGGATTTCGAAAACCATCCCTCTTATTTCTTTTTAAACCATTGGCACAAAATTCTATTTTCATTTAATTGAAAATCACTTCCTTTTTCACAATGCCACCAAAATCATTAACAATATATCATATTATCTTCGTATTTATCATTAATGTTATTTTCTCTTTCTCTTTCTTCATTGGGGCTCCTTAGACCCCAAGAAACTCCAAGACTTCGAAATTACATTTTTTAAGGATACTTATTATCCTTCTAGATGCATCTAAATGCATTATTCTTCATTATCATGTTTATTTCTTATTAAAATAACTCTTTTTGAGGTTTTCTCTTTATTTCTCTTTTATTTTCCTCATTGGCATTCCTTTTAATATTAGCAACCTCATGGATACGAAAATTCACCAAGAAATCTCATTTATGCCTCTTTCCACTCATTTTCCACATTTTATCATTATTTTCAATTTCTAGCTTAATAAAGAAATACTTAATTGATCTTTTCTTTTCGTATTGCACTCTTTATACAACTTTGGACTCCTTGGAACCCAAGGAACCCAAGAGGCACGAAATCCCTCTTTGAATTTGCCTTTTAGAGGTTTCCACATTTTTCTTTTCTCAAATATTTAATTATTCATTCACTAATTGAATTTTTTTGTTATTTGGGCCCAATAGCCAATAAAGCCCACAACACAAACATCAAGGCTATGGTAAACAAAATCCATTTATTCCAAATACATTATATCATTATTTGTTTAAATATCTTTAATATGAGAAATTACATTTCTCGACAACTGAACCCAAAATCAGGGTTGTAACATCCTTCCCCTCTTATAGGAATTTTGTCCTCAAAATTCTAACAAGCATACAAACAATTCAGGATAAGACTTTTCCATGTCCATCAACGCCCCCTACATGACTTTACCTTACCCATTGTGCTTCGAAAGAACCTTTATCATCACATATTATTTTCTCTGAGTTCTTTTATCTTGGCGTCTATAAACCGCACAGGTGGACTCAGGCCATTTCAGCCTCCCTTGGGCTCACTAGGTTCATTGCTTAGCACATGGTCGGGATACCTCACATAGTGCTCTAAATTGGACACATGGAACTCATCACACATTACTTTATCATGAGGGGTAAGATCAAACTTAACCTTCTCTACCAAACCGTGTCAAAAGAACCCATGCATCGGGGACTCAACTTTCTTAGCTATAACTTAGAGGGGTCATATTTTTATGTCACATATTCTCCCACAGTGAACTGCATGTCACTCTACTTTTCATCTTCTCATGACTTTCGTCGTCTCTAGGCTCCTTTCAGCCATTGCATGATCAAAATGACTTCATTTACACGCACTGTGGTCCTTTTCTAACCATCACGTGGTCCTTTCACCAACATCACCTTACTGAAGTGGTGACCGAAACAACCTCCCTTATAGAGCTTCTTTAAATCCCAATACTGGCTATGGTGGTTATCTTCACATCTTTCATAGGACAAGAACTGTCTCTAGTTGTCACCCTGAATGAGCATACATGCTCTCATCAGACCCTTTAGTCTGGATCATACTAACCATTAGTTATGGGTGATGAACTGTACTAACATAGAGTTCTTCATGTACCTTATACCATCTTATGGAAGTAACCCTTTGGGTTATACTCAAGAACTTTTGAATTCACCTCGTGGTGTAGTTGAACCATCTCTCTCATATGTAGTTTAACCCAATCTGTTCCTTGACAATACTCTTTTTTTCTCATGTCATCTAGGTAAGGCGATCTACCATAACCCACATTGCATCTTGACCTTCCTTGGTCTAGAGGAGATTTATCACAACATCCATACTGATGAACTCCCATTCCCTCTCAGGAACTCTTTATCCTCTATATCAATGCACTGGGTTACCGATGTTCATCCATCACATTTTGTCATGCATGGCAACATACCGCATGTAGCCTCATCTTCAGGATCCATAGTAATGCTACCACTCATTATCTCAGTAGTATCATGGTGTATGGTGATCTTAAAATCACAATTTCCTGTATGTCATGATTCCTTAAGATAGATTCCTCAGAAACCCTAAACCACTCTCATCAGGGTTTCATCACCTTCCTATCCAAAGCGTGCATTGGAGGTTCTACAACCATCCTTTTATTGCATCAAGGACTAGACTGGCTAATCCAAACAACCATTAACTTTTTCAACATAACTCGTTACACCGGAGTGTTATCCAAACACATCTCCTTTCCAAACTTAGTGTTAGCCTAACAACCTCTTCTAACCAAACTAGGCAGTTATATCTCAACTAGAGCATCCATTACCACTTCACATCCTTAGGTATTAGGTAACATTGAAGGTATACAGTTCCATGTATATCACTTATCCTTTCAACTCAACTCTATGTCTATCTTCATTAAGAACACTCTCTGATTTCGTCATCATGGTGATCAGGCTCAACCTGGTATAACTTGTAAGTTCCACATAGCTCATGATTAAAACATCCTTATAAGATGACTACCTTATTTCTCTTTAAGGTTTGCAAACCATCCATGTATCATTCACTTTACCAGGACATGTTATCCACATAGCTCATGATACCTCGTAGCAACATTCCAACTCACATCATCCTTTATCCTTGGTGTATGGCATGCATACTATCCTATCTCTCACTCCCATAACAAGAAGAAATAAGCATTTGGTGGCCGTCCAAATACAGAGTTCTTCCTATTACAAGAGTAGAGATGGTACATCCCACCTTGCCAATACACCTTCAAATCTAAGTTGAAATGTGCCGCAAAGGTCTCTACATCACAAACATCATGATATCAAAGTTGCTTCCATGGAAAACTAGTCTTGAACCTACTGAAGTTTACACACATCCCTTGGGTCATCTCCCCTAGGTCTATAGGGTGCCGACACTTTTGGGGTCCTCCCTCTTCCCTAATGCATCCAGAGAGTGCCCTACTCATCTGCCCTTTGGGTCCCATGAGTTCATGAAGGTGATGAATCTCCTAACCCATGGCCCTCAGACAATGATAGTTGTTACCTCCCGACCCTATAATCATGTGCAACTAGGGAATTAGGCAACTCCTACTTCCATCGGTCTTATCCCTACCTGACCCTAGGATAGACTTAGGATTCTCTTATAGTACATGTTCAACTTAGAACCTTACCCAAGCCTTCATCATCTCTCTCTCTACATTCATGGGCTAACTTTCATCCTTTCATAGGGGTCATGGCAACCTGCCTACCTTGGTCAAGCCCCATACCAGTGAACTCCATGGTAACACATCCATATGCACTTAGAGATGGTTATCTATGGGTCTACAACCAACAAAACTGGTATACACCCTACAAAAGGGTCCCTCTCCCAAGATGAGAGGAAACTACAACTCTTGACAACAAGGTCACAAACGTCCTTAGGGTTTACATCCCTGTGAGCATGCTTGACCCTAGCAAGACATTAAGGCACAAGCGGACCACTGACTAACCATGCTAGGTGACACTTATTCTCGTCCTCAACCTTGGGTCAAGATCATACCTTCCCTTGTCATCAACTTAGCTGTGAGGGGTTCATCTAACATACCTTAAACTTAAGGGGCTTCACTTTTCATCTATACATGAGGAGTACCATGCTCGAAACTATAGCAACTTAATTCTCATCATGAGCATTAGGTATACTACTTCACCTCTTAGGTCTAGGAACCCTAGGTTCACTTTCTTGATTTACAGTTGTCTACTCAACCTCTTAACCACAAACCAAACATGTATCAGGTATGACATACACTCCCTGTCATCCATTTTTCTCGATCAACACTTTAAAGTTGAGTCCTCCTCAAGGACAATCAACAAGGTACAAGTCCTCATAACCTATTACTAAACCTCTCCAGGGTATATAGAACTTCTTCCTCCTTTCTCAGAAGGTAAACACTTATACCATAGGAACATAGGTGCCAGAAGCCTCATCCTCTCTCTAGGGTTTGGTTCCTCCCATGGAAACCAACGCATCATCAACCTCTAGGGATCAAGCATGTGGCGAACACTATCACCCACTTAGGTCGCATCATCCTCAACTCCCGACTTCTCCTCAAATCTCGAAGTCTAGACTTGCAACCTCTCATGGCTCATACGTCATCCAAGGTATGTCCATCAAAACACCTGATCTAACTCGTCATTCCAACTCTCTCTCTAACCTTCACTTAGGGTTAGGGTTATCATCATCCTCAGAGGATGAACCAGGTCTCTACTTGCAATGGAGATCTCTATCTCCAAGACTAACTTTCTCTCTTTATCCTCCTAACAAGAAGGTCTAGCCTCAGGTCTCTCCTGAGTGCATGACAACTTATGTCATACATCCTAAGCATGTATCTATTCCTTTATGCTGAATCTATTAAGCTTATGTCCATGACATCTTATTTACATGCTTTTCATTAATCTGGTGGAGGATTCTTTAAACCTTATTAACCTTACCCATATCATAAGAGGGTGAGGAGGCGAGAGAAAACTCTAATCCTTAAGGTCCTTAATAGAATTTGTGATGATAAGGGATGAATAAGACGAGAAAGTCCTAAAGGTATCTTATTTCGATTCATACCCTAAGACTTTGGCCAGGAAGTCACACAGATCTGGGAGTCCTCGTATTTTGACTAGCGGTGCGGAGGAAAATATTGCCAGCCCCCGGTCGTGATCCTTTTCTAGACACCTCCATCTTTCAGATAATCCTATAATAACTCCCTTGGGTTCTACGGAGTTTGTAAAATTTAATAATTATTAATGGTTAAGTGAGGAACCTAGGCTATGATACCAAATGTTACGTCCCCACCTACCAGTAACCCCCAATTAAGGGAGACTGAGAGGTCAAAGCCGCACCCATAATTTCCAGATCAAAGGTTCGACAATTAACCAAGAATAATTATCAAATTTTAACTTGCTAAATGGGAAAACTGTAAGAAAATAAACTTTTTCATACCTTTTTGAAAACTTGGATCTTTAAACTTCTATCCACTTATGGATTCTATTCTAACTAATCCTCCTTGTATTTTACTTCATGTATTTCACAATATGATGATTTACTGTTTGTCCTTTTGGATTGTACCTAAAACGCCGACAAACAAAATGTCGGTCAGCCAAAGCTGGTATGTGGGGGAAACAATAATCATGCAACTATGATAACAATGTATTGCAGCCAATTACCATTTAACAAACAATTTTATGTTTTAAATATAACTGTGCGATCCATGCATCCCCTATCCTCTGGGTTGTCCCTACAGTGGACCTGGTTGCTAATTTCCTCATAGTAGATCCCTATTAAACCCCTCATGGTCCCACCCATAGATGAACCCGTTTATAGGGTTGAGTCACATGGCACTACCTGTAAGTAGCCCACTCCTTAACTCATGGCATGCTAAAGGGTCTCATGGAACTACACTTGTTAGACCAGTTTCTAACCCACGATAACCTAGACCTTACTCTAGGTTACCTCTTTTTAGCCTTTACATGCCACAGAGGTGGACCCAAATCTAGCCAGTTATACATGTATATTCATAGTGATAGTCATAGTCACTCTATAGTTGCATGAAATAAAAGCATCCAAGAGTTATTTCAAGCCATGAGGGAAACATCGATAAAATCCTCAGAAAACTATTCGGGATAATCATAAGCATAACCACATACCTGACTTGATGATTTCACAAGCATTAAAAAATTCCAACCAAGAAAGAAATCCAAGCAAGCAATTCAACATAATTCCTGAAAAGAATATGTACTCTATTTATTACACACTTTATCAAGAATCTACTGTATTGACTTGGATTCACTTTCTAGGGTTTCTAATTTGAATTAAGGTTTCATTAATATTCATTAGGGTTTCTTGGATCAATTTCTCAAACTTTATCCCTTTTAGGTCAATAAACCCTAAAATACTCTTTTTGTACTTATATAAACCTTAATTGCTCAAATTATCCATTTTAATAGTCTTTTATACCCAAATCGACTTAGGATCATCATATCTCTATTTATTCATGGATTTGAGCAATTAAAACAATTAAAAGACATATTCACCTAAATTAGTGTTTTCAAGCTCATTAATGCATATTCATGCACAAAACCCTAAATTAAGCCAATTACATAGAAAGATCATCTTTTTAGATCCTATCTTCACTTTTATCAATAGTAGTTTAATATTGGCTTGAATTATCCAATGAACACCATTAAATCCATCTATCATTAAATCTAAGGGTTTTTCATTAATTACATCCTTAAAGATGATAACTTTATGTACTTTTCAAATTTCAATTATATTTATGCACATAATCTCTAAATTAACTAATTACATGCAAAGTTCATGCTTTTCGATCTTAATGTACCTTTTTACAATTAACAGGTTAATATCAACTTTAATCGCCCATTAAACTCTACCAATTGCATTAATCATTTCAGAGTAGAGTTTCTTAATCTTTAATTCATAACTTACACTACTTTTTGAATAGTATGAAAAATTAGGTTTCAAAAATAATTTCTTTGTGTTCCTCTCGTTCTGAGGATCAATTTTCATATAAGACTTGTTTTAATCCGAGCTTCCTAGAATTAATTACGATTTTAGCAAAAGTTACCTTTCTGGACCAATGGCATGTTGCCACATCCTCCAATTCATGCGACATTGCTTGCAAATTGGAAAACATAACCGAGTTACATTTTTACCCTCACTTAAGCAACCCGCTCTGCACATCATAGAGGGATAGAACCGTCAAATAGGTTGGATCTTCTTCAACCTCCAGCTTGCGCGAACCAGCCGCCCTAGCTGCTGAGGGCATGGCTCCAGCTCCATCCCTGGACCCCGAAGGTTACCGGGAATCATATCTTCCTCTCGAACAGCCCCCTTCACAACCCTCCAGGCCCTTCCCCACGGCCAGGATGGCCGGGCGTGTAGGCTTTTTACCCCCGACCTACAAGCGTGCTGCAGTCTTCTTGCTGGTGCTGCGCGAAGACATGGGCAAGGGGGTGATGGCCGATCTCCCCATAGTCGACGTGGGTTCATTCTTCACTGATCAAGATCGGTTTAAAGCTCCTAGTGGTGCCATGGCCAAGCTGCTCCTCTACCTAGGGTTTTGAGTGAAGAAGATGTAGAAGAAGAGAGAGATGAGATAGGAAGGGATGCAGGGATCTCCTTGGGATCGACCCAGAAGTCCTAACCTTTTATAGAGGAGAGTACAAAGCCCTAGGTGGGTTATCCATGAGTTACCAAGTCCTTTTCTCAAAAGAAACTCTTTTCCTTCAATGTGAAGTAATTTTCTCTCTCTCCTATTTATCTTTTTAGATATTCCTTCTTCTTTAGATATTAGGATTTTGAAAATCATCCCTCTTATTGCTTTTTAAACCATTGGCATGAAATTCTATTTTCATTTAATAGAAAATATGTTCCTTTTTCACAATGCCACCAAAATCATTAATAATGTATCATATTATCTTTCTATTTATCATTATTGTTATTTTCTCTTTCTCTTTCTTCATTGGGGCTCCTTGGACCCCAAGAAACTCTAAGACTTCGAAATTACATTTTTAAGGATACTTATTATCCTTCTAGATGCATCTAAATGCATTATTCTTCATTATCATGTTTATTTCTTATTAAAATAACTATTTTTGAGGTTTTCTCTTTATTTCTCTTTTATTTTCCTCATTGGCATTCCTTTTAATATTAGCAACCTCATGGATACGAAAACTCACCAAGAAATCTCATTTATGCCTCTTTCCACTCATTTTCCACATTTTATCATTATTTTCAATTTCTTTCTTAATAAAGAAATACTTAATTGATCTTTTCTTTTCGTATTGCACTCTTTATGCAACTTTGGACTCCGTGGAACCCAAGGAACCCAAGAGGCACGGAATCCCTCTTTGGATTTGCCTTCTATAGGTTTCCACATTTTTCTTTTCTCAAATATTCAATTATTCATTCACTAATTGATTTTTTTTGTTATTTGGGCCCAATAGCCAATAAAGCCCACAACATAAACATCAAGGCTATTGTAAACAAAATCCATTTATTCCAAATACATTATATAATTATTTATTTAAATATCCTTAATATGAGAAATTACAGTTCTCAGCAACTGAACCCAAAATCAGGGTTGTAACAGTGGTTCACCTGATATCAAAGTAGGTGATATCCCATACACGATATAAGACATGTCCTATGGAATATATGGAGGAACCTATTTGTATGTGATACAAAATACAAGGTTTAAGTTAGATCTTTTACACGATATGGGCAAAATCCTAGGTGAAAAAAGTGGAAACTCGATATGCTTTGAAATAAGATTGCCTTTGAAAAACCCGATATATCATACTGCTTTGAGATGAGTTGATAAGTAACTAAGTATCTAGCTTGTCGTATAGAATGAATAGAACCTTGAAAGTATGAAATGGTTATGAGAAAAAGGGGTTTATCTAAAATAGGTGAACCGATATGATGTCCAACACATAAACCAATATGATGACCAACACATAGACCGATACGATATCCAATATGGGATCACGATGTGATACCCAATATGGGATCACGATATGGAAAATCCAATATAGGAACACAATATGGTAATCCAAAACAAGAAACCTATATGGTGTTATTTGAATACATGTAAATAATACATAGTGAGGCAGCTCATACTATGCCCGATACGACACATTCTTGTCCACGATATAAGAACACCCTATGCCCGATATAAGGTTAATAGTCTTACTCATACACGATAGGAGGGTGACTTGAGATGATAAGAGCTAGGTGATAGCCAACCCGACATGGCTACATGATATGGTGTTAGGAACTACGCCTCACACAATATAATGAAGTGGTTATACCACCAGCTTGATATGGATCCATAATAGGATATGAAGATTGTGTCTCAATTACAATATGATAGTACATATGTATACCATGATGCCTGATGTGTTAGGTATGCTTCAATAGAATTTGACTAAGAAATATATGTTGTGGGAGATGATAAATACTATATTAAGAAGTAATAATTATTAGTGCAATTTGATAATTGTGAGTTAATAGCGGATGGCGAGGAGAGGGAGAGACATAAGAGGGCAAAGTGGAGGGCGCAACCCTAGTGGCGGTGATGACGGTAGAGGAAGTGGGGCAGAGTCGACTGTGACTCCTCCAGGCGGCTCAAGCGAGGCTGATGGAGTGGATATCCCCTCACCTTCCCGAAATCATGCCGAAAAGGGCACCTCGTCATCGACAACACAGACCCCTACTTCCAATTCATCTGATCTGCCACCAGAATTTTCCAAGGGCTCGTCGCCTTCTCCTCCCGAGCCTGACTGGATTCAGTCTAGAAGACATGGGAAAGCTTGCAGAGATGAGCCTATCATCAAGTTCGTGGAACCGGTTGTCAAAAATGGGGTGAATGTCTTCTCCTTCTCCACCAAGAATGATTCAATCCCAAACTGGAAGGAGTATATATCCCTTCAGTTTACTAGAAGAAAACCCTTCAAGGGTCAAGTCCATGGATGGATTAAAAGACACTGACGTCCGAGCGAGGAGTTTCAAATCATGGCTGAGGAAACTACATGGTTCATTATCAAGATGGTGATGGAGACAGAGAGGAATAGGATTCTTGACGAGGCCCCCTGGATGATGGATGGTGCCTAAGTCATTGCTCATCCATGGGAGCAGGGTCAACCTCTTCCCCCATCCTTTCAGAAACTGCTTGTGTGGATGCAAGTGGAGAACCCAGGTGTCCCCTGGACCTTGGACTGACTTGGAGGCATTGCAAGTTTACTTGGGTGACCAGTCGACTTCGACGAAGTTTCCCTGTCTACCAATTGCCTCAAGGGAGCTGTGATCTGCGTGGAAATCACGTCGACTGTAGGTTTCCCGAAAGAATTCATGATTGAGAAGGACGTCATCCCAAAGAAGCTATGTATCAAATGCATATCTAGGCCGCTCCTCTGCTCAAAGTGCCAACATTTTGGGTACAAGTTTTCCTCTTGTCCCCAGGAGGCTAAACGTAGACAACATAGATGCGAACTTCAAATCAGAACTGGTAAAACTAGTCGCGCTCAACCCAGTCGATGAAATGATTCAACGATAGGCAAGAGCCACAGAGGGCAGGTCGGTTCCGACGCTAGCCTCCACCAAAGAACGCCAACAATGGAGCCAAAGATGCATTGTGAACCTTACTGTGTTCTGGGGGATGCTTTAGAGCTGGAGTGGGAATTGTCCCTCTCCAATCTGAAGATTACTCCGCTCAGTAATAGAATCCTCCATGATGCAGGTTTCTCTACAGAATACCACAGAGATGGTGGGCCCACATCTGAAGATGAATCCACAAGCTCCTTTGAGCCAGATCCTAATCATTCAATTGATTTCCAACTCAGTGCTAGCCCCATGATAAGGAAGAAGAAGAAGAAGGCTAGAAGAGTTAGAACATATGAAATCCCCTGGATTGATGATCCTGCCTAATTCCTTGCTGGATTCAACTTCTATCCCTAGCATGCATTGGTCTCCATAAGGTTGTCTTGTTGCTGACATGTAGATGTATCTCCATGAGGACATAACTCCTTTCATCCAGACGTACTTGATTGCCATTACTTCTATTCTGCCACACCTTTAGATGTGGTTTTATTGCTAGTTGGTTGGATTAGGAGTGGATGGCTTTTGATTGCTGAAAGATGAAGGTAGCTCTCTGCTCTCATGGAACTTTTACAAGGTCACACAATAAAGACAAGACTATCCAACCCTACTACATTCCCCTTACATCGTATCTCGGGTTTTTAGGTTTATGTTTTACATCCTATATTGAACTTTGGGTAATGAGAAAGCGGGTACTCCTCTCTAGTCACAGGTCACCTGCGTGATGATCAGATAGGCTTTAATGCCTCAACCAAGAAGACACACTTTCAACACTTGGTTTTTATTGTCAGTGTTTTCTTTGTTGTCGGGTGTAGAGTCTTGATGATGGTTGTACAACATCTACGGCTGTTAGGATTTCCTGCTTCCTCCTTACTCTTGTTCCTAGTTTAGATTAGGATGGTGCGACCCTATGTGGTTTGCTCTCATTTCTTGTTTTATTTTTTGGGGTTCTGTCCTCCTTTGTACATAAGTCCAAAGTTTTTTGGAAATATATAGAAATAGATTTTTAGCCGACCAAAAAAATAATAATTGTAAGTTAATGTACTTCCAAGAGGAGGATTAAGTTAAAACTTAATAAAGTAAGGTGTGGGAAATACCCTTGAGAGAGGTAAGGATGTACACCCATATATGGACAAGCTGATACACCATATGGATGGTAAGATTAAATACCTTAATGATTAAGTGATGGGAGATATGATGATGCTTAGCTTGATATACACCTAATCCAATACATGTGTTCAATTTCAAGATACATGATTCAACCCAATACACCTTGTAAAGGTGAGGGTAAAACATTCTTAGGAGCGATGAGTGTAATACCATGTAGTGATATCGCTAATACTTGGTTAGGAAAAATACCTAAAGTATTCGATAATGTTCAACTCTATATCAATAATGCCTTAAACCGAGATGAGTTCATACCACTTGATGATAGATGAGTAATTCAACTGTGTGACTTATGGCCAATACACTACAGGAAGAATGTGATGAGCTAGGGCATAAAGTTCTAGGATGGGAAATACCCTAGTACAAGATAAGTTGATGAACTTAAGTAAGTTAAAAAGTAATGAACCAAGGCATGTTAAATATTATATCCAACACCTTAGGGTTGATACACCTTGGTGCACCTCAAATCCAATATACTTGGATGAGTAAAACATGAAGTGTGGCATGTCAATTATTACAATAACATGTAATAAGTTTAAAACACTTTGATAAGTGTAGGCTAACCTACCATTAGAAAGGGTTAAGACAAGTTAATAAAATAGGATGAAATCAATATCCCAGTAAGAATGAGAGGGAAACTCATACTTTGTGTTGATAATCACTTAATGATAAAAAGATGAGAATAAATAAGTATGATTGAATCTTATAATATCATTGTATGCTCCTAGATGTGTGGATCAATGAATTAGGGTTTGGACTAATAATACAAACTTGAAACACCTATTTGTCTATGAAGGAAAACCCTAACCCTAATAATGGGAAGGTTGTATGTCTCTTATTGCATAAGCCATGTGAGCTAAGTGAATAGTCGTTTCCTAATAAGAGGTGACAAGTTATTTAAATGGACTTTGTGAGCTATGAGAATTATTTATACAACAAGTATAAATGGTTATATATAATGTAACGTTTGAAAGGTAGTTGTTTCTTAATGAAATGTTACTAGATATTCAATGAGCTTTGTGAACTATGTGAATTAATACCTTGGTTTGATGACCTAGAGGTATCAGTTACCAATTAAAGAGGTAACAAATCTTAGTGATGAATTGAGAGTTTAAATATCCAAATATGATGATGATAAGAGATGGAGATTCTAAGTGTTCTATGTGTTCTAAAGAATCACGAAAATACTTGATGACATATTAAACCTTTCATTGAAGTATCTAATATAATATAGGGGTGCTTAGTGGACTCCCAAAATTAAATAGGGATTCTTAGTGGACTCCCCAAATTAAATAGGGGTGCTTAGTAGACTCCCAAAATTATAACCTGTGTTTAGTGGACTCCCCACCAATACTAGGTTGCTCAGTGGTCTTCTTGATGACAAAGAATCTAGGAAAGCTTAGTGGTCTTCTCTCAAAAAGAGTACACGTTACGACTGTAACTCTATAACGAAGATGCTGCTATACCCTGACATAGTTAATTGCAGATGATACATGTTGTCTTGCTAAGTATAAGTGGTCTCGTACTTACCGAGATAGATGATGTCGTGACTGTCGGCTCTACCACTAACCTTGTATGGTATCGATATCGACTTACTAGTGATCAGATGGAGTATGAGCAGTATATCTCATCTCCCCCAGGCTTAAGTGAGAACCTGAATATGTAATCAGTCATGTGGCATATTTGTTTAAGGATCGAATACAGGAAAACATTGGTCGATACTTTATTACTTTTAATACATCGTAATAGATAGATGTTATACATGTTCTTCATATTCCTTATAAAGCAAATAGATGATTTATTGCTCTATCATTTATAGCTACATTACTTCAAGAAGAGAGATTATTCAGTTCTACTTATAATAGTGATTAATCCTTCTTATTAATGTAGCAAAATCCTTTGCTCAATTTTATACTGTCTATCTGTGATAATAATATTGTTGGCTGAGAGTTATATCTCTCACTGGGACAATTGTCTCACCCCATGGGATCCACAATTTTTAGGTGGATGTGCAAGAAGAGGTAGAGATCGTTCGACAAAGGAAGGACAATAAATAGTAGGGAAATAGTAATGGTATAGGTTGAGTGTACTGTCTGCCACGTCTTATAGATAGAAGTCCTATGTGTCGTCTTTATACTCTCAGGTCCTTGGAGTCAGTTCATAACAGTTTCATGAACGATCTGAGACTTTGTCTTGTATGCCTCGAGGCTTTATGTTGTGTCAGTACATGTGTTGATAGAGAAACTATCATATGTTATCCTCGAGATGAAATGAAACACTGACTACACAATGTAAATCATGTTATATATAAGATTTGGATCTTTCAGTAAGATTTTTCTGGAGAGGATCTCCATGCAAAATGGTTTTTAATTTTAGTGATTTTTTTGTTAATCCGCCGATCATGGTAATTCTTCATAATTAGTAATGATTTGGCAGTCGATTTGATGGTGGTCATTACAAGTTTGGTATCAGAGCCTAAGGTTTGCTGAGTCTACAAAGACATATGAATAAGGTGTTGAATCTATTCTAGTATTCTCCAATATATCTTATAGTGACTTCTACTTATATAGAAGATAGATTGAAGTTTAAAAATGACTAGAGAACATGAGGAACACATTGTTGAGAGAAATGTTGTTGCACCAAGAGAGGGTGTAAGGGATCATGCAAGAGGAGAACGAGTGCCTGAGAATTCCCATCTTGACCTAATCAGGATAGAAAATCCTTCTTTTTATTCTCTTGTTGGGCAGGTTAGGACAACAGTGATGCATAAAGTTGGCTGGATACTAGCAATACAATCTAGATTACCAGTCCTCAATGCAAAAACTTTGGGTTCTAAAAGGGTTCCAAAATGACATAGTCATGTTGGAAAAGTGGAAAATGTGGGAATGATTAACATATGGCAAGAAGATAGACTCTGCCATAAGTATAAATAGATAACACAACTGTGATGGCAGTGTCCAAGAAGGGGCAATAAGCTGAGAATTAAGGAGATGTCTCTACAATTCTAGAAACATTTGCCTAGTTGTTTCAAAAAGGCAAAGATCTTAGTGCCACCAGTGCAATAAATGCCTAGTGTACCAGGGCAGTAGTCACTAAGTAAAGGCAAAGGTCCTAACTTTCCACTTGTAAGAACTCTGACTTAGCTTCTACATCGGTAATAAGACCGATGAGACCATGGTACAAGGACAAGACATGGTATAAATATGGACATGTTGAGCATATTAAACTCTTTTGTTTAAAAAGAAGGGAGGAAATGACCCAACAATCAAGGTAGGCTCGGCATGGCTTACGAAAGTTGTAGCCCAATAGAGTAAAAAGGCAAAAGAAACAACATGAAATAACTAGACTCTATGTGTTGAGTCAACCTAAAGCGGTAGATGACCATGAGGGGTAACAGTGAAACAATGCTTTTCCATTTTGATATACCTTCTCTTGATTTTTATCTGGTAATCATAAGAAGGATTGCTATTATTGACTTCCCTATTGATTGTCCTATGGGAACATAGGGAAGAAATGATGAGAACTAGAATTTATATTCTATTCAGTATTCTTTTAAATGCTTTATAATTGCTCTTATCTGTGTGAAATAGGATGAGGTGTCGAGCTGATGCCTGGAGAAAATCCAGGGATGCTAAGTCCTATGTTTTGATAATATGAAAAGTAAGGAATATGATAGTAAACAAAATGCATACTACCTAATATCAGTACTTGTATACCCTAGCTAGGTATTCAACTATTGACGATAAGGTAAGTATGGAACTCTTAGATTGTTATCTTTCTGATTACTCTGATCAAGTAGTCATTTTGAGACAATCTAGTGATCCTAACGAGACTGGAAATATGGCATGGGTATTTTTATCACATCCTAAGTGTAATAAATTGGAATCTGAGATGATCTCAAATCAATCTATGTGTATAAGGAAGTAAAAAGTATAATCCTCATGATAAGAGAAAGGGAATGAGGGAGATGATCCCTGTTTGATAAAGTCTGTGTGAACACTAAGGATCTTTTCCATAAAGTGAAAATCGGAAATGTGATAAAATTATAAGAATGTTCATAAACATGTTAGACAATAACAAAGAAAGGAATGATAATATGAGGTGCTGCTAAGTGGACTTCCCCAACTAAATAGGGGTTGCTAAGTGGACTTCCCCAACTAAATAGGGGTTGCTAAGTGCACTTCCCCAACTAAATAGGGGTTGCTAAGTGCACTTCCCCAACTAAATAGGGGTTGCTAAGTGGACTTCCCCAATTAAATAGGGGTTTCTAAGTGGACTTCCCCAACTAAATAGGGGTTTCTAAGTGGACTTTCCCAACTAAATAGGGGTTGCTAAGTGGACTTCCCCAACTAAATACATGTCTCCTCTTTGATGAACAAACCTGGGTAATGATGGCGTGATAAAAGGAATATGTTCCTTTATATTCTTTCCTTTCAATGACATGGAAATCAAGTGAGTCTTATGACACATGATGTGCATGAGTTAGAAGTGTTCAATTGATGGATACTTGGAAAAGTATCAGTTCTTCTAGGACTTTGCTTCCAAGATAAAGATATGTGTAATATATAATGTCCCAAGATAAAAGAAAGATCCTTTTGAATGTTTGACCTTGGTATTAACAATAGAGATATGGAAATGATGAGTATGTGATGGGTTTTCAACACATGTGAAGGATACCAAGGTAAGGAATTCTGGTATCCAAGATATGCCAGGTGGTGTGGGAAAGTGAGAATATGACTTCTGATAAGATGAATTATGTTTGGTCACTTAGAAGGGCCAACCCTGAGATAACTATAGTATGAAGATCATATGTTAGGGGTTTATGCTCCACATAAACATAACATCGATAAGGAGGTACTAATTGAAGGAACAATTGTAGAATCATTTTGAGAGGAAGCTTATCAAGCTAAAAATAATTCCTTAGAGTATCCCTAGATTATCACTATCTAGGTCTATTGAGGAAAATTATTCATAACCTCTAGAGATACCTCTGAGATAAGTTCTTCTTTAGTAAGTGACCTTTCCTTATGATAAGATAATGTACAATTAGGAAGATAGTTGATACAAGTCATAAGAACGTTTTGTGTTATGTCAACAAATTGGAGTAGTATTAAGGATGTATGATAAGACTTGTAGTCCCAAGTGGGTGACAAAATGTAATCCTAGTCCTTCCTTGAAAGTGAAATGCTAAGCTAAGTGAAGAGTATGAAAGACTCCTTAGAATCAAGAATCTTATCACATAAAAGATGTGAGTCAATAATGTTTGACACCTGAATAATTCAAAGTATGAATAGTACTTCTCTGACTTAGAAAGTGTTACTTGACTAAGAGTTGACTCCGCAGTTAGTAATGAAAAGGACAACTGAGTATGTGTGTTACGACCCCACCTCCCAATAACCCCCAATTAAGGGAGATCAAGAGATCGAAGCCGCACCCATAATCTCCGGATCAAAGGTTCGGCAATTAACCAAGAACAATTATTAAATTTTAACAATCTAAACTGAAAAGCTGTAAGAAAATAAACTTTTGCATACCTTTTTGAAAACTTGGATCTCTAAACTTCTATCTACTTATGGATTCTACTCTAACTAGTCCTCCTTATATTTTACTTCATGTATTTCACAATATGATGATTTACTGTTTGTCCTTTTGTCTTGTACCTAAAATGCTGACAAACAAAACATCGGTCAGCCGAAGCTGGTATGTGGGGGGAAACAATAATCATGCAAATATGCTAACAACGTAATCATTCAATTAGTCATTTAACAACCAAGATTACATTTTAAATATAACTCCGCGATCCAAGAGTACCCTATCCTCTATGTTGTCCCCATTAAACCCCTCATGATCCACCTATAAGTGAACCAATTTCTAGGGTTGAGTCACATGGCACTACTCGTAAGTAGCCCACTCCTTAACTCATGGCAGGCTAATGAGTCTCATGGCACTACACGTAGGTAGACAATTTCTAACTCTCGGTAACCTAGACCTTGCTCTAGGATTACCCTATTTTTTCTCAGCCTTTTCTAAGCAATAGAGGTGGACTCGGAGCTAGTCAGTTATATACGCACATTTATAGTGATAATCATAGTCACTTTATAGTTGCATGAAATAAATAAACATCCAACAGTTATTTTCAAGCAACCGATTAAAACTTCGGGAATCACCATGAAACTAGATCGATTATTCATAAGCGTAACCACATACCTCAATGGCGAGTCATGCAGATTATTCAACATATACTTCATGTATATACAATCAATCCAATCAAAGATCCAAGCAAATCAAGCATTCATCATTTATAATCTGCATATATATAAAATCTAAACTGTCACCTTCTGATTATTAATCACATTAAACCCTACTCGACCCTAGTCTAGGGTTTAGGTTTAGCATTGAATATATCATTAGGGATATGTTTTTAAACCCTATTTCACATGTTTATTGATTTAATGGATCAAGAACTCTAATTCTCATTAGGTGTAGCCATGATCATCAAATCTATATCATCCTTACATTATGACCATTTACATTAAATTAAGTCTAACAAATTAACAAGTTAGGATTCTTAAACCTTATTATTCATATGCATTGATTAGAAAGTGTAATTATCATCATTAAGATCATAATCATGTTAATTTACCATTATACTCCACATCATCAGTTTAAATCTCAAGGAAGCATATCTAACATGATCAACAATGTATTAATAAGAACTAGGGTTTTCATGTATTAATCACCCTACATTCATGGACCAACTATACTTTTAGAATAGGAATCATGTTTAGGCATTAGGAGTATTTTATTTGGATTCTACTCATTCTCCTAATCAATTTGATATGTATTTTTGCTATATTTCGATAACTGTAGAATTTACTAGAATTATTGTAAGATTACCTTTATTGGGCCATCCATGTGCTACCACATCAGCGAATACATGCTTCAATTCCCTTTTCCTTGTTGATGACAGGTCTCGTCTTGAACCCCCAGTTCATTACTTGAGTTGGGCGTCAAAATAGAAGTCGTAGGGAGGCCTGGTTTAGGGCTGAACCATTGCCCTTCTCTCTCACGCAATCTGCCCTTTCACGCAGACAACACCGCCGCCGACTGGAGCGACCAAAACGCAGCGGCCCGCCGCTCAGAAGCCAAGATGCTGACTTGCAGGGTTGTTTCCTGACATGAGTTGGGGATAAAAGTACTCTCATCCACCATGCTCCCATCACCCATCTTACTGCTTCAGCAGGCCAGGAAGACACCTCCGCCGAGGGCGGATTGTAGGTGGCACCTAGCATCCTCACTGCCGCCTAGGGTCCTTGCTGCCTAACTCACCTCTTGCCACCCGAAACTAGCAGCCAGGGAAACCAAGTCCTCGCACATATGGTATTCCACACACCCTCATGTCTCCCTTATGCGGCGCCAACGCCAGAGGCCTTATCGGAGGAAGGGAAAGTGGCTTCTTCACTTCGCCGACGCACGCTTCTCGCTGATTCCAACTTCTCCATGACCAAACTGCAGGGTCGTCCTCCTCATGCTACACCGCCACCCATTCTAGCCCCAGCGCCACCATCCACCACCATCTCCCACAGGCACATGAACCGCCACTGACAACCATGCCTCGACGCAATGCAACAAGTGGACGTGGTGGCTGCAGATGGCAACTCCAGGATTTCGTCGCTGGACCTCTTGCGCTGTCCCGACGCCTTCAGTGGCATGACCGGCGACACCGCTTCCTGGACGTCATCCCTTGGCCACCGCGATGGTCCCTTCTTCCTCTCCCGTAGAAGAACCCTCCTCCATCGCAAAGGCTTGCAGCTCCTGTCCTTAAGCCTGGAACCCTGCTTGGCCGCTGGTTGTTTACATAAGAGAATGAGAAGTAGGAGAGGAGTTCCTTCTTCATCTCTCGTCGCCTTCCCGTGGACAACAACGGCTGGGTGCGTCGTGTGAGATTGAGGAAAAGACTCCTAGCCCTTATATATATATATATATATCCTTGGAGAAACCCTAAGGGTTACGTCGGAGAGAGGAATAGGTAGATTCCAGTTCCTTTCCTTATTAACTCGTGGATGGGAGGGAGAGACCCGATGGTCCAGAAGAGGAAACCTTCGTCGTATTTTCGAATGAAAACCAACGGGAGTTACAATTTACCCAAGATGGGAAGGTATTTCCATACGTGATTGCCAAAGAATAAAAAGGCAAAGACTTAAATTATATCTCTCCTTCCTTTTCTTAGGATAAAAGGTATCGACCCAAAGGTCACAAGAAGGTTCAGCCATATCATAATTCTTTAATATATTCCTTAAGCCAATTATCATCATTGTATGGCAAGTCATCAAAATCTTTCTCAAGTCATATTCATTTAATTGAGATGCCCTTTATATGTCAAACTTATCCCATTAGTCATCTCATAAAAAAAACAATTATATTATGGAATGTCTTTTGATTCTAACTTCTAAAATTATATTTCTTTTCTCAAATATTCAATTATTCATTTACTATTTTAATAATTGAATTTCCTTTCTTTATTTCATTGTTATTGGGCCCAATAGCCAATAAATCCCACAACACAATCAACAAGGCTATTGTAAACGAGATCCATTTATTCGAACCGAATTATATTATTATTTGTTCAAATATCTATAATATGAGAAATTACATTTCTCATCAAATGAACCCAAAAAATTTGGGGTTGTAACAATGTGTCATATGTGACAAATCTTATGATGATCTTTTATGGAAGGATTTTGTGCTAGTCAAAGTTATTTGACATCTCCATGACATCAAGATGTTATGTGGAGACTTGATGATATGATGCATGAACAACAATTGTCTTCCTTCATCTGGGATTTCGGGGACAAAATCCTTGTTAGGGGTTTATAATTGTAACACCCCTGACCTGGGTTATGGCTTAACCCTATAAGTTTTATTTAAGAATGTTACTTACAAAACTTGTTCAATATTTTGATAAGTAATTAAGGTTTCTTGTGAAGTCTATTTTTGATTTTGAGCTTAATTGCAAACTATCGGTGCATTATATGATAGTCTGAGTGAAAAAGTGAAATTTGCCTAAGATGAGGGGTTGTATTACAAATGTCACATGTTGAATGTATTTATAGGTGTTCTTAAACATCATGAGAGAGAGAATGATGCTAAGTTGTGGATTGTGAAAAGCCTAAATTCTAAGTGAGAACTTGTTTGAATAATGCTAAGTGCTCTGTGTATCAAATTGGAAATTATCTAAAATAGAGGGTTGATATGTAAATTACCACTTATAGTGTGTCCCTATTCCCTCTATGTATCATTTAGAGGAGAGATAAATAAGGGGGTGCCATTATTGAACCATATTTGAGGTATGGTACCCTTAGTTATGAAAAGACTAAGAAAGAATTAAAGGTGAAGCCCTTACTTGAGCTATATCGAGTTGTAGACTTAGAATGGGAGTCCCTATTGGCTAAGGGGCCATGGAGGGAGTCTCCTATCAGTTTGTTGAGCTTTAGCTTTGCCCAGGATGGGCCAGATACTTCAATAAAGTGATATGTATTGGCTTGCAACTTATCTTAGAAAAATATGGAGTTGAATATAATAATAAAGTGAGTGGAAGAAGACTTGTCCTAGAAGATAACCAAAGGAGCCCGAACCTTATCCTTTGCATTATCCTCAAGCACTTATTTTTTCATGGCAAGATAATGATGGGATGCATGTAAATAATATGTGTTGACCATGCACGGCTAGGTGGCATGTAGTAGCTTAAGATGATGACACCTCTTACACTCCTTTCCATAAAACTCAAGTATAAATACCTTGCCCTTCACTTGTTAGTAGAATTTTCAAAACCTTGTTAGCATACTTCTCTTACATATTGTGCATACCCCTCTTGTATTGTGCATGAGCAAGAGGAGTTGAGTAGAAAGCTTGGTATCAGCCAAAGAAAAAGGATAACGGCCAAATAGGACATAGAAACCAAGTAAGGTGATATCGGCCTTTAGGGTTGGAGGTATCGTGCAAAAAGTTAGGACCTCAAGTCTTGGATCTTAGAGAATCTCATATTAAATACCTTAATGATTAAATACCTAATGGTAAGGATGTAAACCCATATATGTAAAAGGTGATAAACCTAATGGCTGGTAAGATTAAATACCTTAATGATTTAGTGATGGTAGATATGATGATGCTTACCTTGATATACACCTAATCCAATACATGTGTTCAACTTCACGATACATGATTCAACCCAATACACCTTGTAAAGGTGAGGGCAAATCATTCTTAGGAGTGATGAGTGTAATACTAAGTAGTGATATGGATAATACTTGGTTAGGTGAAATACCTAAAGTATTTGATAATGTTCAACTCTATATCAATAATGCCTTAACCCGAGATGAGTTCATACCACTTGATGATAGATGAGTAATTCAACTGTGTGACTTATGGCTGATACACTACAAGGAGAATGTGATGAGCTTGTGCATAAAGTACTAGGATGGGAAATACCCTAGTACAAGATAAGTTGATGAACTTAAGTAAGTTAAAAAGTGATGAGGGAAGTGATGAACCAAGGCATGTTAAATATTATATCCAGCACCTTAGGGTTGATACACCTTGATGCACCTCAAATCCAATATACTTGGATGAGTAAAACACGAAGTGTGGCATGTCAATTGTTACATTAAGATGTAACAAGTTTAAATCACTTTGATAAGTGTAGGCTAACCTACCATGAGAAAGGGTTAAGCCAAGTTAATAAAATAGGATGAAATCAATATCCTAGTAAGAATGAGAGGGAAACTCATACTTTGTGTTGACAATCACTTAATGATAAAAAAATGAGAATAAATAAGTATGATTGAATAATTATAATATCAATGTATGCTGCTAGATGTGTGGAGCAATGAATTAGGGTTTGGACTAATAATACAAACTTGAAACACCTATTCGGCTATGAAGGTAAAACCTAACCCTAATAATGTCTCTTATTGCATAGGCTGTGTGAGCTAAGTGAATAGTCGTTGCCTAATACGAGGTGACAAGTTATATAAATGGACTTTGTGAGCTATGAGAATTATTTATAAAACAAGTATAAATGGTTATATATAATGTAACGTTTGAAAGGTAGTTGTTACTTAATGAAAGGTTACTAGATATTCAATGAGCTTTGTGAACTATGTGAATTAATACCTTGGTCTGATGACCTAGAGGTATCAGTTACCTGCTACAGAGGTAACAAACCTTATTGATGAATTGAGAGTTTAAATATCCAAATATGATGATGATAAGAGATGGAGATTCTAAGTGTTCTATGTGTTCTAAAGAATCATGAAAATACTTGATGAAATATTAAACCTTTCTTTGAAATATCTATTATAATATAGGGGTGCTTAGTGGACTCCCCAAATTAAATAGGGGTGCTTACTGGACTCCCCAAATTATACAGGGGTGCTTAGTGGGCTCCCCAAAAATACTAGGTTGCTCAGTGGTCTTCCTGATGACAAAGAATTCGGGAAAGCTTAGTGGTCTTCTCCCAAAAAGAGTACACGCTACGGCTGTAACTCTATAGTGAAGACACTGCTATACCCCAACATAGTTAATTGCAGATGATATATGATGTCTTGTTAAGTCTAAGTGGTCTTGTACTTACTGAGATAGATGAGGTCGTGATTGTCGCCTCTGCCACTAACCTCATATGGTACCAATATCAACTTAGTAGTGACCAGATGGAGTATGAGTGGTATATCTCATCTCCTTTAGGCTTAGGTGAGAACATGAATATGTAATCAGTCATGTGGCGTATTTGTTTAAGGATCGAATATGGGAAAGCATTGGTCGATACTTTATTACTTTTAATACATCTTAGTAAATAGATGTTATACATGTTCTTCATATTCCTTATACAGAAAAGAGATGATTTATTGCTCTATCATTTATAGCTGCATTACTTTAAGAAGAGAAATTATTCAGTTATGCTTATAATAGTGATTAATCCTACTTATTAATGTAAAAGAATCCTCTGCTCTGTTTTATACTGTCTATCTTTGATAATAATATTGTTGGCTCAGAGTTATATCTCTCGCTGGGACAATTGTCTCACCCCATGGGATCCAAAATTTTTAGGTGGACGTGCAAGATGAGGTAGAGACCGTTCTGCAGAGGAAGGACAATAAATAGTAGGGCAACAGTAATGGTATAGGTTGAGTGTACTATCTATCATGTCTTGTAGATAGAAGTCCTATGTGTCGTCTCTGTACTCTCAGGTCCTTAGAGTCGGTTCGTAATGGTTTCATGAATGATATGAGATTTTGGCTTGTATGCCTCAAGGTTTTATGTTTCGTCAATACATGTGTGGATAGAGCAACTGTTATATGTTATCTCGAGTTGAAATGAAACGGTGACTGTACAATGTAAATCATGTTATATATAAGATTTGGATCGTCTGTAAGAGTTTTCTGGTAGAGGATCTCCTTGCAAAATAGTTTTTAATTTTAGTGATTTTTTTTAATGCATTGATCATGGTAATTCCGCATAATTAGTAACGATTTGGCAGTCAATTTGATGCTGGTCATTACAGGTTCAATGAGTGAACTGACCAATTCAAGGTCTGGGATGACCGATTCAAGTGTTCCACTGCCTGGTTCAATGATCATTTCAACTGGATCAAGGACTGATGTTGACATCATGTTTTGCATTAGTTAAATATTGAATGCCAATGTGTTTCAAAATAGGAAAGCACATGAATAGAATAGTTCAAGAGATGAACTAACTAGTTCAACAGTGAACTGAATGGTTCACTGTTTGTAGCTTCTAGAAAATTCATGAAATTCCATCTCTTTGACTCCCAGATCCCCTGACACTGGCCCTCCTATAAATAGAGGGGTACATGAGCTTTCCAAGAATAACAATAAGATCTGACAATTGTTGTCCTTTTTGGTTGTGGTAACCAAGAGAACCCACGAAAGTCCAACCCATTAAAGGGTGGGACAACAAGGGAGAGACAATCACGAGAGAAAGTCAATACTAGCACCCTATGGTTTGAAGGGACAACTCCTTCTCGTTGGCTCTAGTAGCACAACATAGAGTTCCTAGTGGTATGTGTGGACTATTCCAGAGGCAATGAGGCTCTTGTCTGTCTCTAGGAGGATGAAGTCAACCACCATTCATGGTGTTACACAAGGAGGTCGTTTTTGATGATTGTTCGAGTGTTGGTTGAAGAAGAAGCACGTTGCTGCAAGAATTGTCATTGGACTTTCTCCAGGACCAAGTATAACTCCTGTTACCCTCTTTCCTAGGTACATCATTGTTGACACAATCTACTAATTAGGGAATTAGACATTAAATTTTCTTTCCACTACCTTATCAGTTGTCATAATTTTTTCAACAGTGATATCAGAGCCACATCAATTTATAGTGTATCTAGATTTAAATCGATGTGATCAGATTTATTTTATAGGATACAATGTGAATATAAAAAAATTGTTAATGTGCATATCTAATTACATACCACATACGATCTCAAATTATATATATGATATGATATATACATACAAATTTACATGTGTTGTCCTAAAATTGATTTTAATGGTGGATTTTATGCATGGTTATGGCCAATAAACCCCTAGATCATTGTGCTTGGTCAGTTGTTTGTTATACTTATTTGATCTTAGTTTGCATATTGAGCCTCTCTCATTTCCATATGAAAAAGTATTAACTCTTTCCCTCCTATGCTCCCCTCGAATGTAACTCGAGGTTTCACTATTACCATGTAATATGTTAAATATGATTATAATAGTTATAATTCTTGTTATATCAAAGAAGACATTCTTCTCCAGACCAATCGAGCATTTCAGAAGACAAACCAAAAGTCTGGAGGACCAAGGAGGCCAGATGATAGGAGGAGTCAACTGATCGATGGGTGGCCCAACTGATCGAATGGAGGTGTCCATACATCGTTGACCAGAGACTAGATGATCGATATGACAGACCAACTAACCAACCAAGAGGCGAGCGGCTGATTAAAGTGTTGCAATGATTAACCTATATTTGTTCAACCACATCTCTTCATCAATAAAAAGTCTCTACATGTTATGTAGACCTTAGGTTGTAGTAATTCCTTACGACTTAAGGAATTACATTAGTATGGACATAACAATCACTTCTATTTTATAATTACATGTTTTTGAATGTGGTATATAGCATGTATATGATACATACTATAAGTATGTGGTGATTGGATATGTGTATGTATTTATGTATTAAATCCTTCAATAAATATTAAGCTTAATATTCTTTCCATAGTGACACACATGAAAAACTTCATCGACCAAATGTGGGAACACCCTTGCATGGTGAGTCATATATCTTGTGGAAGTGTGGTGGTATATGTGTGGTTCTGCCCTAGTAGGGTGCATATTCTATTGTGTTGGCTTTTGAGATAGACTTAACTAGGTGACCTTAATTAGATTAAGTGCCTAGAAGCATACAGATGGACTATGGCAAAGAGTTGTGCATACCATCTATTCAAGAATTATATGAGATGCAATTGTCAAATGTTGCCTACTTTAATAATTGGCTATGAGTGCCAGGGTTTGTTGGTCATTAACTTAATTATTTTTTATCTTGGCTCACTGGAAGGTTGTTGTAACGACCATCTCGTGAAAACAAGATCAACAAATTTAAACTAATGCGGAAGCGTTTTGTTAGCAGCAGAATTATTAAAAATCACAAAATTTTAAAACTTTTTGTAAAGAGATCTACAAACTGTGAAACTCTTTTATAAAGAAATAAGATAAGTTATTTACAAACTGATTCACCATTACATCTCTGTAATATCACATCTCGAGTCACAACATCAACTGCCCTGTTAACTATACATGAGCAGTGTACAAAAATCTCGAGGCATTATGCTAAAATCTCAGATCTATTTAAAACATCTAAAGACTCCTAGTACCTGAGAGTACAGAGATGACACATAGGACTCTCTATATACAAGACTTGATAGACAATGTCTCCACCTGAGGATCACTGTTGTCCCTGATGTTGCTGCTGCTGCTGTTGCTGCTCACTCACTGATGGGTTTCTTCGTCCTCAGCGTCTACCTAAAAAGTCAAATCCCACGGGGGTGAGACAATTGAATAATTGTCCCAGCGAGAGTTATAACTCTTCGCCAGAAGTATTGTTATTGCAATTAAATGAATAGCATTGAGCAAAGAACTATAATTATTCAATAGCAAGCAATTTATTAAATAAGCTAAGTAGAGAAGTATTCTCTATGCAATCATTTCAATTATAACTTGATTGAATGACAAGACATATATCAATAAGGAATATGAAGAACATGTATATTATCTGTCCAACTAGGACATTATAAACAATGTATCATCAATCATTGTTTCTCGTAGTTCAACCTAAGCAATTATGCTACACGACTGATTATGTTTCTCAAACATATTTATGCCCTGAGGAGATGAGATATATCGCTCATACTCCAACTGACCATTACGAAATCGCAATTGGTACCATACATAGGTCATCAGAAGAGCCGAATTCCTATGACCTCATCTTCCTCAGTCAGTGTGAGGTACAACATGCAGGACATCTTGTGTCTCTGCTATAATAGCTTTCCAGGGTATTCTGGCAACTTCACTATTAGAGTTACAGTGGCATGCTGTACTCTCTTCGCCATCGAGGGATTTCTTGTTTATCTCTCATCGATGCGGCATTAACAACATCATCGGGAGATTAGTGATACATCATACCGGCATAAACATATAATGAAGGATTGAGAGATTTGATATTTATCTCACATCAATTCCTCCATTAGGACGTAAGGATATTCACGTCCATAACTCCCACATACTCAAAAGTATGCTCTCCAGGAGTTCCCTTAGGAAAACCTGTTTCACCATCATTTAATTTCTGACAATGATGGATCTATGGTCAGGGCTCTACATGATATCATTATACTTGATTATTTAAGTACATTATAGTATTCTTTTATCATCAGGCATGTTTTCAAACATAGACCAATACGACAATTACTATAAAAAAAGAGTACTAATTGTATCAAGTTCATATCACATATTGTTAACATTGGGATATCAATCCCTAACCATCTCATCATTATGATTCAGGAATGTGGGTATTCAAACCCTTAGATCATCAAAACACCTGTTACCAAGTAACATATTTCCATCAAGTCATTTAACAGTATGAACATAATTGTAGCAATGCAGATATTTCTCATGGCTCATACAGTCTATCAATTTCATTTGTTACCTCTTACTAGGCAACATAGCATATCATTACTTTCAAAGCTTATAAAGTGCTTTCAATGAATATGTCATCATAACCCTTACCTGGCTATGCTCACTTCTTTATAAAGACCTGCATGACTAACACAATTGATATCATGCACATTATATCTGTATCAACACAATACAAATTATTTCCAAGTCAAGTATAGAACACCACAGCCGTGCTATCTTGCACGGTCATGCTACATAAGATTACCACGACCGTTTTACATCACCACGGCTGGTTTCTAGGGTTAGTGTGACGTCCCTGAATTTTCACCTTCTCAAAACCCCATGGAGATGAGAAGACAAAATCTAAAAACATTCGCAATTATATTAGAAAGCGATGCAGAAGCATAATACGCATACATGAACATACAACCATAACATTTGTCAACATTCAACATGTATATTTATACAACATGAAATATTACACAATGATTTACAATTACATATTGAATGAAGATTCTACAGTCTATGAACATGTATGCTAACAGGATCTTAGAAAATAGGCACAACCTATACAACTTGCTCACATCCTAATCCTTTATCCCATTCTAGCTCTGGACCTAGAAAATACGAGAAACAAAACATCAACAAAAGTTGGTACATGGAATTAAGGAGCTATACTATGCTGGCATATTAAAAATACTTGAAAAAAAAGAAAGAGAGAAAGAAACATTATTTAATGGCAGAAAATCAGGTAAACCCAATTTATTAATCATATTTCAATGGACATGTATTACTATGGTGGACTTAGCACAAACATATATTATTGGGCCCTATCCCCGCGTACCTTGTACCATTAGGGATCTCCCCACGTACCATGTACCATTAGGGAGGTGCTAGTCAACATTAATACTTTCCCTCTCTAATAGGGAGATTAATGAACCATCAGTAACTACATTCCATTTTCTTTCTTTAGTGTTCTTATTGTTCAAGGCGGAAATGACAATACATATAGATCTACATCCAACAATGTATTTCAAATACAAGCAAGAAAGTACATATATTTAACATCCAGCAAATATAGTCATATAATTATATCCACGTACCTGAGTTCAGATATTCCTCACATATCCATGATCATCTAGAACATTGTCCATGACCTGATTAATAATAATTAATCATCGTTAATACATGGTTCATTATGTCATTGATATCTTAGGTCTAAGTTAGGGTTTAGGCCAAACCTAGGTTCAAATAGCCTAGAACATGTCTTTGATATTTTTCTACTAATCAAGAGGTCATTATTTAGGTCTGGTTTAGTTTTCATAATATTTTGATGCTTGATCTATTTTCTAACATTGAAATGAGGTTTAAAGCATTTAATTATGCATTAATGAGGAAAAGTCTAATATGCATCAATAATACTAAGACCTGAGTCTACATATAGTCTCTAAACGATATCAGGGCTCAATAGAAAGTTTCTAGAATTTCATGTGCATGGAATGCTAATTATTTCAATTTACTCACCCTAAAAAGAAGTATCATCATCTATATGAAATATCATCAACGAGGATGTCTCAAAAAATCTGATACAAAGGTTGTATAAGAAAGAGGGCATTTTGTTTTGAGTCTGGTGTTATTTTTGGGGAATCATTTGGCCAAGGCAGCTATTTTTTATGCATTATCTAAGAAAGTGTGATATTCTGGGATAAATGAACATTTACCTTGATGATAATTATTTTGGTCGTCATATCTTGTTCTTTGGGGCCTGGATCACAGAAAGCTACCCGATTCAGGTTGTGGCTCTATCTTGTTGCCATGGGTGGGTCGACAGGTTCAAGGGACCGCCTGGCGGGTTGGGCATCTGGACCGAACAACGCTCCACTCTTCGCTCCTCATTCTTTTCACCCTAGCAACCCAAACATCATCGTCTCTGCCCTTCCAAAAGTAGGCATTAGTACAAGGTTGGATCTCCGGTGAAGAAATTTGAAGAGTAGCACCTTCCGGCAGATGAAGGGTCTTTGTGTGAGTTGGGCAATTGACCCAGGTCTGGGTTCTCGTGAGCTTCTACTCCATCGTCACCTCCCTTTATGTTGGCTTCAAACACAGCAGCAGGGGAAGCCCGATGAGTGGCGGCTATAGAGGCAGTGTAGAAGGAGAAAGCTCAGAGGTGATTGTAGATCCGGAAGAGACAACAGATCTTCCACGACGTTCATCCAAGGCGACGGGGTGATTTAGGTGGTGGCGGAGCAGATGGCGTGGGTTGTTGGGGTGCTGTGGTCATCCTCGATGACTTGGTTTCCCCCACACAAAACATCACCGGTGTGGTGGCGGAGGAGCCCGACGGCGCATAGCCAGTGGGGTGTAGGAGGAGGTCAGTTGTGCATCTTTGTCAGACTTCACACCTCCACCCAGATCATCTATCAGTGAGTCATCCATGGTCTCCTCCCCAAAATAGAATTGTCTATGAGTTCGACTGCTCCTGGTCCGACCTCCCTCCATCCTCCTTCGCAACCCTAGCACACGATCAAGCTCTCCACGCAGCGAATGCATATGTCCATCACCACCGTAGACAGGAGATCTGGTGAGAAAGGATTGACTCCTTACATCATTTCGCAGCTGTCTATTCCATCTTTCCAGTGCCGACGTCGTCGTCGTCCCCTCCGACTCGTGAGTGACCAGACCACCATGTTCAACCTCCTATTTGGATGTGGTGGTGGAGGGCTCTCTGGAAACCCCTTCCTTTATCTATCAGAGTTTCATCTATGAGGAGTCCTTCTCGTCACCTACTTCCAGCGACGAGAGGTATGGGAAGGGTAATCCTTTGGTCTATATCCAGCCTTAAACGGTTTCGTAGACATCTACGTGCTCCTCCAAGGATGGTAGATCCAACCACTCACTCCGAATTCTCGTGAAACAAACTCAGGAAATGTGGGAATGTTAATTAAGTTTGTTGCCACCCGCTGCACAGGTCTCGGATCTTGAAGAATGAGTAATGATTTTGGCATCTCTCTCCGGTCACTTCACGTCCAAAGGTGACGTGAACATACAAAAGCTGAAACTTGGTTTTAATAATGTTTAGTCATCGTATCATTCTCAATGGATTAATTAGTTTTCTTCTTTATTTTAAACCTCAATAGAATCTCGTACAAAACAACTTTGACCCTATAAGTTTGACCCATAATTCCTCATTGTGTAATTCACCTTACATTCAAATTTGGAGCCTAAACTCATTGTTTTCCCCTTCAAATTAGGTAGTCCCAGAAGGTGCATATTTAAGGATATTAAACTTAAATATACATCAATTGACCACTAACATCATCAACACAAGCTCAATTTTCTTAATATGATGATATACACATCATGATACTTAAATAAATAATTTTGTTCCATATATGACTTCAAACATTATATTGGGCATCAATGTTCTAAAATCAAGGTCATCACATTCACCCCACCTTATTCGAATTTCGTCCTCAAAATTCAACTAAGGCCATACCAAAGCTGATATAACTAGGTTCAACTTCATACTAGGCACTACTGCTAGGTGCCAAAACTACTATTGTTCTCCATGTACCCTAAGTTATCATCTTAGGATTAGAGCATCTAGGGTATACCCACCCCACATTATATAAGTTGAAGCCTCATTTTTTTTAAAATAGGAATTGAAACATCACTTAATGTCTTAGTCAAAACATGAACTCTTATATTTTAGAATTTACATCCTTACAGTCCCTTAAGGATAAGGGTTTTCTTTGCTCATATGAAGTTAAGGAGGTATTACTTAAGGTTTCATCTTTCATTGTGCTCACCCATGTAAGGTGATATCAAGAGTGCATGTCATTTATTAACAAAATTTTCACACTTACCATCATTATTGTGATTCACAATCAACATCATCCTAGGAATTCATTATCAGATAAGGGGTCCCTTTATATACTTAATATTAGGATATTCATCCAGTTGTGTGAGAGTTATCCTCAAAGTTAGAAGCATAGATACAGAAAGATTGAGGCTAAGAACTATATTTTGTGATCATGTAACCTATGATCCAAATATATCCTTATGTCTGCCTCATGATTTTAGACTTATATCTTTCATATAGGATATAGAGGGAAGGAGAATATACTAAGCCATCATATCATGATTTCAAACTTGGATATCACATGTATGATATATGGAGGGAAATATAGGATAGGTCAAGCTTATACGAGTTACTCCTCAAATATAAATCATCTATATAGCTCAAGTGAGGTTTCTATCATCGTATATTGAGAAAGAGAAGAAGAAGGGAGAACATGTATTTTGAGTATCTTTTGCACAAAGCATCATACTCTCATAACTAGAGTTCATATATTACCTCACTTGCAACTATTGATGAGATTCACAAAATATGTCACTCCAGCTAGGTCCTAATTCAGCCAAAGGATTGACTTTATCATACGGGTCATCTACCCATACTTTTCTTTTACCCAATTCTCACATATAGATTTGAATCATGCATAAAGACTCAACTCAACACTCGAGAGTAATCTAGTGTAGGACATTTTTTTTAACACATATCTCATATATTGGAGGCTAGGTCCTATGACCTTCTCCCTGTGGGTCTTACTCTCTCTAGAGTTCACCACATATCTCATCCTACCACTAGATATCCTCCTTGTATAAGATCTTGAGGCTCATGCATACTCAACTTTATCTTAAACTTAGATTTCCTTAATAAGAAAGGAGTATGTCTTTTCTTCATCAAGACGTAGCTTAGATTTTCTAAAATTGAACTCATCTCATATGCAACTTAAATCTTTATAAGGAAACTTATACCATCAGAGATCAAACTTAGATAAGATTGCACATGCTTATTTCAACTATCATTCTATCATCCACTCCATGTATCACATATCTTGATAAGGCTCTAGACATCTAATCTAGACTACTCTCTCTTCTAAACTGATGTCACTCCCTTTCACTTAGGTTACACAAGCACTAACTACTCTCCTGTGTGAGGGACACATTTTCATATTTACATATATTTAATAAAATATTATATAGTTTTTCTCTGAGAAAGAAGACGTCAGAGAAATCTATCGAGGCTCGAGCCGATTGGAAAACAAAACCAAATCAGCAAAATCGAGTGTCCCACACACAGTAGATAGTCTAGTGTCATGTCACCTAGTGAAACGGTGAGAACATGGTGTAGACTAGTGTAGCTACCCAATACATATGAGCTCTATATGGAAAGGGTTTCACACACTAATCTAAACCTAGTTCTCGAACATATAGGTTCTAACTTAGAGGCTAAGGCAAACCTTATTCCTACATAACAACTTACTAAGTTTCTAGGGTTTAAGATGAAAGGTGAGGATTTTGTTATATATATCATGGTGAGCAATTGTTAGGTGTAGCTATTGTTCATGCTCTGATACCAACTGTGACGTCCCCGGATTTTCACCTTCTCAAAACCCCATGGAGATGAGAAGACAAAATCTAAAAACGTTCGCAATTATATCAGAAAGCGATGCGGAAGCATAATACACATACATGAACATACAACCATAACATTTGTCAACATTCAACATGGATATTTATACAACATGAATTATTACACAATGATTTAAAATTACATATTGAATGAAGATTCTACAGTCTATGAACATGTATGCTAACAGGATCTTAGAAAATAGGCACAACCTGTACAACTTGCTCACATCCTAATCCTATATCCCATTCTAGCTCTGGACCTAGAAAATACGAGAAACAAAACATCAACAAAAGTTGGTACATGGAATTAAGGAGCTATACTATGCTGGCATATTAAAAATACTTGAAAAAAACAGAAAGAGAGAAAGAAACATTATTTAATGGCAGAAAATCAGGTAAACCCAATTTATTAATCATATTTCAATGGACATGTATTACTATGGTGGACTTAGCACAAAAAAATATTATTGGGCCCTATCCCCGCATACCTTGTACCATTAGGGATCTCCCCGCGTACCTTGTACCATGAGGGAGGTGCTAGTCAACATTAATACTTTCCCTCTCTAATAGGGAGATTAATGAACCATCAGTAACTACATTCCATTTTCTTTCCTTAGTGTTCTTATTATTCAAGGCAGAAATGACAATACATATAGATCTACATCCAACAATGTATTTCAAATACAAGAAAGCAAGTACATATATTTAACATCCAACAAATATAGTCATATAATTATATCCACGTACCTGAGTTCAGATATTCCTCACATATCCATGATCATCTAGAACTTTGTCCATGACCTGATTAATAACAATTAATCATCGTTAATACATGGTTCATTATGTCATTGATATCTTAGGTCTAAGTTAGGGTTTAGGCCAAAACTAGGTTCAAATAGCCTAGAACATGTCTTTGATATTTTTCTACTAATCAAGAGGTCATTATTTAGGTCCGGTTTAGTTTTCATAATATTTTGATGCTTGATCTATTTTCTAACATTGAAATGAGGTTTAAATCATTTAATTATGCATTAATGAGGAAAAGTCTAATATGCATCAATAATACTAAGACCTGAGTCTACATATAGTCTCTAAACGATATCAGGGCTCAATAGAAATTTTTTAGAATTTCATGTGCATGGAATGCTAATTATTTCAATTTACTCGCCCTAAAAAGAAGTATCATCATCTATATGAAATATCATCAACGAGGATGTCTCAAAAAATCTGATACAAAGGTTGTATAAGAAAGAGGGCATTTTTTTTTGAGTCTGGTGTTATTTTTGGGGAATCATTTGGCCAAGGCAGCTATTTTTTATGCATTATCTAAGAAAGTGTGATATTCGGGGATAAATGAACATTTACCTTGATGATAATTATTTTGGTCGTCAGATCTTGTTCTTTGGGGCCTGGATCACAGAAAGCTGCCCGATTCAGGTTGTGGCTCTATCTTGTTGCCATGGGTGGTCTGGCAGGTTCAAGGGACCACCTGGCGGGTTCGGCATCTCGACCGAACAACGCTCCACTCTTCGCTCCTCATTCTTTTCACCCTAGCAATCCAAAAATCATCGTATCTGCCCTTCCGAAAGCAGGCACTAGTACACGGTTGGATCTCCGGTGAAGAAATCTGAAGAGTAGCACCTTCCGGCAGATGAAGGGTCTTCATGTGAGTTGGGCAATTGACCCAGGTCTGGGTTCTCGTGAGCTTCTACTCCCTCGTCACCTCCCTTTATGTTGGCTTCAAACACAGCAGTAGGGGAATCCCGATGAGTGGCGGCTATAGAGGCAGTGTAGAAGGAGAAAGCTCAGAGGTGATTGTAGATCCGGAAGAGACAACAGATCTTCCACGACATTCATCCAAGGCGACGGGGTGATTTAGGTGGTGGCGGGGAAGATGGCGTGGGTTGTTGGGGTGTTGTGGTCATCCTCGACGACTTGGTTTCCCCCACACAAAACATCACCGGTGTGGTGGCGGAGGAGCCCGTCGACGCATAGCTGGTGTGCTGTAGGAGCAGGTCAGTTGTGCATCTTTGTCAGACTTCACACCTCCACCCAGATCGTCTATCAGCGAGTCGTCCATGGTCTCCTCCCCGAAACAGAACTGTCTATGAGTTTGACTGCTCCTGGTCCGACCTCCCTCCATCCTCCTTCTCAACCCTAGCACACGATCAAGCTCTCCACGTAGCGGCTGCATATGTCCATCACCACCGCAGACAGGAGATCTGGCGAGAAAGGATTGACTCCTTACATCATTTTACAGCTATATATTCCATCTTTCCAGCGCCGACGTCGTCGTCGTCCCCTCCGACTCGTGAGTGACCAGACCACCATGTTCAACCTCCTATTTGGATGTGGTGGTGGAGGGCTCTCCGACAACCCCTTCCTTTATCTATCAGAGTTTCAACTATGAGGAGTCCTTCTCGTCACCTACTTCCAGCGACAAGAGGTCTGGGAAGGGTAATCCTTTGGTCTATATCCAGCCTTAAACGGTTTCGTAGACATCTACGTGCTCCTCCAAGGATGGTAGATCCAACCACTCACTCCGAATTCTCGTGAAACAAACTCAGGAAACGTGGGAATGTTAATTAAGTTTGTTGCCACCCGCTGCACAGGTCTCGGATCTTGAAGAATGAGTAATGATTTTGGCATCTCTCTCCGGTCACTTCACGTCCAAAGGTGACGTGAACATACAAAAACTGAAACTTGGTTTTAATAATGTTTAGTCATCGTATCATTCTCAATGGATTAATTAGTTTTCTTCTTTATTTTAAACCTCAATAGAATCTCGTACAAAACAACTTTGACCCTATAAGTTTGACCCATAGATCCTCATTGTGTAATTCACCTTACATTCAAATTTGGAGCCTAAACTCATTGTTTACCCCTTCAAATTAGTTAGTCCCAGAAGGTGCATATTTAAGGATATTAAACTTAAATATACATCAATTGACCTCTAACATCATCAACACAAGCTCAATTTTCTTAATATGATGATATACACATCATGATACTTAAATAAATAATTTTGTTCCATATATGACTTCAAACATTATATTGAGCATCAATGTTCTAAAATCAAGTTCATCACAGTTAGGGTTTCCTTTTCAATTTAATTAGGGTTATCTAACCCCTTTAGCTTAAAAAGGTATAGTGATTCCTCATTTCATAATTCAATTAAAGAGCTTCATGCTAAAAAGCATAACCCATAATTAGGGTTTATTGTTCATATCATCACATTTCCCTAGATTAGGGTTTACTATTCACATTATAATGAATTAAGATGATACCATCATCATGTATGAGGATTAATTCCATTAATGACCTCAAATTAGGGTTAAGATTCATTAACCATCAAAATTAGGGTTTTCATGATCTCACTATGAAGGATCATACTCTAATTAGATGTATTCATACATATTGGAAGTTTATTACTTGATTATCATTCGTATAGGAAGTCTTCTCTCTCCTCTTTCTATCATATGATATTTGCATCACCCTTGATTAGGCTAAGTCAATTCAATATTATCATCTTGGGTCATGTCATTATTATTGCAATTATTAAGGCTTACTCATTCAAAGAGTATTACTCACTCTATCCCATCAAGGGTATCTTTGTTATAGTCATTGTTGATTGCATCATATCTTAATCAACTAATTACTTGGTCCTTTAATCACATTAGGTATCCATAAGGTTTAGGTTAATAAATCACTAAACCATCTTGACCACTAAGGCATCAAACGATCTTAACCTTTTTAGACCTCAAACGGTCTTGCATACTAAACCCCCAAACGGTCTTGGACAGACCTTGAAACCATTTGGTGTTGAAGACCATTTGGTCTTGTTGACTTTTGAAACCATTTGGTAAAGTGCACACTCAAGACCGTTTTCCCAAGATGGGGGTGAAGACCGTTTGGTCATGAAGACAGTTTGGTAAAGTTTGACTTTGAAACCACATGGACATAACCGATCTTGAAACCGCATGAGACCAAATGGTTTGGGATCGTTTGGTCCCAAAAGGTCTTGAGACTGTTTGGTCCCAAACGGTCTTGAGACCATTTGGACTCAAACGGTCTTGAGAACGTTTGGTCCAAACCATCTCAAAACCGCAAGGACCAAAAAGTGTCTCAACCACTTCAATCGAGTTATGGTTTCCAATGTTGAACCACTCAATCGATCATGTACTTATTAGCCACTCATCAATTGAGTTAATTAGGTCAACCCTTAACTGATTTGACACTCAATTGACCCTCAATTGATCATCAATTAGGACTTGGATCAATTGGATTAGGGCATGAAAATTGATGACCCTTCAACATACTTCAATGTGAGTCTAATTAATTTGAAATCATTGAACCATCATTCAATTTGGTCATGACTTGACCCCAAACGGTCTTGGGATCATTTGGATAACCTCCAAACGGTCTTGAGACCGTTTTCCCAACTCAACACCAAAAACTAACTCAACCAATTAAGGTTTGGTTCATTGGATTGATCACTAGGTCAACAATTGATTACACCACAACTAATTACCTTTAGATATTCAACCACTTAACCATAGTCAACCCTAGCCCTCCAAACGGTCTTGGGTGACCCCCAAATGGTCTTGGGATCATTAGGATGACCTCCAAACGGTCTTGAGACCGTTTTCCCACTATTTCATCAAAAACCAAGTCATTCAATTAGGGTTTGGATATTGGAATTGGTCACCAAAATCAGCAATTGATTACTCATCAACTTGATATCATTGGGTCCTCAATTGGTCAACCATGCTTAACCCTAGACCTCCAAATGGTCTTGGATGATCACCAAATGGTCTTGAGACCGTTTGGGTGATCCCCAAATGGTTTTGAAACCATTTGGGCCACTCAACCCAAACTTCAACATAATACTATTATTGAAATCAGCAAATGACCCGATTAGGGTTTAGGTGATTAATGGGCCTTCAATTGGTGATTCACTTGGAATTAATTGATGATTTTTGGTCGGTAATTAGTCTACATTATTCACAACAGACCTCCAAATGGTCAACGCCTCCAAACGGTCTTGGACCGTTTGCTTCTATGCGGTTTGGTTGAAACCGTTTGCATTCAAATGGTGTGAAACCGTTTGCAAAAGGTGAGAGACCGTTTGTTAAAGTAAAAACTTGGATAAACATAGAGATTAACGTCACCTTCATTTACCTCAAGAACAGGGGCTGTTCTTCATGGAATTGCTAGCAAGAACACAAGAGTAGCAAAGGAAGAAGAATAACTAACGATTTTTCATGGAGATGAAGATGCATAAACAAAGCTCAAGGTTTAGAGTTATAAAACCTGCCTCTAGGACTAATCCAAAGCTCCAAGCTTCATAGCTTTAAAGGTGGGTGAAGCTCCAGTAGTGTTCCAAGCTTCGTTCTTCACGTTTTGGATGGAGAAGATGGCTAGAAAGAAGAATCGTGTGAAAAACACCAATAAACCAACCTTGTTTTATGGTTTCCACCATGAATTTGAGGTAGATGGTGATCAACACTTACCAAGTCAGCTTGGTCATCCTTCCTCTGGTCCAGAGTTCCTTCTTGGTCGGTCCAAGAAAAGTGATGAGAGAAAGAAGCTAAGGAACGATCCTTTGGTGTGTAGAAAAAGTTGCTTATATATTTATGGGTATTCTAGGCAAAGAAAAAGATTGTTTTCTCTTTTACTCCCAACTTATTTCCACCACAACTTCCTCCACCCTTGGCCAAGTTTCCACCTCCTAACCTCTTGCAAAACTCCCTCATTATCCAAGGATAAAAGGAAAAGAAACAAAACACCTTAAAGAGTTGTATATTAATATCCATCTTTATTGGATATTACTTAATATATTATTAGTGTGGGTAGTTTCCACTTCTACCATGATCATTCAAATGAGGCACCCTTCTCATTTCCTTTGCTCTAATTGATGCCAAGAAACATGAGATATCCTCTAGAGGGTATAATTACATGTTGGTCCCTAGGTTTTGGGTAAATTACACATTACACCAAAACTAGGTTTTAAAGCACAAGGATTGCTCTTCAAGCTATATCTTGGTGCTCAAGCTTGTGGAATCCATATCACCACATCATATACATTCTTATGATGTCTTAAAAATTAAAGGAACATCTTAACATGTGAAAATTGAAAATAAACCCCTCAACTTAGGTAATTTGCACTTTAGTCCGTTATTAACAAAACAATGTTTCAACATTATGCAAAAAGGACTGAAATTGGAATATAAGTTCCACAAAACCCTTAATTACATTTCATAGGATAAACACAAGCATCGAATCACTTATTTAAGCAAAACACCTAGGGTTAGTACATAATCCAGGTCAGGGATGTGACAGTTGTATGCTGCAATCTTTTGAATTGGTAGTGATGTCTATCAATTTGAACAAAAAAAGTGGGAATGATAATTAATTGAAGGCATAATTAATATCATCAAACTTGTCAAATCAAATTAATCAAAAGAGTTTGACAAAAAGTTGCAAATTTTCTTTTGTGGAATTTAAAGGCAAAAAAATCATCATTGCGATCAGTTATTAAGAAGAAGAAACTAAGTGGGACAAAATTTCATGACTGGTTCTGGACTTTAGGAAGTGTTTTCAGTGATGAGAATATGCTCTATGTCCTAGTACATCGGTGCCGGAGGAACCTGCTCGTGATTCACCTAGGGTTGAGGTAGATGGTTATTTGAAGCATGCCAACAATGCCTTTGACATTAAGAACCTAATGTTATGCTCTATGAACTATGAGTTGCATGAGCAACATGAAGACATGGGGATTCCTAAGATGGTCACACATATTATGAATACCAACCATGATCATGCAAAGCAAGAAAGGTACAATGTCTGAAAGGCTCTCTTTGAGTGCAAGATGACCGCAAAAGATCTAGTAGAGCCCCACATGCTCGATATGATTGGGCATGTGGAACATTAAGAATGAATAGGATCCTCTTTAAGGAAAGAGTTGGCCGTGGATATGATTCTACAATTGTTGCCTAAATTATATGGCCAACTTATCAAGTGTTATTACTTGAGTAACTTGGCTAAAACGTTGTCAGAATTACTTGGCACGTTGATAAATGTTGAAGCAAGAATGAATAAGGACAAACTTGTGAAATTGATCAGCAGAGTGAAGTCCAACGACAAAGGCAAGGCCAAGAAGAGTTCTAAGGCTAAACTGAAGTCCAAGTCTTCTGCACTCAAGATAAGGAGAAGGGTAAGTGAAAAAGGAATCTATCCTTTTCACTTGAAGGTATTGGATGAAGAAGTAGGGGATATAAATATACACTTTAGGTTCAATAAGAAGTAAGCTTGAATAGTTTGGATCAAGGGTTGCTTCCACTATAGTTGGAATATGTCATTCATATAATGGGCGTGTAATAGAATTAGCGAATTGCTATTATGGACCTGCAATTGAAACATCATGTCTCTTGTATGGAGAAGAATATTATGATATATTTGATGTTTTCTTTCAAAGATAAGATCTTTTATTGAAGTGGTACAATGTCTCATAGTTTATATTGTATATTTCTAGAAACAATTATATATAATGAGTGACTCAATGATTCAAAAAATGGATACCTATAACATTGTCATCTAGAGCGCGTAAATGAGAAATACATATCTAGAATCTATAATGATGGTTATCTAGGCTCTTTTGGTTATTAAACCAATAGAGACATCAAATCTTCTTTGTTGTGAAATTTGACAAAAGCATCTTCACTAGATGTAGTGGGAGAGAGACTATTCTATTTGGGCTCATTCATACTAATGTATATAGACCTTTTAGAATAAACGCTAGAGATGGTTATTAGTACCTCATTATATTTAATGATGATATTAGTAGACATGGGAGTTTGTATATAATAAAATACAAGTATGAATCTCTTGAAGTGTTCAAGGAGATTATGAATGAAGTAAATAACCATCTTGGTATAGATATTAAACACTTTGATATGATCGATGTGAAAATTTTGGGCGAACATGATAGTGTATCATGATGAACTTCGCCTGAAACACAATGATAGTGGATATCATATAGTATATCAGAAACAAGGTATCATATCCTGTTAGTCATGGTGTGATCATAAATGAATCTAAATAATCTCACAATTCTGTTTTTTGGAATAGTGTTTACACTAAACAATGTACCGTCTAAAATGGCTCAGAAGATACCTTATAACATATTGCATGGGAAGTGTCCTGATATGTATTGTATAGGAAGTACTTGAAAAGTTTGAGACCAACAAGAAAATATTGAACCTAAAGAGATACAGTAGGAACAAGGAGAATCACAAATTATTGTGGAATCTCAAGTTAGATCTCATAGAACACACCTTAAGTTTGAAAGATTATAATATATTACAACTCAAGAAGATAGAGAGTTGGTCATAGATGATGACCAAACAACCTACCTAGAATATATTGATGGACCCAAATATAAGAAATGGCTTGAAGACTTGAGATCTAAGGTGGATTCCATGTAAACGAACAAGGTATGACCTTGTTGGATCCACCTAAAGGGGTTAAACCCATAGGGTGCATTTGGGTCATTGAGAAAAGATCGACATGGATGATAGTGTACAAACCTATAAAAAAGTAGATTGGTTGCAAAGATTTCAAACAAGTTCAAGATGTTGAAAATAACAAAATCTTCACCAGTTGCCATGGTTAAATCCATTAAGATCACACTTACTATTGAAGCTTATTATGACTATGAGATTTGGCATATGGATGTTAAAATTGCATTCCTAAACAAGAATAATTATGAGGATGTGTGTGTGACATAGCCTAAAGGTTATATAAATCCATTAATGAAAATAAAGTCTATAAGCTAGAAAGGTGAATCTGTGGATTGAAGAAAGCATCTCAAAACTAGAATCTTTGATTTGACAAGATAGTCAAAGATTTTGACTTTAGTCAAAATTAAGAAGAAACCCGTGATTACAAAAATTTAGTGGGAGCATATTGATATTCCACATGATAATGGGGAATAATATCCTTATACTACAAATATTAATACCTAGCTAGAAGCACCTTCTATATGAAGGATTTATGCAAAACATACCTTCTACAACTTGTCCTGTAGCAGTACCCCTATGTGATATGAATTGGAATCTATAGAGATATCTCTAGAAAGCTTCTTGATCTCGGAAAGAGAACATAAATTGGCAATACAATGAAGGGGTTGAAAATACATGACTCAATGAGAGAAAACTTGTTCATGTTCATGGAGTTAGTCACTCAAGAGCCTAGTGTTTCAGTTCTTGTGAAGAATAGGAACACATGGATAGATGTGATGTGCATTCACAAATGGATCTTCATGTATGTAATGTTATGAACTCATCCCATTATCTCGTATGTATTGAAAATGTTGAGAGGATATGTACTCATCCCATTATCTCATATGTATTGGAAATTTCGAGAGGATATGTACTCATCCAGTTGTCTTGTATGCATCATACATGATGATTGGACATCTGTCAGATCCCAGTGAAAGTCACCAGACTTGCATAAAGAACATCCTTAAGAACTTTATAAGCACTAAAAAGATTAGTTACTTGGCTATGGTAATGAGGAAGAGTTGGATGTAAAAGGTTACACTGATGCAAGATTCCAAAATAATAAAGTAGATCGCAATCTAAATTTGTGTCTGACCTTAAAATAGAATTGTAAGGTGGCAATGTTTTGAGCAAAGACAGTTCCTAATTTAACATTAGAAGTTGAGTATCTTAGTGTTATGAGAACAACAAAGGATATTGTTTGGATCTAGAAGTTCATATAGATGAACTTGTGGAGGTTCCAACCATTAATGACACAGTAGAAATGCTATGACAATAATGGAGATACTAGTTAGGTAAGGAATCTCAGATAGCATACTATGGAACTTCCGTCTCATATGAGAAGTATTAGAGTGAGGAGATGTGAAACCTATAATATATTGAGTAGAACCAAATGTTGCTAACCCACTATAATAATACTTGCATAGAAGGAACATGATGGACATGTTAAGATCACTTGAAATAACATTTGTGGGTTAGTGGACCTAAGTGCAAGTGGGAGTCTGTTGGTATGTATGCCGAAAGAGCCAATCATATGATGATTTTAATGGGGCATCATATACTTGATTTGATAATGATAAAGGTAATTCTATTTTTTACATTTTTCTCAATCATGAGATGATGAAACATATATAACATATGTATAAAGAATATTTTTACTCGATGACATGTCTTCAAGTTGAAGACTTGAACAATGAGATCATATGTATCATAAGAGTACATACATTCTTGTTATTTCCCTAGTTGGATATTACTATGGAAGAAATATAGACAATAGTAATACATAATACTAGAGTGTGTTGACTAATGAAAGAGTCTCATTATTCATGATTTGTGATATCAAGTCAAGCACACATGTACATGTTAGAGAACATTGTATTTGACAGTCCCACCTTGAGAGTAATACATGAATACCATGAAATAGTGGTTAGAATCAACTCTCACAGTGGTAGTGGTGATTGTGTTTCTTTGACTTTAAGTCACTACACTCATCACATGTTGTTCAATGTATTTATACATCATCCAGGGTGACCTTGAATAAGGGTTGCCATATTGGTGATACTCAGGTGAATTATGACACATGGGGATTGAGTGTGAGTGATGTATATGGGATTTATCCCTCCTACATGAGACTGATATGCTGACCACTTGATAAGTGAGACTAAGGAATGCATGGCCATACTCATGTGATTCAATATGTGATCTGTGAACTCACATGCATATCATACAGACATCTCTAGTTCAAGAAACATGGATTGAATGTTGAAGAAGATGATGGTTCCATGTCTTGAGTTCAATCTGGATATCAAATACAAAGGAACTACATGATCACGGTAACATTGATCACATATTATAGGTTGAATTTGTTCTCCATATTTCTAAATTACTTGGATAGCAATGATGTGATGCTAGATACTTCTCATTGCTTGTGACTCATAAATTGGTTATGGACATTCACTGCCAATGTAACATGGGACCTATAGGGTTGCACACATAGGATGCACTCAGAATAGGAGTTAATTCATGAATGATGTTTAACTTGATAACTAAAGTATTTAGGTATTCAATTTAAACAACTGAGGTCAAAAATTGCATGGCTTGACTATGAACCGACCGATTCAAGTGTTGATCTGATCATTTAAAGTGTCACATCAATTCTAAACAACATTGGATGAACAATGGTTGAACCAGCTCATGAACCAATCAATTCACTAAGTGAATAGACAAGTTCAAGTTTTGAGATGACCGATTCAAGTGTTGAACCGCGTAGTTCAATGATCAATTCGGTTAGATTAAAGATTGATGCTGACATTGTGTTTTGCATTAGTCGAATATTGAATACCAATGTGTTTCAAAATAGGAAAGCACATGAACCATATGATCCACCTATGAACCGATCAGTTCAATAGTGAACTGACTAGTTTACCCTTCGTAGCTTCCAGAAAATTCATAAATTTTTTTCTCTTCAACTCACAGATCGACGGGAAACCCTGACCCATTCCCACCTATAAATAGAGAGGTAATGAAGGCTTCCTAGACACAACAATAAGCTATGACAATTGTTGTCCTATATAGTTGTGGTAACTAAGAGAGCCTGAGAAAGTCCTAACCATGGAAGGGAGGGAAAATAAGGGAAAGACAATTGGGAGATCAAGTCAGCGCTAGAACCCTAATGTTTTCGAGTAGCTTCTTCCTGTTGGCTCTAGTAGCGCAACGTGGAGTTCCTGATGATCTACATGGACTTATATATAGGTGAGGAGGCTTTTTCCTGCCACCAGGAGGATGAGGTCAACTGCCATCTGTGGTGTTGTACTAGGAGGTTGTCGCTGACGACACTTGAGTGCTACTTGAAGAAGAAGCATGCTGCTACAAGTGTTGTCACTAGACTTGCTCCAGGACTAGATATAACTCTTGTTATTCTCTTACCTTTATACATTGGTATTGACACGATCTGCTAGTTAGGAAATCATACATAATTTTTTTTCTACTACCTTATTGTTGCCCCGATTTCCCAACAAAAGAAAGGCTACGCTTAGTGGTAAAAAGATGATTACAAAGTTATGACATGAATGGTGAATAGTGATGAAATGAAGATTAGTTAGTCTCTCCTTCACCTTCATAATTCCAGAGCCATGTGGGATAAACTATCAAATGTGTACTCTCATCAACTAAATCCAAACAAAGTCATTGAGATGTTCATGAGTCTAGAGAAAAAGGAGTATGTGACTGATGGATTTTTCAAAGACTACTAAAACAAATGCTTGACACTCTGGGTAGAATATGAAGTATATTATCGTATTTCTTCCAACACAGAAGAAGTTCAATGGAAACACAATGAACTTCAGTTAGTTATATTCCTTTATAGACTCCCTCAGGCTTTCTCTAATGTTTTTGACCTGATCTTATCTAGTTATCCCTTTCCCACTCAAAAGGATGTTCTCAATTATTCTCAACACATTCCTTCTGTGTCTTCACTACCTTCTACTTCTTATGATCACTCAGTTCTTTTCGTCTGGTCCCATGGCTATTGTCAAGGGCATGGATGTTGTGCTTCTACTACTCTTCAACGTGGTCTTCCTCCTAGCCCTAGAAAAGACCAACATAAACTTCTTACACCTTCTATGGGCACAAAAACCACAATGACGACCATTGCTGGAAAAAGCATGGTCCACCTTCCTGGGCTAACCAGATCTCCTCTAATGCTTGTGAAGATTTGAATGCTAATGTTTAAGTTCTATTCATCCCAAAGTTGAGTGGATCCACTTGTAGTTTGAAAAACTCCTTCAAGAACGTCTATTTTCACAAACACCTACTCAAGATGAAGGTAATCATTTTTTACTTGCATCTCCTGCTACATACTGTAAAAATAAATGGGTCATCGACTTAGGAGCGTCCACTCGTATATCTAGCTTTTCTAAACTTTTTACTACCTTGTCAGAAACAACTCAAGTCCATCATGTAACCATAGCTTATGGGACTCAGTATGCAGTACTTGGAATCAGAACTATATCTCTATCTTAAAATTTGCCATTAAATTTTGTCTTATATGTTTCAAGATTTTCACTTAATCTATTATATGTCGCTAAAACAATGAAGAGCCTTCGATGCTCAATCACTTTTGATCCCAAGGGTTGTATGTAATAAGATCTCCAAATAAGGATGAGAATTGGTTCGGGCCATGAAGGACCTGACGGAATGTACGACCTGGATGTGTTGCAATCTATTGCTGAACTGCTATCTTCTTCTGTGTCTAGTTTGGAATGGCACTACCGTCTTGGACTTCCTTCTACTACAAACTTGTGTTGCCTATTTCCTGATATTTATAATATATATTTTGTGTGTGAATATTTCCAATTTGGAAAACAAACTCAGGCTATTTCTCTAAAGAAGGAAATTCGTTCTAAAAATCTTTTTGATATTGTTCATGTCAGTATCTGTGGACCCTCTTCTATTAATAGGTTTTTTGGATGTCACTATTTTTTGACTTTAATTGATTATTTTTCTAGGGAAACTTGGTTGTTTCTCTTAAATGATCTCAGTAATGCTTTGACCATATTACCCCCTTTTTTACTGAGATCCAAACCCATTTCAATACAACTATTAAAATCTTGCAAACTGATAATGTCTTAGAGTTTATGCAACAATTTGTGAATCTTTTTTACACTACTCGGGATAACATTCATCAAACTTTATGCTCTTACACACCACAAAAAAAGGTGTAGTAGAGGAAAAATCACCATATTCTTGAAGTAGCACACACCATTCTTCTTCACGGTCATATTTCTAAACATTTCTGACCTGAAGCTATTTCGAATGTGTGCTGCTTAATTAACCATATGAATTCCTTTGTATTGAATAATCAAGTCCCTTTCTCTTATTTGTATCTCAATGCACCTTTTCTTTTGTACCTCCTAAACACTTTGGTAGCACTTTCTTTGTTAAGAATCTTCACCCCGGGATAATATAAACTTGACCCTCGCTCCACTACGTGTGTGTTTCTCAGATATTCAAGAACTCAAAAAGGATATTGGTGTTATGTTCCTATCAAACGATAATGGTTTGTTGTTGTCTTTTTTGAACACATGCCATACTACTCTAATAAGGGGTTTGTTTTATTGAGTGATCTGTTGAATCCTACTCCTCTTCCTAAGGTGGTAGAACTAGATCACACTAAAGTAACTGAAGATCTTCCTCCTCCTTTAAAGGTGCACACAAGAACACTCAATGTTATAGTCCCATCTCGGGCCTCTCAACAACCAATTCCTAGCTCATTGGAAGATTAGGTAATCTCTAGCCTACATCTTCTTGTTAGTGAAAGGAAATGTGTTCGTTCCTACCCTCAACATCTGATTAGTATTTCAGCTATACCATTAATCTTATAGCTAGCACTGCTTATTTTACTACTGCTCTCTCTACTGTGTTTATACAAAGACTGCTACATAAGAACTTAAGCATCCTTCTTGGCATCAAGGTATGGAAATTATAATGGATGCCCTTTGCTATCTCAAGATGTGGGTTCTTGTTGATCTTCTTGGAAATTTTCCTAGTGTTGGCTATCATTGCATTTTTTACTATTTAATATTAGTCAGATGGGTTGATTGAATGACTAAAGGATCATTTGGTAGAAAAAGGTTATAATCAGACCTATGGGTTAACTATTTTGAAACATTCCCCTATTTACAAACTTAATTTTGTACATGTGATTATATTTGTTGTTGTGATCCATGATCGACCTCTTTTTCAACTTGATGTTGAAAATGCCTTCCTATATGTGGACTTACATGAGGAAGTCTACATGGAGCAACCACCTGGTTTTATGACTTAGGGGAAGTGTTCTAATGCCAACAGACTCAAGAAGGCGATTTAATAAAGCCCTCACGCATGGTTTGATAAAGTGATCCAAATTCTTCCAATGTTTGAATTTTAACGCTCCCTTTAGAATCACTCTATTCTTATTAAAAATACCAGTTCTGGGCTTGTTATTCCTATTCCTTGTCTAGATGATATAACTTTGTCTGGTAGTCATTGTATAGGTATTACAACTACTAAAAGATATCTAGAACAACACTTTGTTACTAAAGATCTTGGAAAACTCATGTACTTCTTGAGAATTGAAGTTTCCAGATCCTCTTCTGGTAAATCTCTTTCACAAGGGAAATATGTTCTGGATCTTCTGACAGAAACTGGAATGTTTGGTAATAAACTGACAAATACCCCTCTATATGCCAATACCAATTGTGATGAATCAATCTTCACCTCCCTATCCTGATAACCACCAACACAGACAATTGATTGGTAGGGTTATCTATCATATTGTGACTAGAGCTGATATAACTGCTATTTTTATACTTTTCATTAGGTATCTGGATAACCTTCGACAATTTTCATTGAGATGTTGTTTGTTATATCCTAAATTATCTAAACAATTCTCATAGGAAAGGATTACTATATCATAGACATGGTCTCTGCAAACACATAGGGTATTCTTACTCTAATTATGTCGATAGTAGATGTGACACGAAATCTACCTATGGTTACTTTATTTTTATTAAAGGAAACCTAGTTACATAGTGTAGTAAGAAGCACACCATTGCTACTCGGTCTAGTGCTAAAGCTAAATATAGAGCTATGGCTCATAGTGCTTGTGAATTAATGTGGGTCCAAAGCCTTCTCAAGTAATTTGATATTTCTAATTCTGATCCTATTGTAATGCATTGCGACAATAAAGCCTCCATTTTAATTGCCATGAATCCCACCATTCATGAGCAAACCAAGCATATCGAGTTGGATTGCCACTTTGTTCACAAATTTTTTCCCTTCAGATGCATCTCCACTCCTTATCTCTAGTCTAAAGATCAAGTTGTTGACATCTTCACTAAGATAATTCCCAGGACTCGACTTTTCTGCATTGGTGGACAAGCTGGGCATGTTTGACATCTATGTTCCACCTTGAAGGGGGTATCAACAATAATTCTGTATGCTTTATGTTGTGTTGTGTGCTTTAAACTTGTCTTGTCTTTAGCTTTTCTTTTATCCCATATTGCCTAATTCTATTTCTCACTCACTCTTGTAGCCTATTAAAAAGAGTGCATTGTATTTGTTTTGAACACATTTAGTAGATGTTTTCTTATTCTACATTACCCTACTATTGTGACCTGACCATGGTGATACGTGGGTAAAGAAGCATGCAAATGACAATGAGAACCACTCACTGTGATCATATTCCCAAAGTTTCAAAGCAAATATTAGTGAGATCGGTCACAAAGGTAAGAAGAAAAAATGTAAATTTTCCTCTATATGGCCCACAAAACATTCGTAGCTTCCAAAATATAAATATGTATCATCAATAAATGATAAAAAGATAATAGAGATACATAAACAACCTCCAAAACCATGTTCAATCAAACATGGTATCTATGAAATGAATTCATAGCTTACAAATGCTATTTATTTCTATCTATTTATGTTAACATACTGTGAATGATACTATTGCATTTCTTTCTCGCTTAAGTGGCATTAGTAAACTTACAGTTCATTAGAGACTTGTGATTATATTTCTGACACCCTAGATCTCTAATCCATGATGCAATTGACTCGAGCATATTCTTCCTTCCATGTCAATGAAAACATATATAAAATCCAAAATGATAATAGTTGTGGACCTTAAGCATTGAAATTATATAACCACCCTTAAAATGATTAAGAAATTTTATTTTAGAAAAAAATATTGTTGTTCTCCAAATGGCACATTATCCACCTTAATGAATGCTAAACAGAAGGTGTGTTATTGAAAGTAATAATAAGAATTGTTTGTGTAGGATGATTATATATTTCACTAATTATTTTACCTAAGGCTATTAATAAAGCCTCTCAATGATAAAGATTGAAGGAATTAGGGGCAATGGGGGGATTAGCGCTAGAAAAAAATTTAATTGACAAAGCTTGTACCCATGTGGAAGTTTGGTGGTTATTCCTAGCATGTATCGTTGAAGGTTATGACGCTAGACCATAGTGATGTCCATTACAATGTACCTTTTTAACTATACTCCACTTGAAGCTATGTATAGATGTTATGCATGCATAAAAAGTCAACTACACATCATTACATATTAAATGATAAAGTGACTTTAATTAAAACATCCATAAACATGTTCATTCGGTTAATCATCAACATACGTAATATTTATCATCCAATTTCTCTCAAGTAATAAGTTGACTAATAAATTTCCACATGATTTCTTCTATTTTGCAAAGTCAAATAGTTTTTCATATTAGATTCGTTGTCACAATGATAACCTTGGAAGCACATATACATGATCTCTAGTTACATGAACTCTCTCCACAAGATGATACTAAATTTCAGTAGTGCAGGAATGTCAAGGTCATGATTTTAGCTAACAATATTTTATTGCAAATGAAATGCAAGATGGATAAGGACTCATTGTTTACGCAAAACAATGTTTTACCAAGGAAAGAATCATTATGGCACTTTGCTATTGAAAAAATTCCATGGTGTAACATTCTTTGGAAAATAATCCATACACCCACAAGTTTGGTCAAAACCATTGAATATGATTTCTAATTTCTAGACTTGAACTGCCACTTTTTTTTAATATCAAAGTATTGCATGTACTATCTGAAGATAAAATAAGTGGAAATTGCCGCTGAATGTGGCAGCTTGCACGTGCATTTTTTCCATTTTGGGTTAACTTCTGATCACATTCTAATACATGTTTCAAAATGTTTAGAAAAAAAATAAATGGGCACTAGTTGTTCAATTAATAAAAGAATGAAATAAGATGATACATGTGTCATTAATAAGTGGAAATAAATGACATATACATTGTGGTATAATAAAAAATAACATCAACCTGCATATTTTATAGGTTCTTAGTAGAATACGATTGGTAATTTTGTATCTCCAAAGGTTTCCAAGCCAAGGGTTTTTTTCATTGTGCTTTGATATATGTCCAGAAAAAAGAATAAATCAAACATTAAATTGAGATGTACATTGTCTTAAATATAATGAATGATATTTAGGTCTTACTTAAAATACAATTTATGTAACTCATGAGAAGAATGGAACTATGAATACAAAAATGTCTGTACACCTTTCTAGGGTTTAAAGGTATCCTAAGACAAGGACCTTTTACAAAGTTGGGTATTGGCATAGGTTCATTAAAACTAGAATGGTTCTTCTACTAGAATGAGATGTGTGTGACCACAGTTATAATACATGAGATTTTAAGTCATAGTTGTAATAAACATGGGATGAAGCCCCTATTTTGATGTTGATGTTGGGTCATATTGACATTATGTTAAATCCTATTTTATTGTGGCCCAACATTAATAAATATATTATCACTTTATTTTCCAAAAAGGTACATCCATTGAGGGCATGTGGAGGTTTCCATAACCATCGTGTCTCTTCACGATGGATGAAGAGACAATGAGGAGCGTTATATAAGGGATTGGTACTCTCTCCATTGGATGATGTACCTTAATCAAATCCATCTATCAGAGAATTCAAAAAGGAGAGAGAAACCTCTTGGTGTCTTTTGAATTTCACTCAGGATGACTGTTCACTCGTTTCTATGGACATTTCCCCTTCTCTTCTCAGAATCAGGCATTTCTGCATCCATCATTATTTTTGTCCACGGACGCCAGTTGTTGCCGTCAGTGATCATGGAGGCTCCACAGTCTTTAGGTATGATAACTTATAACATTTGGTATCAAGAGCGAGGTTCGGTCGTCATACAACACTGCGATGTTGTTCCAATGATATACTTGCACATCACTAAAATTCAAATCAATACCTTCATCTATTTCTGACACACACAAAGCAACATCTATCTATTTGTGTTCTCTATTTCAAAACAAGAAACTAGGAACTCAGTATATTGGGACTTACTTAATAGGGCAATCAATACCATTATGGCGTCATCGCTGGCCTGTATGTGAATAATGGCGGTTATACGTGTTCTTTCTTTATTTCTACGGTGTACAAGGATGATCGTGTTTCTGGAAGAAGAAATAACTAAATCGCCTAGACTCCAATCTGTTTACTTGCACTGTCTCAACCTTCTTCATCGTTGTGGTAATAGATAAAATAAAGGATTAAATATATCGATGGCTCATTATGGATTGTTTCTTCTTTTCTCAAGTTTATATATCCTTTACTACTCTCCTTAATCTTGCATTAATATGTCTAATTTGGTCAGAGTGATGCTACCCAACTGTGTATCATTTTGTTATAATTATGCATGATTAAATATTTTTAGGACTTTAAATTTGTACCCTAAGCAACTCAAAGGTCGAATTATGTTATCAATTTAAAGCATGTATAAATTGATCAGTGAGTATAAATGACATCGATATGCTTACTAAGTATTACGAATTCATCCAAAGATGGTTTGTAATGACTAATCTTAACTAGTACAACAAAAGTAAATAAAATAGACCTCAGAATTTACTTTTAAATTTCAGTTGTGGTATAAATATTAAATTTTTATTATTGTAGTTATTTCCTCATCTTTGTATGGTGAAAATAACAACATTCCCAATCTGAATGGTTCGAACTTTAATGAATGGAAAGAAAAGGTCATGTTTACATTAGGCTATATGCACTTAGACTTAGCTTTCCGAGTGAAATAACCACAACCACTAACAGAGGAAAGTAGCACTACTAAAAAAGCCAATTATGATAAGTGGGAACATTCTAATAGGCTTAGTTTGTTGCTTATGAAAACACATGTGGGAAAGCATATTAGATGGTCTATTCCTACTTTTGAATTGGCAGAAGATTTTCAAAAAGCAGTGGAAAAACAATATGTTTCTTATAGTAAGTCTAGGGCTAGCACCTTAGTGGCTAAGATGTGCTCTATGAAATACAATGGTTCTTATGGGATCTGTGAACACATCATGGAGATGAGAGACATTATTGCCCAACTTAATGAGATGGAGTTATCTATTTCAGATGCATCTCTTGTTTATTTCATTTTAACTTATTTTACTAGTCAGTACAGATCATTCAAGGTATCTTACAATACACAAAAGGAAAAATGGTCGATAAATGATGTATTGGGCATGTGTGTTCAAGAAGAAGAGAGACTTAAGAATAATGGGATCCCTACTGTACATCTAAGCACACATGACAAGTATAAAGGTAAAATGAAGGGAACTACTCAATCTCTGATGGTGTGTCCAAGCCAAGTGATGGCAAGGTCAGGGGAAGCAAGGCTAACATGAAATGCTTCTTCTTCCATAAGAAAAGACATGCTAAAAAGGTGTGCTTCAAGTACAAGAAATGATTGGAAAAGAAAGGTATAATGTCTCGTGTTTCATATGAATGTCATCTTTCAAATGTTCCATTATATAGTTGGAGGCTTGACTGTAGTGCCACCGTGCACATTTCCAATACACTGTAGGGATTTTAAAATATAACAAAACCAACAGAGCGTGAAAAAGTCCTTTATTTAGGAAATAAATTGGGCTCTCGTGTAAAGGCCGTTGGCACATGCAGATTAATCGTTGACAGTGGAAAGTTGTTTGACTTAGAAAATACTTTTATGTACCAAACTATAGTAGAAATTTAGTCTCTGCTTCAAGATTAGACAAATTAAACAGTGGTTTCATTCTTCAAAGTGGACAATTATCATTTTATAAAAACTCCAATTTAATTGGTACTTGTGTTTTAGTAAAAGATCTTTATCAAGTCGAATTAAGACCTCATTTTGAGCGATCTTGTATAGTCCAGCATAATGTTATTGGTAATAAACGCACATTACTAGATGAGAAATCATCAATTCTATGGTACCGAAGGTTGGGACATATTTCCAAATAAAGAATCCAACGATTAGTAAAGGAGGGAATTTTAGGTCCCTTAGACTTTACTGATTTTGGAACATGTGTTGAACGCATAAAGGCTATGTAATGCCCGAGCCCTTCAGGAATGACGACTGTCCCCACAGACCACCACTAGCCTTAACTGTGCGCTTTGTCCTCACTCACGCGCATGCTAGGATCAACTTCCCGACATGTCACCCATCCCAATACTACTCCAAGCTGAGCATGCTTAACTATGGAGTTATTAGTGATGGGATCCCGGAAAAGGAGGTGCACCTTGGTGATATGGGTAGTCCAATCATTCCTTTTAAGATCAACTTATCCGAGGCCTCAAATCCTGGGATGTTACAATCTCCCCCATTTAGACTCTTGACGTCCTCGTCAAGTCTCAACTATATGGCCTCATAATATGACCCCATTTCAGTGCAGACCCACAATGTCCCATGGACACCCAACTCCTGATCATGGAATACCAACACAAGGGTGGCTACGTCAACCATGGATAACCCTTTCCTACATGCCTGGACCGCATGGCTCAAGACTGGCATGTCACATGCCCATGTGGGCCCCACCTACTGGAGGGGTTATGGCTCTGATACCATTTGTAATGCCCGAGCCCACTGCCCTTCAGGAATGATGACTGTCCCCACAGACCACCACTAGCCTTAACTGCACACTTTGTCCTCACTCACGCGCATGCTAGGATCAACTTCCCGACAGGTCACCCATCCCAATACTACTCCAAGCCGAGCATGCTTAACTATGGAGTTCTTAGTGATGGGCTCCCGGAAAAGGAGGTGCACCTTGGTGATACGGGTAGTCCAATCATTCCTTTTAAGATCAACTTATCCGAGGCCTCAAATCCTGGCATGTTACAGGCTAAGCAAACCAACACTTCTAATAAGGGTGTCAAGATGAGTAATGGAATATTAGAAATAATTCACAAGGATATTAGTGGACCTTTTCTACCTTATTTTATAGGGGAAAATATTTTGCAACCTTTATCGGTGACTATTCATGATATATGTTCGTCTACTTATTAAATGATAAAAGTGAGGTTTTTAAGACTTCAAGGACTTTAAGGTTGAAGTGGAGAAATAATTACGTAAAGTGATTAAGATAGTCAGATCGGATAGGGGAGGTGAATATTATGGAAGGTTCACTAATACTGGACAAAGAAAGGGACCATTTGCACATTTCCTTCAAGAAGAGGGTATTGTACCTCAATATACAATGCTTGGCACACCAAGTCAAAATGGTGTAGCTGAAAAAAGGAATCAAAAAATTGAAGGAAATGGTTCATACAATGCTTTGTAATTCATCCCTTCCTTCGACAATGTGGAGTGAGGCTTTAAAGACGGAATTGCAAGTATTAAACAAGGTTCCTAGCAAGTCTATCCAGAAAACCCCATATGAATTATGGATAGGAAGGAAGCCATCCTTGAACTATATGCACATATGGGGATGTCATGCAGAAGCTAGAGTCTAGAATCCATATGAGAAGGCATTTGACCCAAGAACCACTAGTTGTTTCTTTATTGGTTGTCCAGAAAGGTCAAAGGGATATTGATTTTACTGTCCATCTCACCCACAAAAAATAGTTGAGACGGGTAAGGCTTGATTTTTGGAGGATCATCACCTTAGTGGGAATGACCTACTTCAGAATATACCCTTTGATGAAATGCATGATAATTCTCTCACACTTGCACCTAGTCAAAGATGTATAAGCTATCCAATCATTGTTCACATGTACAATTGTCAATTGGATGAGCCAATAGAAGTAGATGATGCCCCTAGTCAGGTTGTAAATGAACAAGTTGATCATGATCATGATGAAGAACAACCTGAAGAGCGTATAAGAATTGTAGAACCAAATGTTGAATTAAGAAGATCCACAAGATCAAGGAGGTATGCCATCCCATCTGACTATGTTGTATACCTTCAAGAGCCAAATATAGACTTTGAAGACATTGATCCCTTATCCTTTTCACAAGCAATGGATTGTAAAAATTCCTCTAAGTGTCTTGATGCCATGAAGGAGGAACTAGCATCCATGGATAAAAATCAGGTTTGGGCCTTGTACCTTTACTAGAGAGTATTAAACCTGTTGGTTGCAAATGGGTCTTTAAGACCAAAAGGAACTCAAATGGTGAAATTGAGAGGTACAAGGCTAGATTAGTTGCGAAGGGCTTCACACAAAAGGAAGGCATTGATTACAAAGAGACATTTGCTCCAGTCTCATCAAAGGACTCCTTTAGGGTGATCATGGCCTTAGTGGCTCATTTTGATCTTGACCTACACCAAATGGATGTGAAAATTTCATTATTGAATAGGATTTATCTGAAGAAGTCTATATGGAACAACAGAAGGTTTCATTGATGATAGTAGAAGTCAAATGGTTTGCAAATTGAGGAAATGAATTTATGGACTTAAACAAGCATCTCGACAATGCTATATAAAGTTTAACACCATTATATCAACTTTTGGGTTTAAACCTAATATTGTTGATCGGTGTACATACCTCAAGATATGGGTGAAGCCACATATGTACTCGACATGGAGATTCATAGAGATCGAGCTAAAGGCATACTTGGAATATCCCAGAAGGCTTATATATCTCAAGTTCTAGAGAAGTATGGAATGAAAAATTGTTCACTTGGACTTGCACCTATAGTTAAAAGAGATAAATTTAACTCCAAGTAGTGTCCTAGTAATGATATTGAAAGGAATGAGATGAGAAAAATCCCGTACACATCTGTAGTTGGGATCTTACAGTATCTTAAAATATGCATGTGGCCTGACATTGCTTTATCTGCTGGAATGCTTGGTCATTACCAAAGTAACCTGGGCATTGACCATCGAAGAGTTGTGAAGATGGTAATGGGCTAGCTGTAAGGGACAAATGATTACATGCTTACATATAAAAGGACACACCACCTTGAGGTTATGGGATATTCAGATGCAAATTTTTTTGGTTGTCTAGATAGTAGGAAGTCTACAATGGGCTATTTCTTCCTACTAGCTGGTGGTGCAGTATCATGGGGGAGTATCAAGCAAAAGACAACAACTTCATCTACCATGGAAGCTGAATTTATAGCTTGCCATGAAACATCATCATAGGAAATTTGGCTTAAGAATATGATTCAAGATATTAAAGTTGTTGATTCAATTCATAAGCCAATATAGATATACCGTGATAATGAAGTTGCAGTCACTTTCACTAATAATGATTAAAGAAACACTGCATGCACACACCTAGACATAAATCTCTATGTTGTTAATGAGTGAGTTAACAACAAGATGATAATCATTGATCACATTAGTACACAATATATGATTTCAGATCCTCTTACTAAAGGCTAGCTCTAGGATTGTATATATTGCATGTAAAGAGTATGGGTCTGAGAAAGTCATTTGATGTGTAATGATTAGTGTGATTTGACAATGTAATATTTATTATGTGATCACATATTCGACTCACTATTTCTATTTCAATACTAGTTATAAAAGAATGTTAGTTCTGACTTCAAGTTGGACAAAGAAATAGGTTTTGAGGTCAACCTATTCATAAATTTATATCACTATACATAAAATGTTTAGATATTGTGGTGCATAGAAGGGAGTACTCATTTATTGATTATCAACCACTATGACTCATATCTGACTTTTATGTAGAAGTGTTTATGTTGAGCATCAATGGAAAATGAATAAACGTTATTGTAATAGCATTTTGGGCCAAGTGGGAAAATGTTAAATCCTATTTTTGTGTGGCCAAAAATTAATAAATATATTATCATTTTATTTTCTGAAAAGATGCATTCATTAAGGGCATGGGTAGGTTTCCCATAACCATCGTGTCTCTTCATGATGGATGAAAAGACAACAAGGTGCAAGTATATAAGGGATTGGTCCTCTCTCTATTGGATGATGTAGCGTAACTAAATCCATCTATAGGAGAATCCAAAAAGGAAAGAGAATCCTCCGGGTGTCTTTCGGCTTCCACTTAGGTTGATTGTTCGCCCATTTCCGTGTATGTTGTCCCTTCTCTTATTGAAATAAGGCATTGATGCAGTCATCATTACTTCTATCTACCGCCACCAGTTGTTTCCACCGGTGATCATGGAGGCACCACATTCTTCAGGTATGAGAACTTCTAACACATTATTCACATTTATATATTTTGTACTAAAATATACCCAAATTATAGATTCTTTATATGAAATGCACTTATGATGCGATATGCATGATTTTCAAAATATTCAACCACCACATGATAGAAAGGAAAGAAGGAAGTAGTATCTATGGTTTATCTTGGCTTGATGAGTCCCAAGTGAAGCCATAAGTGAAGCCAAAATCACTTATAACCTACCACAAGTGATAAAAAATTATATTAAAGCAAAAAACTCCATGTATGATCAAGTTCCATACCAAAAGCACTACAATAACCACTCAAACCCCAACTCTAATGAGAATGGTCATGCTTCTACAATCCACCATGGCCATTCTAACAAAAATGGTCATGTTACCCCAACTCAAAATCCCAAGGTTTAGCTGACAATTTCAGAGCCATATCATATTCGTTTTCCACCAACATAACTATTCTCACACTCAATAGTAATTTATCAATACACATCATTCTAGTATATCCAGATATACACATATTACTTAGTTGAAGTGAAGTGAACTATTATTAAAAGTCACCAACTTAGTGATATATATTTTCAATGTATAAGAATTATTAAGATTTGTTTTAGTATGATTTTCAGCAGCATGGATACAATGTAGAACACATATAAAGAATACTGAATGGTTTATTATTGGTTAAATCTCAAAATAGTATAGTAGGACATCGTACTGTGAAACTAAAAAAACAAACTAGGAATTAGTTGTCATGAACACCACATATCCTTCCAATGGTGTATGCCAGAACAGGGTAAATGACTTACCCACTAGCAAAATTCATTGAGGAAGGCGGGTTGTGCCAATGTTCCATAAGAGATGAAGCCCATCATGCACAACCCCATGAAAAATAGAAAGGATATCCAACATAAAATGGGGATTTTAGTGATACCCAATTTTACCTGACAAACATTTGAGATACATGTCGTACCAGTTTTCAATACAATTTTAGTTAAATATTCAATATAAACTATACATCCTGGTGATATCCAATTTAGTTACAATGAAGTGAGTCTAAGTTAGAATACCTGGACTCTTTGTCTGAATATCTATGTTAATAGGAGGATTTTTGTCTATTTAGAAACTAATATAGCCTCTAAGGACAAACATGGTGAAGTTCATTTCTTACATGGAAACTAGTTCACAGACCTAGAATCCCACATCAACTTGAGGTATCATATTGTAAGATTGTATCTTATTTTGATGCTTTCACATATTGCGGTACACTTTATATGGATTCAATGTATTAATAAAATAATAAAGAGATTGCATATTTAGATAGGAAAATTTATTGCTTCAGTTTACGTCAATATTTTAGCATGTTGATGGATTTTACAACATTGTTCATTTACTTAAGTATCTATTGCTTTCTTATTTTTTCCATGTAGCAATCCACTTAATATGCAGCATATGCACTATCTTGTTGACTTGGTGAAAATCCTTTCACTAAGTTTGTAGCTCATATCTAGTGAATATCAATTTTGGTAAACAATCTGGTTATCAAGATAGAAACATGTTTAAAGAGTCACTATCACTGAAGATTGTTAGCTAAATTTTAAGGTACAACTAATTAGTCTTGGTCTTTGGCTATTCTAGGCCCTTTAGTATGGAAAATATAGAGTTTTATTAGTCAAGTGATAAGATAATACAACTTTCCTTGGTTATAGTATGATTTGTATACATAGTTTATATGTATATGAACTGAATGAAAATACAAAATAATGAACAAGAACAGTTCATGTAGTTGATTATGAATTGAATGTATATACAAAATGATTTTTCATCTGTATATTCTATCTTATGAAGAAAAAAGAGAACAAGTTCAGATGTGTTTTGTGCTAGCCAGCTTGATCACCTCAGAGTCTAATCCTACAGTCCAAGTATTGTGGGTCCTAGGATCTGATAAGATCAACAAGTAAATTTATTGTGAATCACATATCATCCAACCAGTGTTACCCACCCAACTCACTTTTGACTCCAAATATCCCTTTCCCAAATGGACTCATGCCATTAGTCCAAATCTTGCTTTTTTTGGATGGATAGAACAAATATGCTTTCTAGAAATGATTGTATGACACCCAAGTAGCATATTATGTTGATAGTAAACAAAATATCTATATGATTATTACTTTTTTTCCTAGGTTCGGTATTCAAAATCAAATTACAAGGAATCTCTATGCACACCCCCAATGACAAGTTTAGATTAGGGTTATAATAATTCAATTATTATAATTAAGCTTGTTCAACTCATTAAGCAAGTTTAGGGGCCTTACATTTTTTGTCCCCTTTTTATCAACAATCTCATGATCACATTCTTGCAAAAGAAGGGCTCACCTGAGGAGACGTGGTTTGGTATCTTTCTTATGCATAAGATACTTGATTGCCCCATGATCAATATAGATTGTCACCTTCCCTCCTAACAAGTAGGATCTAAATTTGTCGAAGGCGTAGATGATGGCCAACATTTCTTTCTCAGTGGTGGGGTATTCAATTTGAGCCTCATCAAGTGTTTTACTGGTGTAGTAGATGACATGATGTTTCATGTCCTTCTTTTGTCCTAAGACAACCCCTAATGCATAATCACTTGCATCACACATTATTTCAAAGGGGAGGTCCCAATCTGGTGCTTGTATACTGGGAGCAATGGTCAAGGCATCCTCTAGGGTGTAGAAGGGCTTATGGCACTCTTCATCAAAGACAAACATAATGTCTTTCATCAATAGTTTTTGCGTTCTTTTAAAAGTCCTTGACAAAACAACGATAATATCCTACATGTCCTATAAAACTATGGATAGAAGAGATTGAAAAGGGGGTGGAAGTTTAGATATTACCTCTATCTAACTTTAATCCACCTCTATACCGGCTTTGAACGCCTTATGTCTGAGGACTATTCCTTCTCATACCATAAAGTGGCACTTCTCCTAGTTGAGGACTTACTACTTTTACTCAAATCTTTTGAGGACTAGGGATAGATTTTTGAGACAATCTTTGAAAGATGACCCATACACAAAGAAGTCATCCATGTAGACTTCCATGAACTTCTCTATTAGATAATAAAATATGGATGGCATGCACCTCTGAAAGGTGGAAGGGTCATTGCATAGAACGAACGACATGCACTGAAAAACATATGTCCCGTACAAGAAATTGAATGGGATCTTTTCTTAATCTTATGGCTGAATGGAAATTTGATAGAATCCAGAATACCCATATAAATAATAGAATTGTGAATGATGTGCCAGCCTCTCCAGAACGTGATCGATGAAAGGAAGGGGGAAATGATCTTTGTGTGTTGCTACATTCAGTAGTCTGTAATCTATGCACATGCACCAACCAGTCACTGTATGAGTGGCTAATTCCTTCCCTTTTCTATCTCAACTACAATCATCCCACCTTTCTAGGGAACCACATGGACTAGACTTACCCAGTTCCTTTCACTAATAGTATAGATAATACATGGATCCATAAGTTTGATGACTTCCTTGTGTACAACCTCTCGTATTTTGTCATTCAACTTTTGTTGACCTTGGACTCGTGGCTTTGAGTCATTGTCAAGGTTGATTCTATGCATGCACACTATTGGGATGAGATCTTTGATATCATCTATTGAGTATCCAAGAGACTTCTTCAGGTGTTTCAATTCAGATAAAAGTTGCTCTTGCTGATCAGAGAGAAGTTTTGCATTAGTTATCACCGGATTTCTCTTTTCTTCATCTAGGAATTTGTACTTCAGACCTTCTGGAAGTGGCTTGAGTTCTGGTAGTGGTTTTAGAATTGAAGCACCCTTTGGTTCAAGATGAAGAGAATTATATCCTACTATTTTAGTAGCTTCATAAATTTCTTCTTCCTCATCTGTGGTTGCCAAGTAAGCTAGGATTTCTTCGACCTCAGGATCGTCCAATTCTGACGTCGAGTTGTTTAGAGCTCGCATCAGTGGGTCGACTATAGCATTGTGCTCTTCTATTTTGGTGAATAGTTGATTGCAACAATTGATGAAGTAACTTGTTTCTTTTGAAGAGGTGCCTCACATGTGATCGAGTATGTGGAAATCAATAGATTTGTTCCCAACTCTTATTGTGATTGACCCATCAGCTACATCAATCAATGCTCATGCTACTAAAAGGAAAGGTTGTCCAAATATCATCAGACAAGTGGGATCTTCTGCTACGTTGATGATATCAACGTCACAAGGAATGAAAAAATTGCCTATAATGATTGGTACGTCCTCCACCACCCAATTTGTTTAGTATAAGAAATATACTAGCCAATTAAATTTGCATATTGGATTTAATAATGTCGGTGAGGCCCAACTTGGCTTCTAAGCTGTACAACATCAGACTGATTCCGGCTACTAGATATGCAAGATCATATCTCTTTGATGAATCTCCACTGATGAAAGGTATAGTAAAGGCACTAGGATCTTTTTGTTTTGTCGGCATATTTGATTGACAAAAGGCGCATGCCATTTTTGTAAGGCATATTGTCTTGACTTGTCCCCTCTTCCTCTTCTTTGTGATGAGGTCCTTCAGGAACTTGGCATATGTAGGCATCTCATATATGATGTCAAGGAGAGGAATATCTATATGAATTTTCTTAATGGTGTCCAGGAATTTGGTGTATCTCTTCTCGAGTTGGGCCTTAATGAAGTGATGTGGATAAGTGGATCTAGTGGGAATTTTAGTCACCTTTAACGATTAAACAAAGTTTGGGGCTCCTTTTGACTTTTTGCATATTGAGCCTCTTTTGGGCTATTGATTCTGTCATCAATGATTGGTACTTTAGGTTGTGGAGTAGATGTAGAACTCCTTTAGAAAAGTGTGGCCATTCTTGCCTATTCATTCTTGGGATTTTGTTCGATGTTGGATGGGAATTGTCATGATGATCTTCCGATCGATGTAGCAATGGAATCTGGTCGTTGATCAATCATCCGATCATGGGTTTGAAGGTTGCTTATTTGAGTATTCATAGTGCTCATTTCTATCTATATGTTTTCTATTATGTTTTTGTTACTCATGAGACATTCCCCCATCTTTTTTGTTAACGACTCTAGACTGGAAATAGACTTTTGATGCTGGCTATAGAGGCTACCCCTCTACCCATTGAAGGTTCCCTACTGTTGTGGCTGAGATCTATTTTGTTGAAATCCAGGTGGTGTTCATCAACTGACGGCTTGCCCCCTGCCCATTGCTTCAGAAGATTGATTTAGTAAAATGAGTTTTCTGCTTCCGAAGTGGTCCCTCAAGAGAATCTAGGATGATCGAGACATTTGTAGTTCACATAAGACACATTCTCAGTATGTGTGTCTTCTACTTCATGGGTGTAGATGCATTGATCAATACCATGACCCCCTTCTCCATAGGTGACACACTTTATGGATGCCTCGATAAAGCGTATGGAATTAACTTCCTTCATATTCTAGATGTCATATGCCATTTTATCAAGTTTGTTTTTCAATTTCTAAAGTAGCTTAGAGTCTAGGTATTCACTAGCGGCGGGAACGGTTGCTGAAGAACTCCTACCAAAATCTCGATCTGCCATGTTATCGGCTATCTCTTTGGAGGTGTTGGCATTGTGTTTCATGAAATCCCTACCAGCTACAGCGCTTAGAGACATTCTCTTGGTCGACGTAAGGCTTTCATAAAAGGTGGTGATAATAAACCCGTCATCATAACCATGGTCAGGACAGTCTCTTAAGTATTCTTGATATCTTTCCCATTCATCATGCATCCTTTTAGTAGCCTTCTTTCTAAAACTGGTAATTTTTAGCTTGCACCTTACCATTTTCTCAAATGGGTAGAACTTGTTCACAATGTTTCAAACAACTATTGCCATGAAGTGATGCCCTTTTGAGATAGGTATCATTGTACGGCTTTTCCCTAGAGGGAGAAAATGAAAACCCTCATGTAAATGAAATCTTGCTGTACTCTATTCACCTTGATAGTATTGTAGAGGTTCTTGAAGGCGTCTATATGGTGATAAGGATTTTCTTCCACAAAGTTTCCCCCAAAATCTGATTTTGTATCATATTGATGAATCCTGGCTTCAACTCAAAGTTTGTTGCTGGCATGCGAGGGAGAATTGTAGGATCCCAGTCGTCGTTGACATGACCTGTGACTAAGGAAAGCAGAGAAGGTTTTTTATTTAGGGACATTTGTGTTAGGAGAATATATGCATCTAGATTTTTAACGAGGAAATCCAAGATTGGTTAGAAATGATAAGAGGCTACCTATAATCAAAAATATCGAATGAATTAGAGTTTGAGTCTGGAAATGTAACTAATATTATAGCGGTTAGGTAGTAAGATAGATTTTCTAATAAACGTTTTGCAAAATTTAGAGCGGTGACTAGTGCTAAGTAGACCTCAGGTTTTTAGAGGTTATCTAAAGCTTTGTCCCCGAAAATGGTGCCAAAAGTTGATCACTCTTTTTCGTGAGCCAAGTAAACCCAATTGTCCTAGTTAAAGAAATTGGACTTTGAATTTATACCTGACTAATAGAGTCATCCACAACTAAATACGCAATCATTGTAGTAGTGTGGGGTCAAATGCAAGGACAAGGGGAATAACAAAATAAGAACGTGAAATCTTTTCTTAGTCTATCCTAAGAAAAAGCAATTTTGTAGGTGTTCTGATGAAGGAACGAGTTTAAACTAATTAAGTAGTAAACCTAAATTATGGAAGATTAAAGGAGATATAAAGATGAATCAAGAAATCAAGATAAAAAGGGACTTGGACTGGTTTTTACTGATCAAGCCAACCTCAACCACATAAAATCTTCACTCTTATTTTATATATATTCTCTACTTGTTTTACAAACAGTCATAAGAAAATATATGTCCCTTCCTTCACTCGAGATCTGAATAGATGTCAATTAGACATGGTTCTCTCTCTCGAGTTAATACTCAAAAGATCTATGGAAAACAATACAACCTTTGTTATAGAAACTCTCCACTCTTGTGTATTGTTACTATTCAATAATCTAGATCTTGTTGAATTCATTCTCTCAAAAAGCATTCATATCAAACGTTGAAGGAAGGTATCTAATCATGAATTAACGTAATTAAATAAGAGTAAAGGAACAAAATCTTAAATAATATATGTCAAAAATAGAAAGACGAACAATTACATGGTTGGGAGGGCCTGACGGCTACTCCGAACCCAAGTTAGGGTTTTAGCCACGCACGGTCGAAGAAACAAAATGAGTACAACTAGAACAAGTCATGATGTAGAAAAGAGAAAGAGAAGATCGATACAAGGGTAGACCGAATGATCGATCTACCAACCTCTCAGTTGATATTTTTGCGGTTGACAGTGGTGTCGACAGTCTTTCTCCTTGTTTCTGATCTTGGCTTGAAGCAGGAAGGTACTTTAGATCCATGATGATGGCAAATGAATCGTCAAGGAGCAGGATCGACATGTCTTGATCCAGGGATCTAGGTGGGCCGACAGGCTTCATCCTCTAGCTCTGAAACTTGAGAAGTTTCTGTGGCAGCCTCTCAGTGCTCTGGCTCCAAAGATTCAAGATGCACGGTATGGTTGTGCAGGGGGCATATTTATAGTGCCAAGGTTGTCGAGCCCTCTCCATCGAAGTCAATGGTTTCTTGTCATTGGGACTATCTATGTCGAGGTAGATAATGGATCTTATTGTCAATATTTGTCAATCGACAGGTATGTCTATCTCTTCTCATTGTCAACAAAGTTCTTCCTTGCAAAAGATCTATCAACCTTGTTGTTGGAAAAGTTATTGACGTGATTCCTCGATAATTGTCTTCTGAACAATGACAATGTTGTCAATGTAGTGTAGCGGTGGAACAATTGATGAGACTATCGAGGGTCTTCTACTTGACAAGTGTGTCGAGTAATGGATCGATAAATTCATCCTGACAAGTGTGTATCGGTGCCGATGGTTTGTTGTCGATGTTGTATTGACAGAGGTGAATTTTACCCTTTTGGTCGACACTCCTTCCCTCGATAGGTGGCTGTCAAGGTTCTTCCATTTTTTAAGTTGGTGTCCGATAAGTCTATTGAGCCTATGTCAATATCCATTTGTCGATCCTCTTGGTGAATGCTTCTTGTCGATCGAATGATCAACTTTCTAAAGCTAGGTGTTTTGAACAATTGCTCAAAGTTAATTGATTTCACTTGAATTGCATTCAACTCCTTCAAATATCACCAAATTTGATTTAGAAATAAACTTTTAAGTGGACTAGAATAAAAATGGGTAAATCTAAACAACTAAACATTATTTCTAATGACTTTTATTATGTATAAGGCTTTTAAAATTGCACCAAAACTTTATCAATACCCTAGTAGCAGTGTGGTTATGATCCATAGCTCAGTGATATACTGTTTATGAGGTTTCACAGGATTAGCTGCGGGCCATACCCTGTCAGGAGTCTGGCTGAGGGTCGTAGCTCAGTTTTCACTAGCATCGTGACCTATACCAAGGTGGGCTACGAGTTTTACAGTTGACTATATGTCATTGGTTGCAGTTGACTGGTATGTCCCTGTGGTGTACTTGTCTACTGACCACGAGGATTGGTGAGGTCATGGATTTTGACTCTTCCATTGACCTTGTATGACACTGATTTCTATTTAATAGTGGTAAGTTGGATTTAAGTGGTACGACTCAAATCCTCACGGCATAATAAAATACATAATCAGCCATGTAGTATACTTGCTTATGTTCAAAATACGAGAACATTGGTTGAAGCCTTGCCTTTCTTTGTAATGATTGGTCGGTGGAAGATATACATGTTCTTCATATTCCTTTTATGATGATAAGATGTTCTACAATCCAATTGCAATTGCTTACATTGTTTAGTAATGATTATCTTCTTTAGACACATCTTTTATCTAGGCCTATTTATCATAGTTGTAGCTTTACTTGTGTTATTTTAGTTACCTTATCTGTGTTAATAATAGCATTGGTGGAGAGTTATAGCTCCTACTGAGATTTGGATCTCACCCAGTGGATTCTACACATCGTTTATATGAATGTGCATGAAGAGGTAGAGATCGTGCAGTACAGGCACAACAATAGCAAGAACGACAGTAGCGGATAAGGTTAGATGTGTTGCTATTCTTTTGGTGTAGAGTCCTAGAGTCATCCCTGTACACTCAGGTGTTTGGGATAGTTTTTGGGTGTGTTTTGTAGATATGCTACAATGTGTGGTTTTGGTTTACGTGCCCTTTAATGTAAGGATATGGAAAATTTTTATATGTACATATATGGAACATGTTTCTCTTATAGTAGGTTGATGGCTTATGTGATAAGGACATGTTTATGTAAGCTCCTTGTGATCTATGATGACTTGTATGCAAAGGTTTTAGCAGCGTTGATGCTTAATGAAATTGGTTTTAATTTTCAGTGTTTTCTATTAATCTTCTTATTTAGTTTGGTTTCCATATTAGTTTAGAGTTACCTCATTGGTTTGTGGCACGGGGCATCACAATTCATTTATAAGATCCTTAGCTTGAGAGCGATATGATAAGAGTAGTATAATGCAAATTAATGCCATCTTTGAGCAAGAATACTATATCAAATAAAGTTTCATAACTCTAACAACTAGGAAAACTTAGTTTTTCATTTTATATTAACATGCAAACAACAAGCTAGGAATCTTGAAGGTCTCACAATTAGTAGCCCAAATATATATCATTTTCACAGCAAGAACATTTATATTTGAAATTTCAATTATGAAAATAAGAAAGATTAATTTTTGCACCTTAAACCATCATAATGGAAAAATGTGGTAAGGACCAAAGTTAACCATTGTATTATCCATATAGCCCATAAAATTCACGTCTTTATGCCTTTTAAGCATGCATTTAGCATCATTTTGGGTTTGCATGAAGGTTCATGATTAAAGTAGGAAAAACTTGCTTTATATCACTCCATTTTCTTAAATAACATGAGATCAAGTAAGAATGATCACAATCCAATTTTAAATGCCATGAAACAACCCACCAAAAGCTCACCAATTCCCCTACTAGAAATACATATCTTTGACTAGGCCATAGATGGTAAAAATTAAAGAACTTAGCATAAAGGAGTTGTTCTCTCTACAGTCTACCAAGAAACACATACAAGTAAAGTAAGTGAGAGGAGAAAATAAATAAAAGATATGAGAAGTGAAGATCTTACATGTTCTATAGTCAAAATGTTGTTATTTAGCCATAGATCCTCCAAAGCAAGCTAGATCACTACTAACCATGAACAACCATGACCAATAGCCTTGTCATTGACCTGTTCTTTCTTGATCATAGTAATAGCATCTCTAGGGGTTGAAAATGACCCATACAATCAATTACCATAGATTCATATAGGGTGTATAATGAGAATGTACAAAATGATAAATAGGACCCAATAGGATAAAAAATTATTTTGGAAACCCATCAACACCATGCAAAAAAACCATCAAATCCTTACAAAATACTTGTAGACCCCCGGTTAGATAATCAATTGACCCCCTTCTCAGAAAGTTGATTAATCCGTTAATTGAAATCCTGTCGAACCTGTTGTCAAAAAACCCAACGACCCCCTTGTCATAAAACACATCATTCCCTCATTAGAAACCCCATCAGACATCACTCATAAAGGGTAGTGGTCCCCACTTAGAAATGCCAACGAAACCCCCTATTAGAAAGGCTATCAACCCCCATCCAGAAAGAGTATCGACTGTAGAACTTCCAAACCCTTGCAATGACTAATGTAAGTGCTTAAAGGTAATTCATTATAGAACAAAATTATAGAGTACTACATTTTCTCATCATGTGATAATGCATTATATTAATTTCTATATAATTTCAAATAAATTCATATCATTCAATAAATAATGCAATTAAGAAAAAAGAAATATGATTTAATCTAAGTTTGAGAAATGCCAAGGATGGGTCATTACAACAATTCCTTTATAATAGGATTTTTCCCTTGAAATCCTAAAGTAAATCTTATTTGTCAACACTTATCATCCTCGACCTCCCACTTCACTTTATCAATACCATGATGATGTTAGAAAAAACTTCAACGGACAAAATCTTTCTTCATCAACTTATGCACACATTTGTTAAAGATCAAAATCAGCCCCTGAAAAGAATAGATGTCTTCATTAATTGCACTTCCATTGACTATATCATCTTCACAATATTAGGGTGACACATTCTCAACATCAAAACGTGAAAACATCATGAAACCTACTCCATTATTGTCAAAGTTGCAACTTGTAGGCCACTTTTCCAACACAATCAGTGATAGGATAGGTTCATACAAGCCTAGGAGCCAGGTTACCTGTAACATCCCGAATTTTCAATATTAATTAAAGCCTTAAAATGTGGTTTTATTAAATAAATGATAGTTGAGGGGATTATTAGAAAAAGACCCTGAACAAGAATTTTCTTAAAGAATAATGAAGTTAGAAAACAATATTAGGATTAATCCACCTTTTTCTCCATTATAAATATGATTTATGCACTCATGAAAATAGATGTTGGCCTCTCACCCTTTTCTCTTTCCTAACCTTAAATAATGTTTAAGAGAAGTGGAAGAGGGTTATAAAAGATGCACAATTTGAACTTATACTTTGTATAACTTAAGCAAGAAGTGACCCTCTTTCCATTCATAATTCTAATAAGAAGACAATTCTTTTTCTGTCTCCTCTATCAAAGTTTCTCAAAAGGCATACAAATATATAAGACATGACCTTTTAAGAGAATAAGTAATGTCCATCTTGAATTTTCTCAATGAACTAACAAAAGAAAATATTTTTTTTTCCAAATTTTCTAATCTAATGATGCATTAAGTTAACGTTAAATGGCTATTAAAGAAAATATGGTTAAGTCTTGTGAAAAACCTAAATATAATTGAATTGAAATAATATAGACTACTTAATTAGTTTATGGTCCAAATTTGAACTCATTTTGACCACGTTTGACCCTTTAAATTGATTATACAAGTTTCCATATAGTTTTGTAAAGAATTTAATAAAAATGCATTAAATACATCAAATTTCCCTAAAGTTCAATTTAATTTCCCTGTCACATATTTTTCTTCTTCTTTCATTTTCCTTTTATTTTGCACGATCAGATGATTGTCATTTAACACGCTCCCGATCCGACGGCTCTGCCTTCTTCTTAATCCTCCACATTTTTGGCAAGTATGAATAGGATTACTATGATTGCTTTTGTGACCTCTTTCTTTCTCCACGTTGCTCATTCTCCTACAATTTCTTCGCCAATGAAACCATGGCATCACTCCAAGCCTAATCATCCCTATTTTCTAGAGGTTTTGTTCCCTATAGACGAAACACCCTTTTAGGGCTTCACTGCCTCACTTTATCACAAGTTGCAGAAGACGACCCTAGAAACCCCACACCTATTAAAGGGTGCATAAAGAACTGCCATACCTATTCTCTTCTTCCTCCTCTTCTGATTTTGTCTCTTGTACCCTGAGCCTCTGTCGCCTTACTCGACCTGTCCTCCGGCGAACTTCTCGTTAGTCCCGATGCTTTCTACACCTCCGGACCAATTGGCTACACTGTAAGAAACTCCACATCTCCTCCTTTGCTTTTCCTTTCTTATTCTTCTCTATAATTATCTGAGTTTTGCAGACCTATAGGCTACCGCTGGAATCCCCACCGGAAAGCCTTGGCTTTTGGAGCCTCTCCGACCACAAAAATTGTACCCTTGAGTCCAATTTATGTGAAGGAGACCCTTCTATTATTTTCAAACCTTTGACCTCCTCCTCTGTTTTTGATGCTCCGATGACATGATCCAAGGCCATGATGGTCCTTTCACAAGGAAGATTCTTTCTTTAGGACCGACGACTCCTCACGATCCCATTCAGTAGGTTTTTATTTACTTTTTATCTCGTTGTCCCCGATTTTTGATTGAATGTTGGGCTCTAGTGGCATGCCTCATGCCATGGCTAAGGGAAGGGCAAGCCAGGTCAGTCAAAGGCCATGGTGCCCATCCTGCCCTAATCAAGTAATTTATTTGCTAATGGTAATTTTGGGATTTCATATCGCCTTTTTTTTGCTTCAGATTTGAGACTCATGGCCATCTTGGCATGCTCCCATTGGGCCATGAGGGCAGGGCTCGGGTCCAGTATCCACAGAGTTAATTTGGATTACCCACATGGCTTTTTTTTAATTTTTGATTGGTCTGTTGTTTGAAAATTGTCAATAAATCAACTATTTATCAAAAAAATGCCCAAAAATATGTTTTTGAAAGGATTTTTCAAGAGGAATACTATTTTTATGTTTTCAAGCCATGATTTGACTCCCTATTCTGATGTTTTACAAGAAACCCTATTTTGAATCGTAAAACCCTAAGTATTTACCACATGTGACTAATGTGACCTATCCCAACAAAGTTTTCTTAAATAAATGCATTGATCAATGAACCTAACCGTAATGTACTCAAACCCTAACTCACTACTAGTTCAACCTAGGATCAATACAATGTATTGATTTATGATGTTTCATAATTATGAATAGGTGTTTAGGACCTAATCAAGTCAAGAGAAGGTTTGACCCAGGATTTGATCTAGATCAGAGAGGACTATCTTTGAATCTTCATTGCTCCAAGGTAAATGGGTCATGCTGTTGAGAACAAGTGCTATTGGTTGTTTGCATGTTAAGTATAAAGTAGTCTTTATCGTTTCAAGTTTAATGTTTTAATCATGTTCACTATATCACTTCATGATGATTGATATATGCTATGTACTATGCCTATAATGTTCACTATGATTATGGTTAAGGATTAATGACTCATGAAAATCATGTTAATGATCAAGAGGGAGAAGTTTTATCATGTTTAAGATATCATGTTAATGGGGAGAAATCCCTTCATGTTAAGTTCAAGAATCATGATTATGGTAATGTTAATGTCATTTTAATGATCAAGTTAAATGGAATTGAAATAGTCGTTATATGCTACCAAATGATGGACCTCAAAAGGGTTTTCAAGGGATTTCCTATCTTCAAGGGCATTCCTAGAAATCATGTACTCCCAAGGGGATGTCATAGAGGGACGGTTACATTTACTTTTCAATTATTCAAGCTAATAATGACTCAAGAATGCTTATAGTTAATTCATGTCAAGTTTTCTTACATGTCAAGTATATTTACTTTTCTCATATTATGAAGTGCCAATATTGTTTACTAATGTGTTGATTTTCCCCTTTGCATGGCAAGGGACGTGATGTCCCCAGGAATTTGTGCAAGTAAGGACTCTAGAGAAGCAAGCAAGTACTAGAAGACCTTCAAGAGCTAACTATTGGGGTGCCATCCATACTAGGTGATCCAATGATATAAAGATGTTTACATTTATGTTTACATTTCCATGCTTAGAAATGTTTAGACATGTTATAGAACTCAACCATAGTTTCCTATGTGAAGAACAATGTATGAATCTCCACAGTGATTTATGTATTTATTTTCTACAATTTCATAAACGTGACATTCCCCCTATAAGATGAAAAGTTCTTCTCAGTTATAATATATGTCTAAAGGAAGGGTGTTACATTAATGGTATCAGAGCGAATAAATGGATGACCACCAGAAAGCAATTTGATTCATATGTTCTAACCCTAGGTTTATGTGTCCCTTTTTGAGATGGCCCATAAGGGAGCAGACAAGGGAAAGGATAACGATGATGGTGCTAGCTCTTCTAGTGGGGAAAGTGGACCAAAAGGGAACAATAAGACAACCATAGAAGATCTTTTCCAAGCACTCACCAATGCCCTAGCATAAGGACAACATCATCCTAGGCATCATGAGCTAACTCTAGTGGACTTCCTAAAGATAAGGCCTGACTCTTTCTCAGGTGAAGGAGAAATGGATGTAGTCACCAATGCTGAGGATTGGATTAGAGGCATGGAGAATTTCTTCTGATACATGGACTGCCAACAAAACTCTAGGGTTTTGCAATCCACATGCTCAAGGGAGCAGCCCGCACATGGTGGGAAAACTTCCTCAACTCAAGGGAAGATGATGCACCTCCACTCACATGGGAATGATTCGTTGAAGCCTTCCAGGAGCAATACGTGTTCAAAGCCATAATAGAGAAGAAGGAGCTAGAGTTTTCCAACCTGGCTCAAGTGGGTGACATGACTGTTACCCAGTATGTCATGAAGTTTAGGGTCCTCCAAAAGTATGGCTATGATTATGATGAACATTGAAGGACAATGAAATTCATACGAGGACACAAGACTGACTTGAGTTTTGCCTTGTTAGGAAGAGGCCACAGGACCCTCTAGGCTTCCCTAGATTCATCCCTAGAGCTTGAAGATTTCTCTGGAAGATCCTACAGGAAGGAAGTTCCACAGAAGCACAACCAACATCAACCTCCCAACAACCCTAAGAGAAAGGTACCTAAGCCTACCGTAGAAGTTGAGAAGCCCCAATGCCCAACACGCAAGAAGCACCATGTAGGCCAATGCATGTATGGTACGGGAGCATGTTACTATTGTGGAGAGACCAGACACCTTAGGTCAAATTACTCAAAGCTGAAGAAGGATAGACCTCAAGGACAAGAGAGGAATCATAATCCACCTCCTAAAAGACAAGCTAGAGTCTTTTCTATGGTAGATGAGAGTGAGGATGAAAAGAATGAGTAGGGTTTAGTGTAGTACTTTTCTTTTACTTTCAAGGATATTGTCGCATGCAAATGTCTAGGACCATGGATTCACATGACAATGATAATATGTTGGAGTTTTTTTGCTAAAGATATGGAAAGTTCTAAGGTGAGTAGCTTAATGAAATTTTGAGGGTGAAATTTATTTAAGGTGGGTAGAATTATAACATCCTGAATTTCTAATATTAATTAAAGCTTTAAAATGTGATTTTATTAAATAAATGATAATCAAGGGGCTTATTAGTAAAAGACCATGAAGAAGAATTTTCTTAAATAATAATGAAGTTAGAAAATAATATTAGGATTAATCCACCTTTTTCTCCATTATAAATATGATTTATGCACTCAAGAAAATAGATGTTGTCCCCTCACCCCTTTCTCTTTCCTAACCTTATATATTGTTTAAGGGTAGTGGAAGAGGGAAATAAAATATGCAAAATTCGAAATTATACTTTGTATAACTTAAGCAAGAAGTAGTCTTCTTTCCTTTCATAATTGTAATAAGAAGAAAATCCTTTTTGTCTCTCCTCCATCAAAGTTGCTTAAAAGGCATACAAATATATAAGACATGACCTTTTAAGACAATAATTAATGTACATCTTGAATTTGCTCAATGTACTTACAAAAGAATGTATTTTTACAAATTTTATAATCTATTAATGCATTAAGTTAACATGAAAAGGATATGAAAAAAACTATGGTCAAGACTTGTTAAAAACTTAAATCAAATTAAACAAAAATAATCTATACTACTTATTTAGTTTATGGTCCAAATTTGGACTCATTTTGACCACATTTGACCCTTTAAATTGATTAAACAAGTTTCCATACAGTTTAAGATATATATATATATATATATATATATATATATATATATATATATACAAATTTCCCTAAAGTTTAATCAATAATGCATTAAATACATCAAATTTCCCTAAAGTTCAGTTTGTTTTCACTGTCACACATTTTTTCCCATTTTCCTTTTTCTTTGCACGATCAGACGATCTTCATTTAACACACTCCTGATCTGATGACTCTACCTTCATCTTCCTCCTCCACATTTTTGGAAAGTATGAACAAGATTACATTGATTGCTTTCATGACCTCTTTCTTCCTCCACGCTGCTACTACTCCCACAATTTTTTCACCAACAAAACTATGGCATCCGTTCGAGCCTAACCATCCCTATTTTCTAGAGATTTTGTTCACTACAGACGAACCACCCTTTTAGGGCTTCACTTCCTTACTTTAATGCAAGTTGCAAATGGTGACCCTAGCTACCCCACACCTATTAAAGGGTTCCTAAAGAACCTCCATACTCATTCGCTTCTTCCTCCTCTTTCAATTTTGTCTACTGTACCCTGAGTCTCTGCCGCCTTATTCGACCTATCCTCCAGAAATCTTCTCATTAGCCCCGACGCTTTCTGCAACTCCGGCCAAATTGGATACACTGTAAGAAACTCCACCCTTCCTCCTTTGATTTTCCTTTATTATTCTTCTCTGTACTTGTCCGATTCGGCTAGGCCTATAGGCTGCCGCTGAAATCACCCACCTGCAATTCATAGCCCTGGCTTTTGGAGCCTCTCTGACCACAGAAATTGTACATCGAGTCCAATTTATGTCAAGGAGCAATCTACGATCATTAGTTGGTCATGTACTAACCTTTCTATTAGTTTCAAACCTTCAATCTCCTCCATTGTTTTTGATATCCGGGCAACCTACTCTAAGGTTATGATGGTCTTTTCACAAGCAAGATTGTTGCTTTACGATCGGTGACTCCTCGCGATCCCGTTCAGTAGGTTTTTACTTACTTTTTATCTCTTCGTCCCTAATTTCTGATTGAATGTTGGGTGCTAGAGGCATGCCTCCTGCCATGGCTAAGGGAAGGGAAAGCCAAGTCAGTCAAAGATCATGGTGCCCATCTTGCCTTAATCAAGTATTTTCTGTGCTAAGGGTAATTTTGGGATTTCATATTGCCTTTTTGTTGCTTCATATTTGAGATGCAAGGTCATCTTGGTGAGTTCCCATTTGGCCATGAGGGCAGGGCTCGGGCCCAGTATCTGCAAAGTTAATTTGGATTACCCACATGGCTTTTTCTTGATTTGTGATTGTTCTATTGTTTGAAAATTCGTAATAAATCAACCATTTATCAGTAAAATGCCCAAAAATATGTTTTTGAAAGGATTTTTCAAGAGGAATACTATTTTTATGTTTTCAAGGCATGATCTGACTCCCTATTTTGATGTTTTATTAAAAACCCTAATTTGAATTATAAAATCCTAAGTATTTACCGCATGTGACTAATTTGACCTAACCTAGCCATGTTTTCTTAATTAAATGACATTAATCAATGAACCTAACTGTAATGTACGCAAACCCTAATTCACCACTAGTTCAACCTAGGATCAATATAATGTATTGATTTATGATGTTTCATAATTATGAATAAGTGTTTATGACCTAATCAAGTCAAGAGAAGGTTTGACCTAGGATTTGATCTAGATCAGGGAAGACTATCTTATGATCTTCATTTCTTCAAGGTAAATGGGTCATGCTGTTGAGAACAAGTACTATTGGTTGTTTGCATGTTAAGTATAAAGAAGGCTTTATCATTTCAAGTTTACTATTTTAATCATGTTCATTATATCACTGCTTGATGATTGATATATGCTATGTCCTATATCTATAATTTTCACTATGCTTATGGTTTAGGAATAATGACTAATGAAAATCATGTTAATGATCAAGAGGGAGAAATCCCATCATGTTTAAGATATCAGGTTAATGGGGATAAATCCATTCATGTCAAGTTCAAGAATCATTATTATGGTAATGTTAATGTCATGTTAATGATCAAGTTAATTGGAATTGAAATAGTCTTTATATGCTCTTGAATCATGGACCTCAAAAGGGTTGTCAAGGGCTTTCCTAGCAATCATGTGCTCCCAAGGGGGCATTATAGAGGGATGCATACATTTGCTTTTCAATTCTTCAAGTTAATAATGACTCAAGAATGCTTATAGTTAATTCATGTCAGGTTTTCTTACATGTAAAATATATTTACTTTGCTCATATTATAAAGTACCAGTATTGTTTACTAATGTGTTGATTTTCCCCTTTGCATGGATGGGACCGTGATGTCCCCATCAATTGGAGCAAGTAATGACTCAAGAGAAGCAGTCAAGGACTAGAAGACCTTCAAGAGCTAACTAGTGGGGTGCCATCCATACTAGGTGATCCCATGTTATAAATATGTTTACTTTTATGTTTAGATTTCCATGCTTAGAAATTTTTAGACATATTATAGAACTCAACCATTGTTTCCTATGTAAAGAACAACATATGAATCTCAATGGTAATTTTTGTATTTATTTTCTATGATTTTATAAATGTGACATTCCCCCTTTAAGGTGAAAGATTCCGCTCAATTATAATATATGTCTAAAGGAAGGGTGTTACATTACTGATCTTATTAAACTACAAAATACTTTTACAAGGTGAGTCATTCATATATAGGAGGTCTTCAAGCTGTAATGCTCATGTCCTTATGTGATTTTTCTTATGTCCTACATTGCCCTAAACTACTTCTTGATAACATTTATCTTTTCTATATCCTGCTCCACCAACTTAGGGAACAAATGATATTATTTACCTGCCTCATACCAACAAAAAGGCAATATGCAATGCAATCCATACAATGTTCATACCATGCTAATAATTATTATTATAGGTTTACTCTATGAAACATTAGTAAATATCCCATCTACAAAGGAATTGGAGCTGACACGCTCCACCATTTGAATAATCCTTTTTGATTAACCATGAATCTGAGAATGAAAATCCATATTAAACTTCAATTGAGTCCCCAAATATTCATGTAGAAGATCCCAAAAACTACTCATAATCTATGTTCCTCTATCTAAAACTATCATGATTGGTACATCATTCATTCAACTATATCATACACATAGATATGGTGCAACCTTGTTATAAGTGTAGGTAGTTTTAACATGTATGAAGTGACCTAACTTTATTAGGAGGTAAACAACTATATATATGGATCGTAAAGCTTGACCTATCCTAGGAAAATCAACCACTAAGTCAATGGTGACATGATCCCATTTCCACTCAATAATTGGTAAATGTGGTAGAAATCCTCTAAGTTTATGATGTCTTCCTTCACCTGATAACATACTTGACAGTTGGGAACAAACTTTGTTTTGTCAGTCTTTATCCCTAGACACTAATACAAATTGTTCAAACTATGGTACATCTGGGTCTTGTTGAATGGATAACATAGATTAAGGAATGTGATTTGTCCATCGCCTTATTCCTTAGACCTTCTAAATCATGAACCAAGGTGTCATTATGAGAAAAACATATCTCATCCTTGGACTCATGAAAACCTTTGTGCTTATTATCACAAAACTCTGACAAGATATTGTGCATCATAGTATCATCCCTCTGTGCATCTTTGATCTACGGTACAATATTAGGTTTATCTACAACCGTGCCAAAAAACCACTCCGTATAGAGATATCTAACTACATATTAATCTAACAAAGAGACGCCAACGTGTCCCTTACTAAAATACATGGAATACTATTTTATTTTGCCTATGTAAGAAACCCAAAATTACATTTTTTTTATCACATCAACCACAACATTCTCATTTTCTAGGTGATAATCTATTGTGCAATCATGGTCTGTGATTAGCTTCAGTCGCCACCTCTACATTATATTCAATTCTCACAAAGAGAATAAGTATTTGAGTCTCTAGTGATGCAAGAAAATATAGATCTTATCCTTATGAAGGTATTCCCCCTCACTTTCAGAGCTAAAATAACTTTCTTCCAATAATAGATCATGAATTGAGTATCTATCATCATGATTCATGCGTTGTCTATAAGAATAAGAGATCACATTCTTGTCCTACATTAGCAGACAATCTAATCCAATATTTGAAGCTTCATAGAATATGATGTAGCCTTTCCCTATCTCGGCAACCATAATTTTTTTTCTTACATCACTCCTCCTTAAATAACAAAATGCAACATGGACACTCCACATTCCAAATAGAAGGTATGTCTTTCTTAATGTCAGTTTTAATAACAAAGATATAGCACTGAAGTTCCTAATGAACTAATAACAAGTCAATCTAAGAAAACTTTCAAACCTTCATTTTTGTATTTCACTTAGCCCATAGAAAATTGATTCTATATTCTTGGTATCTACAAATATCCCCTCCCTAAAATGACATGATTAAGAAAATACACCCAGTCATACACAACTTACACTTTTTGTACTTTGCATATAATGGATGATTCCTTAACAACCTTAAAGCCATACACATATGCTTCTCTAGTTCATACATATACATCGATTAGATCAAGATTACATTGATTAACACTACCACAAACTGATCTAAATAGTTCTTGAACACTATTCAAAATATCCATAAAAGCTATAGGTGCACTAGCTAGCGCAAACAATATTTTGTCAAAACAACAACTCAGATTAGATTTTTTTAGTTTCAGGTGTAGAAGTGTCAATTGTAATGGTTTTATTACAAAATATTACATTAATTATCAAAAACCAAAAAATAAAAAATATCCAATGAATGTGTAAAAAATTCCTTATTGTTTTCATTTTGTGGCAACTTCTGACTACAACCTAGGATATGTTTCAAACCAAAATTTTAAATAGAATAAAATTACCATGTATTGTTGTGACTTTCAAAGTTAACAGAAAATACATATGATATATATTTTCTTATATAAGTTACTAAGTCATGTGATTTTTTTGCATGTATATTAAAAAATTCCAACGTGATATGTAGTTTTCATGAAATGCGTCTTGGTGCAAGAGAATTATTCCTAAGAATGCTAGAAATGATTACTTTCCCAAGAATACAAAACATGTGCATAGAGGGGTGTCTAGATGTAGTGGGCTACACTTAATCCCTTTCTCAATTATACATGGAGAAATACACTAGCATATTAGAGTGTGTGGTGAATGATGATCAAAATCGAAACATCATGAAGCATGGATTAGAGTTTCAAGTTCTTAGGATTCTCAATGAAATAGATAAATATAGCACCCATCTAGTTTTACCACAATGTTCTACAAGATGTGTTGGATATATTCAAGAAGGAGATGGTGGATTTTATTGTGCACTATTTAAAGTGAGGCGAGCTACAGATTGCATTCCACTAATGCCTAAGCTAGATTCACAATATTCCCTCAATGAATTCATATCCATGAAAATAGGGAATTTAATTATGAGTATTCCCTTGCATATCATTATTTGTAGGGTTTTTCCCTTGCTACAAAGAACTATCTCGCTAAAAATATAAGCCTTTTTCAAGAATAGGAAATCTAAGACAACATTCAACTTGTACAAGAATTAATGAAGGGCATGAATAAAGGTGGGATCATAAGATAAAATGTAGTATACAAAGTTGATATGCCAACGTATTTGGTAAAGTGGGTTGCCAAATCATGGAAGAGGATTGTAGGTCATTATAATTCAATAGAAATACCAACATAATTAAACAAGCATGGTTTTTTGTATCCTTAAATGTCATGAAGCACAATTTCTAGGGGTCTGAGGTAGGGAGACTCTCTCTTACTAATACTTTTCATCCTATCTCAATAAATGCTAGGGAGGTAAACCAAAAGAGAGCTAATTAGTGGGGGTATCTCTATTCTTGTAAGAGGGGCATCATAACTCCATATCACATGTTCACATTTGACCTCATTTTCTTTGTAAACATAGAAGAAAGAAGGTAGATATTATCATGGATATCATTGAGAAATGATTGATAGGAACACATCAACATTCCTCATGGGTGAGACTTCTTGGGGGTGGGTGTGACTCTTAACTGTTTAGATACCTAAGTGTTCCTTTAATACTAATTCTTGATATACAATATGATATCCTACGGTAGAAACCACAAGTTGAATGATGTCTTGGGAATGTAATACTGCATCCTTTTTGGGAGGATAACCTCGAGTACCTTAGTCCTCACTTCTGTCCTGCTCCATGTCATGAGTAATCTTGTTGATGACACATAAAGATGAATATAGAAAAGTTCGTTTTGGATTTTAGGGATGGGAGTAAGAAGAGACATTAAGTCATATATGATAAAATGATAAACCTAGTAGAAGTAGGATGTCTAGGTATTACAAGATTGAGAGATAGACATCAACCTCTAATAATGAAAGTAACTTGGGAAAGTGAGGGAGGAATATTTACTGGCACAATTATGTATGGGAGAGAAATAAGAGAAGATCTTGGAGCCTTGAAACTAAGAAACCATGGTTCTTGCAGACCATTAATTAGGTATTTATATATTGGAATAAAGTTTATGATTGTTGTCCTTTATTCTTAAGAACACACAATGTAAGAAATAGAGGAGGGGACTACCCTTTTGGTTCTTATTATGATCATTAAGGACTTTATAGCTTATAAGAGTGATGATAGGGAGACATACATGTGGTATAAAGTCAAGAATAATATTGATAGTGATGGAGGCATGGAACCAACAGTTAGTGGGGGGGCTTATCTAGGATAATAGTAGGAATACTTTTTATCTTGGAGAGGGAATGGTCTTTGTGATCATAGACTAACCTATTTGGACATCGAGTAAGGATGGGGAGTTCTACATAATATAAACATGGGAGGTAATTTGAAGGATTAGTCTAATGATGAAGGCATTTTTGTCTTGATTTAGACATATTTTCGGGGTAAATTTCATGCATTTTATATGTTTATTGCTTTAAATATGCTTAATTTGGTTTGAATTTCTCTTGTCCTCCTTTTCATGTTTTAATGATAATATCTTTCTTTCTTTTGTGAAATTTCATAAGATATAGTTGATCGCCCTAAATCGCGTGTCCAGAAGGGGAGGAAGACTCAAAAGGAATCGAACCTTTAAGTTTATAACCCAAAACCTTCAAGGACACCCACAACTTTATTACAGGGTCAAAGTATAGATACGGGGTCAAACATAGGTATGTGGTGACGTTTAGGACACTTGAGATTTCATTCTTGAGTCAGATAAGCCAAGATGACAATCGACAAAAGCAAGGAGCTAGAACTAGTCTAGCGGGTTGTCACAAATTAAAACAAAACAGAGCTCGTGAGATTCTACTAATAAGAGAGAATGAGTTCTCGACTATGTAACCACAAGTTGGGTAGTCTATGCACCAGTTCTCGGGCATAGACAACCGTCGAACACCTGAGCAATCACCCTACATCCAAACTTGGTACGCACTATGGTATCTGTTCCTATGGGGTCATCCCACTCGCTCTCATGCAGTGTGACTAAAACCCATCAATGATATGATACCTCTATTGAGGATGACAAACTAACGTCCTAGAATATTCTAGATACCCTCTCAGGTCTAGAATATTTTATGATGTTAGGAACAGACGACCATGAACCGTCCTCCTTTCAGATTCAGATCCAAACTATCTTCTCTTGTCTATTTCTACAACAAATCTCTTGATATAGGAAGAAATAGCAGTTCAAGCAAGAAAGAGATCAACCAAACTAGCAATCATAACGAGAAAGAGGAGATGGAACATAAAACATGCTAGATATGAAATGAAACTACTTGATTAAGGTAAAAGTAAATAAACATGCCCAAAGCAGGCTACATAGACAAGAAGGAGCTCAACTAGCCATGGACAAGCTTAGTTGGCACCGAACAAAGATGAAAGAACACCATTTGTAAAGGAACAAAGGAGAACAATAGAAGAAAGGAGAAGAAGAAGAGATTTAGCCCATGGAGGAGAGGTGTCTCTTGCTCCCTAGCCTCCATATAGGCTGGATCTCATCTTTGGGTTGTCCTCCTCAATCTTCTGGACTCCTTGGCCTCCGTTCTCTCTAGATCCGCCCCAAACAACATCTCGGTGGGTGTGTGGAGGTGGAAGATGGCTACAAAAGGTGGGGAATGGGTGAACGGAGGTGGAAGTGATGATGGATGGAAGCTAACTGAATAAACTGGTGTAGGATGAGTTCTTCATCCTTCTTAGGCCTCCAGAATCTCCCATGGGGCTCTGGGAACCTCACCAAGTCGGAAGCACAAGGTGGAAAGACTCCCCAGATCTAAATCCCTCTTCAGGTGGTGGGGGGGTATTTATAGGAAAGGTCATTGCAGCTTTGATCTAGGCTGCAACCTTACTCACCATAGCCATTGACCATAGGTCACGGTCCTCACGAGCTCGTGGTTAGTGGTCGAGGTACCTTCCACAGTCACAGTTTGAGGTCGTGGATTCACCATGGTCGAGGCGTAGGCCTTGGTTGCGGTCAGCTCTAAAATTGCGGCAATGACTTGGATCGTGGTCGAGGTGGGTTCCTAGACTGTGGTCTTGGTGGAGGCAGATACTGCAGTCGTGGTCGAGGAGGGCATGGATACCTCGATCGCGGTCGCAGTATATCCCGTTGGTCACGGTTGCTGTGAAGGCTTAGCTGCTGCAAAAACCCATATGTTGGGAGAATTCTTTGGAGAATAGATGTCTTTTCCAGTTCGGTGCCTACAAGTCCCAAAATTGGCTAGTTCAAGCAACTTTATCTATGAAAAGATATAAATTTCTAGAAGATAAGGAACACGGGATATTTAAGGTATATTAAGGCTACAATGACACAAAACGATAGATCAATGCTTTGCATAAATACATAAATGTTGGTGTTATCAACCGCCCCAATCTTAAACCCTTGCTTGTCCTCAAGTAAGAACATGCTCAATGAAAAAAAAGATAACGTCCAAATTAAACTTGGCAATGAGTGCTAAGGTTAAGAAAATTAGTTTAAAACATCAATTCTCTTGACCCGTGTTGTTTCAAAGAAAACCCCCACCAATCGAGCACAATCCTGCCAAAGTAAGATCAAAGAGCAACTAGGCAAGATTAAGCTAGTCCACTGTAACCTATAAATACTCATGAGGGTTTGAATCATAATTATACAACATAAAAGCATTGTCTCATAGATGATCATGCGGGTGATGAGCAATGAGCAATCATCATGTATCCATGTAAAACACTTAGGGATAACACACCTTTCACTTATTCATGTCCTAAGAAGCATGGTGAAAACACTCTAAAGACTTCTGAGGACCCCGTTCTGTGTCAGGTTGGTCCATGTAATGAGCAATAGTCCCTATAGTTTGAGCCAGTTGGCCCAGAGCAGTGAGATGAACTCGTTGTACTGCGCTCGAACCAACCCTGCTACTGGGATGATCTCATAGGTCTCCTATGGGTTCCTAGTGACTCTCTAATGAGCTTTCGGGGTGGCACTACCAGGCATGACATATCTGCATTCATGAGCACAGTCATACACTGGCTGGGCACCATCCTCAACTCTCCTAAAAGAGAAAACAAGTGCTCATTTATACACACTCAGGCTTTTATTCTCTGCATTCTAATTTATAGGCCTGGGTGAGAACTCTTTGGATATCTTTGGGATTTTGTGGGCGGCCAAGTCTCTTTTGCAAATTTTTAATTTTTCTTCTCTTTGACTCAATCAAAGGTGAAAGGGTGCGTAGTCCATCAAGGAAAACACTTCAACTTGATTATAGCTCAAAACTCATCCATTTGTCACCTGTGAAACGTAGAAATTATGATTCAAGGATATCTAGAATAGAGGTAAGTTTGTGAAACTACAACTAGGAGTCTTTGACCATGCTTTAGCTCTTTCCAACGGTCCTATGCCTTGGATTTGTCATTCACAATATCGATCAAAGAAATAAAGTTTTAATCTATGAAAAAGTCACATAATCTTAGATTTATTACCAAACTTAAGGAAAGAGCCAATGAGCCAGTCAAGTAAAAGATCAAGCAGTTTAAGATGAAATTTTTAGGCATAAAGATAAGCATTCAGCTATAAGATTTGCATTGCAAAGCCTTAATTGCAAAGCTACAAATTATGAAATAAAGTATTACAAAGATGTAATTTTGAAAAATTTATGCTAAATGCAAGGGAAAGGAAATAGAGGAATAATGCATGCATGATATGAAAGAAATAAAAGTGAAAGGTGGAAGATACACCCTGACTACTAAACACCCCACGCTTAAATTTTTTTGCTCATATCCCTGAGAAAATTTCAAGCCTTGGATGGTAAGAAACGTAGATGCTATTGGTAGTCAATGTTTAAATATTGATCCAGATTGCCTAAACCGCTTGATTTGTTCTCATAGTTCTGGTTTAGGTCTTGCTCGAAGTCTTGGGTCAACTGATAGTAGGGCCCGAGGGGTTTCTGGAATGGTTGCTGATAATTCGGTTGAGGCTGTGAAGGAAAGGCTATGTGGAACCTCTGTCTGAGGTACTACACATCATGTTCTAACGTATCAAACCGTATGCCTGAGTCAGCTCTGAAGTCTATCATGAATTCATAGAATCTCCCCACGTTAGGATTTTGTTTGTATTGCTCCTATGGGTAATCTGTAGTAGGCATTTCTGTGTAGGGTCCTCCCTGATACAGTATGTCGTGGAAGGTTGCCCCCGTCTACTGTCCATTCTCCTGAGCTTCTGGCACTGGTGGTGCTGAAGTAGAAGCTCCCACACCTCCGCCTCTATGGCGAACATTACCATGGGTGTCCAATAGAGAGACGTCCATGTATGTCATCTGGCATGCGAACTCTGCATTAGCAAGCAGTAGTATTTTGTGCTTGTAGTGACCGAAGATATATAGATACCTTGTGCTGCACTGTTTGACCACTCCTAAGTGGATCAAGTGGTCTAAGTCTAACTTGGACCACTCGGCTATTTCTTGCATAAGTGCCAACTGTTCATCTCCTATTCCGAGATGGCGCACCATAAGAGTGACAATTCCCGCCATCAACATGAATTGGACTTGCTTCTTGAAAGAGTTGTGGATGTGGCAGATAATGAAGTTCCCTACATTCACTTTATTTCCTACTACCGCACACCACAAAATGTAGATGTCACTACACTGAGTGCTCCTTGACTGTCTTGATTTTCCAAGACGCAGTTTGCAATTACCCGATGCAGATAACGAATTGATGAGTTGTGGATGTGTGAAGCCTTGGCTCCCTTAGTCACATATTTGTCTTCCCCTATAAGAATTTTTCATGCTTGGACAACATTAAAATCGTGGTCCCATGTCTCCAGCTAGCCTCTAGACATCTCAGTACAGTCTTCAACAGAGCGTGATAACCAACTATTGAGTTGGTCCATAGTAGCTTTGTGGGGCTGGTTAAGGAGGCAAAAATGCAAGGCAGTGTGTTGGTGATCCTTAGATGTCTCTAGCGTAGCATAAAACTCACAAGTGAGTCTATGGTAGGAGATGTACTGTGCATATGCGAGGACATCTAGGCCAACAACTGCAAGATATCTGTCGACTGGCTCTCGCATCCCGAGTGTAAGGAGTGTTCCAGGATTGGCATATCTTGGGCCCGCTAGCCTGCGCTTGTCTCTGATTAGAGTATCAAAGTGTTGCTTTTGCTTAATACTCTTGAATAAAGGAGAGGGGAGTGAGATTTGGTTGACACTTCCATAAGTGATGTGGCATCTGTTCCCCTGAATAGAATCTCATGAGGAAGTTGACCGTTGCAAGGATGTAAACCATTCTACTGACCTTCGATGTTGGTCTCCTGCGGATGAATCTCTATGCAAAACTGATGGACTCTCCTGATGGCCCATCAATGTTTTGGGCTCAGTGTCGTGGCATCCTATCCACGTTCTCTCACTGGAGGCTTCCTAGACTGACTCACCACTATAAGTATCCATAGGAGTGTCGAGTAAGTAGTGGTAGTCTGAACCGGTCTCTTGCGACCCGAACCCTGGTGTATAAAGCATAACTGCATATTCATATATCGGGTTCGTGGTTCGAGTTGCGTGGTGTGGGTATGGGCTCCCGTATTCATATGGTGACGTAGAGCTTCCTTCTCCTTTCTTTCTTGTCATAGACTTTTTGAGCTTTTTAAAGCTATTTTTCATTGTGTCCATGGTGTCGCTTCTTACAATGTAGATCTGGTTGGCTCAACTGTGGTGAAGATCAGTGTTGCTACCCTAAGATACACCAGACTTGCCCGTGGTCTGGACCACAACCCCAGTGAAAACTGTGATTGCGGTAGTGAAGACCGCGACCACAATGACTGGGCTCGACACCGCGACCTGTGTGACCGTGATCAAGGAGACTGCGACCATGAAATAGAACTTGATACCGCGACCTGAGTAGGTTGGACACTGCGACCGCGGTCTACAAGGTGACCCCAATCTACGGGATCACGACTGTGGCTGAAGGGACTGCGATCTAGGTGACCGCGATTGAGGTTACCGGACTTGGTATAGCCTGAAGCGTGCAGCTGGCAGAGTCGCTGGGCCACTGCCTAATGACTGCGGTCACGGTCTAGCTGTGACTACTTTTGCTGGTGCTGATGCGCTCGCTCCTTCCCTGTTAGCCTACGATGGAGACAAAAGGGGCAGAGGGAAAAATGGGCAAGGAGAAGTGAGGTGGTGGAGGGAACTCAATGGTAAGGCGAGGAGGCGAAGCCTCGGCCCGGGGGTATTTATTGGTCAGGCGCGTAGCCCCGACCTTGTTCCAAATCACGTGGGGTCATGGATAGAGTGGTGGTAAAACTAGAAAAAGGCTTCGGAGACCCGGTCAAAAGGGATGAAAAACTCAGTCAAAAGAGCAACAATCGGTCAAAAAGCTGGAGACAACTTGACATGCTGGTCAGTCAGGCCAAAAAAGCACACCCGAGTCTTGTTTAACTGTGGTCGGGGTCTCACTATCATGTGATCGTGTTCTAGCTCAGGCATGATCGTGATCGCGGTCTTGGCTTTTAGACCACGGTTACAGTCTAGCTAGCAGGTCGTGGTTGCGGTCCCTGCTCCGCCATGTGAGGAAGGATGAGGGTGGGAAGCCTTTAGAGGATAAAATCCAAATTGAACACCATGGAAGAGCAACAAGGAATGATGATTAACCTATTATAAGATATGGACCAAAGATAGCTGTTAGGGTGCAGAGATGCAAGTGCATTAAAAATGTAAAAGAATAGCAAACGATGACATAAAATTACCTGTGACGTCCCCGGATTTTCTAAAACTTAATCTACTATGTGACGTCCAAATTGAAACCCTCACCTTAGCGAGAATCCCAATTTAAACATCCCACATAAGGATGAAGATAAGACAAGTAATAATGTATATATCATAATGAGATAAATAAACCCTAATATGAACATGATTAGGGTTAAGATGAGATGTGAGATGATGAGAACCTGATGATAGTATATGATCTTGTCTTGATCAGGTTTAACAAAGTTATAGATGACATGAGGAGTATGTGATTAGAATGATCTATCTCTTTGGAAGGTATACCATTACCTCTTACTTGGCTTATTATACAATATACTTGTGTTATATGTGTAGTAAAATACTTGGCATATGGTATTGGATGAAATGATTGTTCTTGTACGATATCTTGCTTGATTTTCCATACTTATGGCTATGAACATATGAAACATAAGATATCGTATCCATCATATGATAGCACTAAACTCTTTGGTAGTACAGTGCATTGAAGTGATCTCAAACTCTTTGGTAGTAGATCACATGTATTAGATCTCAAACTCTTTGGTAGTAGATCACACATTAAATGATCTCAAACTCTTTGGTAGTGGATGATAAGGCCTAAAAACATCAAATCCCTTGGGGGTAGATGTACGAGATATATGATGGAAATGTGCTTAAAATATATGTGTTCTCTTTCTTGTTAATGAATAACTTTTTGTCCGTATACGCTTTTCCTTATATTTGTTTAATGCTGCCAAGTATTAGTTTTATCTTATTGCCAAGATATGATGAGAGGTATATAAAATACACGTAGGCATACTCAGTACAATTGTTACGACCCCACCTCCCGATAACCCTCAAATAAGGGAGACCGAGAGGTCGAAGCCACACCCATAACTTCCGGATCAAAGGTTCGACAATTAACCAAGAATAATTATCAAATTTTAACAGACTATACTGAAAAGTTGTAAGAAAATACATTTTTGCATACCTTTTGAAAAACTTGGATCTCTAAACTTCTATCCACATAAGGACTCTACTCTAACTAATCCTCCTTGTATTTTACTTCATGTATTATACAGTATGATGATTTACTGTTTGTCCTTTTGGCTTGTACCTAAAACGCCGACAAACAAAACGTCGGTCAGCCAAAGCTGGTATGTGGGGAAAACAATAAACATGCAACTATGATAACATTGTAATCATGCAATTAATCATTTAACAGTCCAGATTACATTTTAAGCCATACAACTCAATCCATACATATTCTCAAACTCTGGGCTGTCCCTACAGTGGACTTATATAATACCTCTATAAAGGTAGAGTCGCATGGCACTACTCGAGGTAGCCCATTATCTAACTCAATGTGACTTGATGGTCCTACCTCAAGGGTAGCCATGTACTAAGTCATCCATAGACCTGATGGACCTACCCAATAGGTAGCCATGTACTAGGTCTTCCTCTGACCTGATGGACCTACCCAATAGGTAGCCATGTACTAGGTCAACTATACTACCACAGAGAGAACCAGGATCTGAGCTTGTAGGAATATATCCTTTGTGATAGTCATTACCACATTATAATTTGCATGAACTAAATAAACATCCAACAGTTTATTTAAAGCAACCGGTAAAACATTCGGAAATCACCGTGAAACTAGAACAGTTATTCATAAGCGTAACCACATACCTGTTCAGTAGATTTCTCAAGATAATATCAATTCCAACCAATAAAGCAATCCAAGGTAGTAATTCAACCACATAATCAAGAATCCTAAAAAACACATGTATTCCATTTACTGCACACTTTATCAAGATTCTTTCTATTCAACTTGAAATCGCTTCCTAAGGTTTCTGTATCCATTTTAGGGTTTCGTTTTGCAATTAGGGTTTTCCTTCATCTTTTACCATATTAAACCCTAATTTTATGCCATTACTCATAAACCCTAATTATCTCATCTATTCTTCAATATTAAGGTTATCTTAACAACATATAATCCTATTTTCATATTATAGGCACATTAATCGTCAATTAAGCTTATTTTTCATTAAAGCTACTATTTTATCCTTTTAATCCATAACAAGATCATTATCCGCATTAATCATCAATTTCCAAGTTCATTAGGGTCTAATTAACATATGAACGCATTTGCCATAACTCTGCCTTTTATTCATGAGAAAACCCTAATTACTACACTTAGGGTTTTTATCCATAATTAGGAACTTTTATATTCAAATTGGATTTAGAACAACATAACTCTATTCTATTCATGGATTTGCACAATTAAAACCATTAAAAGGCATATTTTCCCAAATTAGGGTTTCTAAGCCCATTCATGTAAACATAGGTATATGAAACTCTAAATTAAGACAATTATGTACAAAGATCATTCTTTTAGATCTAAATGTACCTTTTTACAATTAACAGGTTAACATCAACTCTAATGATACATTAAACCCTATTAAACACTTTATTCATTTAAAAAAAGGGTTCCTTAATCTTTAATTCATTAAAGATGATAATTTACACTACTTTTCGCATAGAAATAGGATTTATCTTCTAAACATATTTTTATTGGATTCCTCTCGTTTTTCTGAGTAATTTTATATATAGTTTCAATATATTCCGAGTTTCCTAGCAAATTATACACTTTTTGCAAGATATGCAAATTCTGACCAATTGCAGATTGACACATCAGCTATAGGCGATTGCTTGTTTATCGGCGACCAACTAAAACAAATATAACCAAATTACGTTCTTACCCTCGCGTAAGTAACTGGCGATGCAAGGCGCGGAGGGGTAAAGTCGTCAAACTGATCTGATCTTCTTCAACCTTCGTCTCCGGTCACGACCGCCGACTGCAGCCCAAAACGCGGCGCGCCCCCCTCTTTTCCAGGGTCCACCGACCCCAGGGAGGATACCTTCTCCTCCAGAGCTCCCCCACACACCCGGGGTCATCGTTAACCTACGGCCAAGGCAGCCGGCTCGCGCTGGCTGGGCCTGCACAACTCGGCGGCCCTGCAGCCATGCTGCTGCGGCCACATATAATCCAGGGCGTGAAACTGACGGCAAAACTCCTCCTGGTGTCGTGGGAGCAAGCCTCATCAAACACGTTGTCCTAGGAAGAATAAGAAGCAAGAAGCAAGGAGGGTAAGTGGAATCCCTTCCTCAGACTCGGCCTAGGCTCCCTCTCCTTATATATATAAGGGTAGCAACATCCTATGATGCTTGCTCATGAAGAGATGATATCCTTTCCTATTAGGAATTTGATTCCATCACAAAAAGCAAGCTCTCTCTCTCTCTCATATCTCTTTAGTATTCTTTCTCCTTTTGATGTTAGGATTTCTAAGATTATTCCCATTATCTTACTTGTACTTGTGTTGGCACGAAATTATATACCTCCTTGAGTAGGAAATTCTTCCTTTAAATCAATATTACATAATTCATTAATAATGCAACACATTATCCTCTTATTTTGCCTTTTTATTATTTTCTCTTTCTTTCCTCTTTATTGGGACTTCTTGGATCCCAAGACATTCCATTATTTCGAAATTCTTTTTATTGAATACTTATTATCCTTCTAGATGCATCATTATGCATTATTTCACATTATCTTGTTTATTTCTCATTTAAATACCACCTTTTGAGGAGTTATTTTTATTTCTCTTTTATTTTCCTCATTGGAATTCCTTTTAATATTAGCAACCCCATGGATATGAAATTTCCCCAAGAAATCTCATTTATGCCTCTTTCCACTCATTTTCCACATTTTATCATTATTTTCTTTTTCTTTCTTAATAAAGGAAAGACATAATTAATCTTTTCTTTTCTTATTGTCTTCTCTATGCAACTTTGGACTCCTTGGTACCCAAGGAACCCAAAAGGCACGAAATCCTCTTTGGATGTGCCTTCTAGAGGTTTCTACAAATTTCTTTTCTCAAATATTCAATTATCCATTTACTATTTGAATTTCCTTGTTATTTGGGGCTCAATAGCCAATAAATCCCTCAACACAAACATCAAGGCTATTGTAAACGCAATCCATGTATTTCAAAACAAATTATACCATTATTTGTTCAAATATCTTTAATATGAGAAATTACATTTCTCACCAACAAACCCAAAAATTGGGGTTGTAACATCCTTCCCCTCTTATAGGAATTTTGTCCTCAAAATTCTATCAAGCAAACAAACAATTCAGGATAAGACTTTTCCATGTCCATCATTGGCCCCTATGTGGCTTTACCGTACTCATGGCGCTTCCACAGAACCTTTATCATCACATATTCTTTTCTCTGAGTCCTTTCATCCTGGCATCTATAAACTGCACAGGTGACTCAAGCCATGTCAGCCTCCCTTGGGGCTCACTAGGTTCATTGCTCAGCACATGGTCGGGTACCTCACATAGTGCTCTAAACTGGACACATGGAACTCATCACACATTACTTTATCCTGAGTGGTATGGTCAAACTTAACCTTCTCCACCAAACCATGTCAAAAGAACCCATGCATCGGGGACTCAGCTCTCTTAGTTATAACTTAGAGGGGTCGGATTTTCATGTCACATTTTCTCCCACAGTAACTTGTATGTCAGTCTACTTTTCATCTGCTCACGACTCCCATCATCTTTAGGCTCCTTTCAGCCCTTGCACAATCAAAGTTACTTCATCTACACTCACTGTGGTCCCTTTTCTAACCATCATGTGGTCCTTTTCTAACCATCATGTGGTCCTTTCACCAACATCACCTTACTGAAGTGGTAACTGACACAACCTCCCTTATAGAGCTTCTTATAAAACCCGATACTGGCTATGGTGTCATTGTCACATCTTTCATAGGACAAGAACTGTCTCTAGATATCACCCTAAACAAGCACACATGCCCTCATCAGACCCTTTTAGTCTAGATTATACTAACCATTAGTTAGGGGCGATAAACTGTACTATCATCGAGTTCTCCATGTACCTACTTTCACCTTATGGAAGTGAACCTTTAAGTCATACTCAAGATCCTTTGAACTCATATCGTGGTGTAGTTGGACCATCTCTCTCATGTATAGTTCAACACGATCTGTCCCTTGACCGTACTCTTTCTCTCTTATGTCATCTAGGTAAGGCGATCTACCATAACCCATATTGCATCTCGACCTTCCATGGTCTAGGGGAGACCTATCGCAACCTCCATAGTGTTGAGCTCCCATTCCTTCTCAAGGACTCTTTTGTCCTCTATATCGATACACTGGGTTACTGGGGTTCATCCTTTACCTCCTGGCTTGCATGGCGATATACCCCATGCAACTATATCTTAAGCATCCAAAGTGCTACTGTCACTTATTATCTTTGTAGTACGGTGTATGGTGATATTAAAATCATGATCTCATGTATGTCCTGATTCCTTAAGATCGATTCCTCAGAAACCCTAAACCACTCTAGTCGGGGTTTCATCACCTTCTTTTCCAAAGAAGTGCATATGCGGTTCTACCACTATCCTTTCATTGCCTCAAAGACTAGATTGGCAAACCAAACAACCATTAACTTTTCAATGTATCTTGTTATATCTAAGTGTTATCCAAACACCTCTCCTTTTTGAACTTAGGGTTAGCCAAACAACCTCTTCTAGCCTCTAGTCAAACAAGTCAGATGTATCTCAACCAGAGCATCCATTACCACTTCACATCCTTAGGTATTAGGTAACGTTGAAGACATACACTTCCATGTATTTCACTTATTGTATCACCTTAAACTCTCGGTTTATCTTCATTAAGAACACTCTTTGATTTCATCATCATGGTGATCAAACTCATCCTGGTATAACTTGTAAGTTCCACATAGCTCATGATAAAAACATCCTCATAAGGTGACTACCTCATTCTTCTTAGTATTTGCAAACCATCCATGTATCATTCACTTTACCAGGGTAGGTTATCTTCTCTATCCCCATTCCTTGTGGCAACGTTCCAACCTACATCATCTCTTATCCTTGGTGTATGGCATGCGTAATGTCCTATCTCTCACTCCCATAACAAGAGGAAATAAGCATTTGGCTACAATCCAAATACATAGTTCTTCCTGTTCTAAGAGTAGAGATGGCACATCCCACCTTGCCAATATACCTTTACATCTAAGTTGCAACGTGCCACATATGTCTCTACATCACAGACATCATGATAAAAAACTAATCTTAAACCTACTGAGATTTATATCCTTGGTCATCTCCTCTAGGTCTATAGGGTACCAGCTCTTTTGGAGTCATCTCTCTTCCCTCATGCATCAAGAGAGTGCCCTACTCATCTGCCCTTTGGGTCCCATGAGTTCATGAAGGTGATCAATCTCCTAACCCATGGCCCTCAAACAATGATAGTTGTTACCTCCCGACCCTATGGTCATGTGCAACTGGGGAATTAGGCAACTCCTACTTTTATCGGTCTTATCTACCTGACCCTAGGATAGACTTAGGATTCTCCATTATAATACATGTTCACTTAGAACCTTACCCAAGTCTTCACCATCTCTCTTTCTGCATATGTGGGATGACTTTCATCCTTTCATGGGATCATGGCAACCTGCCTACCTTGGTCAAGCCCCATACTGGTTACCTCCATGGTAACACATTCATATGCAATTAGAAATGGATATCTATGGGTCTACAGGTTCATTCTCATACCATGTACTTTTCCACTTAGCTTCTCAAGATCATATGAGCCCTTTTTATGTTACCTTAAACCAACAAAACTAATATACACTCTACCAAAGGGGTCCCTCTCCTAGGATGGGAGGAAAACTATCTCTTGACAACAAGGTCACAAAAGCTCTTAGGTCTAGGGTTTACATCCACATGAGCTTACTTAACCCTAGCAAGCTATTAAGGCACAAAAGATCACCTACCGAACCATGCTAGGTCATGCTTGTCTTCTTTCCTTCATGCTGGATCAAGATCATAACTTCCTTTATCATCATCCTAGCTGTGAGGGGTCTTAAACTTAAGGGGCTTCCTCTTTTCCTCTATACATGAAGAGTACCATGCTCGAATCTATAGCAACTTAATTCTCGTCATGAGCATTAGGTGTACCACTTCCCCTCTTAGGCCAGGAACCCTAGGTTCACTTTTAGGTGTCCAACTACATACTTTGTCTCTTAACTACAAACCAAGCATGCAAAAGGCATCACATACACTCCTTGTCATCCTTCCACTCGAGCAACACTTAGAGTTGGGTCCTTCTTAAGGACAACCGACAAGGTACAAGGCCTCATAACCTGCTACTAAACTTTTCTAGGTCTAAGGAACTCTTTTTCCCACCTCAAAAGGTAAACACTTATACCGTAGGCACATAGGTACCAGATGCTTCATCTTCTATCTTTAGGGTTTGGTCCCTCTAAAGGAAACCAAGATATCATCAAATTTCAGGGATCGATCATGAGGCAACCACTATCATCCATTGTTCAGGGTTTTAGGCTTCCAACCTTCTTACTGGGTTTCCATCTCTCTCTCTAGAGCTAACCCTACATCCAACCTCACCATTAGAGGTCCTCACTTCATGAAGGATCAACCTCAAAAGGATGTTCTACATGGGTGAAGCCTAGGTTCGAACTTATGGTTGCTCAAGATCATCCATAACCCTTTATGCTCCATCATAATTCCTTATCCAGGGTTTCATCCTACTGTCAGCACTATGACGTGCCCTAGGTGCCATCTATACCCTACTTGCACAAGCCCATAGGGTTTCTCAGGTCCTTCACTAACATCATCATCTAAGGTGTTATCCTTTATCCTAACATGCACGACCCCTCCCAGGGTTGGGTTGCCAAAGGTTCTAGGTCACCCATGGATCCTATGGCATCCCAAAGGCATGTCCTTTCAAACACCTGGTCCAACTCATCTCTCTCTAACCTTCACTTAGGGTTAGGGTTAGCATCATCCTCAGAGGATGTGCCAGGTCTTTACTTGTAATGGAGATATCTATCTCCAAGACTAACTTATCCTCCTGAGAAGAAGGTCTAGCCTCAGGTCTCTTCTGAGGACATGACAACTTATGTCATACGACCTAAGCATGTATCTATTCTTTAGTTTGCGCTTAATCTATTAAGCTTATGTCCATGACATCTTATTTACATGCCTTTCATTAATTTGGTGGAGGATTTCTTAAACCTTATTAACCTTACCCATACCTCAAGAGGGTGAGGAGAAGAAAGAAAACCCTAATCCTTCAGGTCCTTATTAGAATTTTGTGGTGATAAGGGATGAATAAGATGAGAAGTCATAAAGGTATCTCATTTCGATTCATACCCTAAGACTTTGGCCAGGCAGTCACACAGATCCGGGAGTCCTCGTATTCAGACTAGCGGTGCGGAGGAAAATATTGCCAGCCCCCGGTCATGATCCTTTTCTAGACACCTCCGTCTTTCAGATAATCCTCTAATAACTTCCTTGGGTTCTGTGGAGTTTGTAAAATTTAATAATTATTAATGGTTAACTGAGGAACCTACGCTCTGATACCAAATGTTACGACCCCACCTCCTGATAACCCTCAAATAAGGGAGACCGAGAGGTCGAAGCCGCACCCATAACTTCTGGATCAAAGGTTCGGCAATTAACCAAGAATAATTATCAAATTTTAATAAACTATACTGAAAAGCTATAAGAAAATAAATTTTTGCATACCTTTTGAAAACTTGGATATCTAAACTTCTATCCACTTAAGGACTCTATTCTAACTAATCCTCCTTGTATTTTACTTCATGTATTATACAGTATGACGATTTACTGTTTGTCCTTTTGGCTTGTACCTAAAACGCCGACAAATAAAACGTCGGTCAGCCAAAGCTGGTATGTGGGGAAAACAATAAACATGCAACTATGATAACAATGTAATCATGCAATTAATCATTTAACAGTCCAGATTACATTTTAAGCCATACAACTCAATACATACATATTCTCAAACTCTGGGCTGTCCCTGCAGTGGACTTATATAATACCTCTATAAAGGTAGAGTCGCATGGCACTACTCGAGGTAGCCCAATATCTAACTCAATGTGACTTGATGGTCCTACCTCAAGGGTAGCCATGTACTAAGTCATCCATAGACCTGATGGACCTAGCAAATAGGAAGCCATGTACTAGGTCTTCCTCTGACCTGATGGACCTACCCAATAGGTAGCCATGTACTAGGTCTTCCTCTGACCTGATGGACCTACCCAATAGGTAGCCATGTACTAGGTCAACTATACTGCCACAGAGAGAACTAGGATCTGAGCTTGTAGGCATATATCCTTTGTGATAGTCATAACCACATTATAATTTGCATGAACTAAATAAACATCCAACAGTTTATTTAAAGCAACCGGTAAAACATTCGGAAATCACCGTGAAACTAGAACGATTATTCATAAGCGTAACCACATACCTGTTCAGTAGATTTCTCAAGCTAATATCAATTCCAACCAAGAAAGAAATCCAAGGTAGTAATTCAACCACATAATCAAGAATCCTGAAAAACACATGTATTCCATTTACTACACACTTTATCAAGATTCTTTCTATTCAACTTGAAATCGCTTTCTAAGGTTTCTGTATCCATTTTAGGGTTTCATTTTGCAATTAGGGTTTTCCTTCATCTTTTACCATATTAAACCCTAATTTTATGCCATTACTCATAAACCCTAATTATCTCATCTATTCTTCAATATTAAGGTTATCTTAACAACATATAATCCTATTTTCATATTACATGCACATTAATCATCAATTAAGCTTCTTTTTCATTAAAGCTACTATTTTATCCTTTTAATCCATAACAAGATCATTATCCGCATTAATCATCAATTTCCAAGTTCATTAGGGTCTAATTAACATATGAACTCATTTTCCATAACTCTGCCTTTTATTCATGGAAAACCCTAATTACTACACTTAGGGTTTTTATCCAGAATTAGGAACTTTTATATTCAAATTGGATTTATAACAACATAACTCTATTCTATTCATGGATTTGCACAATTAAAACCATTAAAAGGCATATTTTCCCAAATTAGGGTTTCTAAGCCCATTCATGTAAACATAGGTATATGAAACTCTAAATTAAGACAATTATGTACAAAGATCATTCTTTTAGATCTAAATGTACCTTTTTACAATTAATAGGTTAACATCAACTCTAATGATACATTAAACCCTATTAAACACTTCATTCATTTAAAAAAAAAGGGTTCCTTAATCTTTAATTCATTAAAGATGATAATTTACACTACTTTTCGCATAGAAAGAGGATTTAGCTTCTAAACATATTTTTATTGGATTTCTCTCATTTTTCTGAGCAATTTGATATATAGTTTCACTATATTCCGAGTTTCCTAGCAAATTCTACACTTTTTGCAAGATATGCAAATTCTGACCAATTGTAGATTGACACATCAGCTATAGGTGATTGCTTGTTTATCGGCGACCAACTAAAAGAAATATAACCAAATTATGTTCTTACCCTCGTGTAAGTAACTGGAGATGCATGGCGCGGAGGGGTAAAGTCGTCAAACTGATCTGATCTTCTTCAACCTTCGTCTCAGGTCACGGCCGCCGACTGCAGCCCAAAACATGGCGCGCCCCCCTCTTTTCCAAGGTCCACGGACCCCAGGGAGGATACCTTCTCCTGTACTTGTGTTGGCACGAAATTATATACCTCCTTGAGTAGGAAATTCTTCCTTTAAATCAATATTACATAATTCATTAATAATGCAACACATTAACCTCTTATTTTTCCTTTTTAGTATTTTCTCTTTCTTTCCTCTTTATTGGGACTCCTTGGATCCCAAGACATTCCATTATTTCGAAATTCTTTTTATTGAATACTTATTATCCTTCTAGATACATCATTATGCATTATTTCACATTATCTTGTTTATTTCTCATTTAAATACCTCCTTTTGAGGATTTCTTTTTATTTCTCTTTTATTTTCCTCATTGGAATTCCTTTTAATATTAGCAACCCCATGGATACGAAATTTCCCCAAGAAATCTCATTTATGCCTCTTTCCACTCATTTTCCACATTTTATCATTATTTTCTTTTTCTTTCTTAATAAAGGAAAGACATAATTAATCTTTTCTTTTCTTATTGCCTTCTCTATGCAACTTTGGACTCCTTGGTACCCAAGGAACCCAAGAGGCATGAAATCCTCTTTGGATGTGCCTTCTAGAGGTTTCTACATATTTCTTTTCTCAAATATTCAATTATCCATTTACTATTTGAATTTCCTTGTTATTTGGGGCCCAATAGCCAATAAAGCCCTCAACACAAACATCAAGGCTATTGTAAACGCAATCCATGTATTTCAAAACAAATTATACCATTATTTGTTCAAATATCTTTAATATGAGAAATTACATTTCTCACCAACAAACCCAAAAATTGGGGTTGTAACAACAATATTCTTGAATATTGTGCTGACGTGTACCGCATGTAATCTTTTGTTTAGGTTGTGGTTTTGCTCTTGAAGATCCAGGATAGTTGAGAGTTGTGTAGCGAGCGGATGTACAGGTGGACCTGTTGTCTTAAGACGGATGTACATGTGGACCTGTTGTCTTAAGATCCTGTAGTTTAGTTGTAGTACATGTATATGTTAGAAGTTTGATGTTCACTATGTAATATCAAATGTTGTGACGATTCATGTTGTAATTATATGTTGAATGGTGAACATGTGTGTATGGTTTTTATAAGGACCCTGACCTGCGTTTAGGGTTTACCCTGTTTGTTTTGCTTGATCTTGGTGCTTTGGTGCTTGCTAATCACCTTTGAGTGGTGATTAGGGTTTTGTTGTGCTTTGTTGAGAGTTCGAGGGGCTACTTGCAAATAACCCAAGTTTAGGGTTTTGTGGGCAAGTTTGCCATCTTGTGAGATGTTTTTCCTCTTTGCTTCCTCTAGGGTTTAGAGGAAGGCTTGGGCTTGTTGTTTCAGTCCTTTGGGCCTGAGTTGAGCTTGTTTGGGCCTTGGAGTTCCTTGTTTGGGCTTGCTTGAGCCTTGTGTCGCCCAGGGCAGGTGGTGTGTCGCCCAGTTGCTTGGTGTGTCACCCAGTTGCTTGGTGTGTCGCCCAGTAGCTCTTGTTGTGTCGCCCAGATGGCTTGGCTTGGTTGATGGACACATGGTGCACATCTTGGACAAGTGCCTTATGGCTTGCATGAGAGGTGGCTTGAGTTGGTGGACATGTGTCCCTTGGGTGGGTGACACATAGCATGGTTGTACCTTGGTTTCTCCTCCCCTTCTTCCTATATAGGTAGCTCTTCTCCTTGCCTTAGTCTCCTTTGATCCTTTGGTCTCCCCTCCACCCTTGGTGCACGATATCCCTCTCCATCTTGCTTGTGTTGGCCGATACACTTCCTTGGAGCTGAAGTGGTGGCCGATACACCTTCCTGGAGCAGCCTAGTGGACGATAGCTTTGGACCTTGGAGTGCTTTAGAGCTTTGGTGGCCGACAACCTTGGAGCTCAAAGTGCATCTTCTTCCTTGGAGCTTAAGGTGGGTTGCATAGTTTCTAACCCTAACTCTCTTACCTCTAGCTTTAACCTTGTTACATGTGAGTAGACTAGCTTAGTTCCTTTCTTGTGCACCTTTCTTATATACCTTAGTGGCCGATATCCCTCTCTTGGTTTTAGGGTTCCTTGTATACCTTGCTTTTAGGGTTTGTGCTCCCTTGTGTTGGAGGTTGAAGGTGACCTAGGGTGGGGCGATACCCCTTCCTTGTGGGTGTGTTGGGCGACACCCTTGTCCTTGAGTTGAACGATATCAGTGTTCTTGGTGTTGGGAAACACCCTTCCTCTTGGGTTGGACGATAGGTTGACCTAGTATGGATGTTGGCCGACATGGTGACCATGTTGGGCGATATGGTTCCTTGGGTTGAGCAACACCTTTGTTTTTGAGTTGGACGGTATGGTGTTCCCCTTGGTGGACGATATGGTAGCTGGTGTTGGGCGACATGATGAGTCCTTTAGGTTGGCCGATACCCTTGCCCTTGAGTTGGGCGATAGGGTGAGCTAGGGTTTGTTGGCTGATATGGTGAGTACCCTTGGAGATGGGAGATACTCTCTCTCTCTCTCTCTCTCTCTCTCTCTCTTGTTGGGCGACATGGTCTGATGGTGTTGGGCGACATGGATGTCCTTGAGTTGGACGATAGAATGGGTGCTCTTGTGTTGAGTTATCTCCTTGTCCATGTGGTGGACGATAGGGCCAAGTAGTGCCATGATGGACGATAGGCTATGTGCCGTGATGGCCGATACCATGATGGCCGATACCATGATGGTCGATACCATGATGGGCAACATGCCTTGGGCCATGATGGCCGATAGGGTTAGTGTGGTGGCCGATACCCATGTTGGGTGATAGGTTTCAGATGAGGGTTGTGAGGCTATAGTGAGGGTATGAGTTTCTTTGGTGACGGTCCCTTATGTGATAGAAGTGGATGTTTATACATTAACCAATAAAACGATGGTGGTGTTTGTGATATCATCAATATGTAATATGTTGCCTTGCAAATAATAAGGATGCTAATGGTAGTAATGTATATGATGATAGCCCTCATGTAATAGATGCATGATGTGACCCGTTATGCTTAATTGTTAATGATAATGAAGATGATGATAACTACTCTAGTAGTTTGTTTAATGATAATAATGTTGGTAATAATGATGCTAAGTGACAGTTATGTTAAAGGTTGCTTCATGATAAAGATGACAATAGTTGATGACATAGTAATGACCTTGTTAATAATAGTGTTGGTTCTGTAAACACAACATGATCTCTATATACCCTGATTGTTTGTACAATCTCGATATAAGGGTAAGTATCAGTATGGTTGTTTAATGATGTACTTAACATACTTGATTACCAAATAATTGTCATATTGATAAGTAGATTATCTTGAATGATATTTCATGATAGTGAGCATATTCCTTATGTTGAATCTACAATTATTGCATACCTTAACCTTGTAGGTGATGACTTAGCCATGAAAGGGATATGTGACATATGTAATGAGTAACATTACTTTGATAATTGCTCTATAAGATTATGTATGTGATGTGTTGGTCCCATGATGATGATGTGAGCCTTAAGAGGCAGTAACAATACATGATGAAGGGTTGAGACCCTGTGGTATGTGATGATCCTTGACATGGATCTGGATGGTTGGCAAGAGGCCAAGTGGTAACATGTGATGTTGGATCCTTAAGATGGATCAGGTTGATATGAATAGATCATAATATAATGTTCTTTACTTTCTGTTATATCTTTGCATGTTATACAACTTGGTTGAATCTTGCAATCCATCTAAAAGATACTAATTAATCACAGTGAAATATATCATGTAGTTTTCCCTGGCCATAGATCCATCATCGTCAGGACTTGGTGATGGTGAAACAGGTTTTCCTACGGGTTAACCTGGAAGCGCATATTGTTGAATATGTGTAGGTTGCTCCTAGCCTGAAAATGAGGAGGTAAGAGTGTAACTTCGGTTGCAGACTCAGATATGTGTGTAGAGCATGGTGAACAGGCCCATGGCTCAGGATATGTGATGTATGGAGCATGAATGCGTTCATGGCTCAGAGCACGGTGATCAGGCCCGTGGCTCAGTTTTACTAGCGCCGTGACCTGTACCAAGGCGGGCTAGAGAATGGGTAGCCTATGGAGCTAACCCTGTGGCTTAGACCACTTCAGCATGTGACTGCGGTCCTGCTTGTGTTGTACTCATGTACTGACCATGAGGTGGGAGGTCGTGGAGTCCGGCTCTTCCATTGACCTTGTATGGCACCGTCTTGGGTTTCGTAACCGAAGGTTGGATTTGAACGGTACGGTTCAAATCCTCAGGGCATAATAAAATGTAATACAACCGTTTAGTATTTACTAGTCATATCAAATACGAAACATTGGTTGAGGCCTTGTTTGTGTAATATTCCGTTATACCTTGCAGGTCATGTGGTAATCTAGCTTATCTTGATAATCAGGTTATATGGCATTATACCCTGTTCTAATAATCCTGTTACATGTTGATATATCTCATCTTGATAGTCATGTTCCTTTGAAAGACATCTGGTTTTATGCTTTAGTACAGCTGGTATGCTTTCCGGTAAGAATGATCTTGCTATATATATAACTACCTCTAATATATCTGCTCATGTTATAATTGCTGTTATGGTTTATTTTGCTGAGGTTCTGTAGTTGCGGTGGGGAGCTATGTTTCCTGCTGGGACAATTGTTCAATTGTCTCACTCTGCTGGTTTACACCCTTTTTAGGTGGTCGAGGTAGACGTGGTCGTGGTTGTGGTGTTGCGGACGAGCAGCTTGAGGAGCAGTAGAAGGCAAGCGTTGGACATGCTGCTGTTTTGGATGTTTTGTAGTAGAGTCTAGAGTCATCCCTGTACTCTCAGGTCCTTGGCAGTGTTTTGATGATGTTTCACGAAGATCGTTCGATGATATCTGTATATCCTGCTGTTGGCCGGATGTGGGCCTTTATGTATATATGAACAGGTGGTGAACTCATGTGATGGATGAACAGCTGTTCCTGAGCTGTGGACACATGTCAGATCTTGTGTACATATTTATATGACATGTTTCTGTGTAGGATGAGGACTGGAAAGTAATAGTTTCACAGTTTATCAGTTTTCCGCAATCGGTTTTAATTAACCCGTGTTTTGATAATCTGTGGTTATGGTGTTTTCCGCACGTTTTCGCGTAACACCTCGTTATCTGTGTGATAATGGGATGTGTTGCCACAGTTTTATTATTGTTCATGTACATGTGCTACTGTGTTTTCTTCTGACTCCCTTGATTTTCTTCTTCTTAGCCTAATGTGGGATGTTTAAATTGGGATTCTGATGATGTAAAATAAATTAAAATTCTTGTAGTTTGGGGGAAAATAAAATTTAGATTGACTTTATTTTGAAAAATATTTGAAAAGTAAAGATTGAAGAAATTTTTTTTTAGGCAGTAGGGGGTGGCTTCCCTACAACTCCTACACTTGGATCCCAAATCTGTAGTTTTGGGGTCCGAGTTACCTGCATCTCGCTACTCGGGCTCACCATGTAGTGGTAGAATATGTAGACAGGTGACCCCTTCTGATTCTAAAAGAGAGGGATAAAACATGGCGATACCGTGAAGTCATCCTTGTGGTTTGATTTACTTGAATTGCATTGGGAAGGATTCTTCGGCGACTTATCTCCCAGGTAGCTTCCAAAATATGAATATGAATAGGAAGGTCCTAGGATGTCTACACAGGATGAGACAAAGAGGGGGTTGGATGTCTTCTGGAGGACTCATCTCTTCTCTCTCCATCTCTAAACTTAAGGTTGGATACTCTGATAAATTTTTATTTACATTCTGAGTCATCCAATCATCTTCTGAACAAGAAGTACCCCCAAAAGAGTCTGTTTGTCATTCTTCTACCCTGAGCTTATCATCTTCTTTGGGGTCCAAGGTGTCTTCATGCTTAGCAGCCATGTTTTGGTGGATTGTCCCTCCTGCTCCGTCGATGTCCACCAAGCCTTTTAAGGGAATGGTGATAATTTTCAGCTCATGCTATTCCAGCTCGTTGTCCTCCGTATATTCACTGCATTGAGAGGAATGGTCTTCATCATCATCATCGAAAAAATTGTTCTAAACCATGATTGGCATTCTGCTCAAGGCTAAGTGACAAGTCTCAATATGAGAAATATCACTCTAGTATGGATCAATGTCTGACTTTGGTTTCTCAAACCAACCTTTTAGCTGTGAGGTTGTTTGGCTATTATAGCAAGGATAAGAATCTTCATCATCGTTATCATAAAACCATTCATGTGTGTGGCTTGTATTTTCCAAATGTTGATCTGCTGAGTCAACTAGATAGAATGAAGGGCTTTTCTAGGTTGGTTGGTCTTCACATAAAAATCCTGAGGAATCCAGATATTGGTCTGAATTGGATGGTGGGGCATATTCTGCTTCAAACCCAATGGAATGGTCTTGATGACTAAAGTCTTCATTGAAAGGCGGTGGCATTGGCAACTGCGTGGTAACCAAATTGATGAGCTCTTAAAGCTTCTTGCCTTGTTCAACCTCTTTATGGTGAAGTCATTAGACTTGGACAGCCAAGCTTCCGAGACTTGTCAACTCTGTCTTGTTCTCGTGTTGTAGACTCAATGTATCAAACTGGTGTGCTTGGATGAACCCCTGCTCAGTAGTTTGAAGTAGACTTCTATTATGGTCTGCAATCTCTGTGGCTACTTGGAGTTGATAATTCTACCTTTCAAGTAGTAGTTGAAGTGGATCGATATGTCCTTGGAGATGAGGAGATAAGGAGGTGAGTGTGTTGGCACTTTCTCCAGCTAACTCTACTGCCTTAACCAGTTCTTGGTCCCATGATAGCACAAAAGTCGAGGGCTGACTGGCGGTCTCTATTGTTGGAGCATCTACATATGACAACGGTGAAGGTGAATATAGCTTGATGAGTTGTGAGGCACGAATTTCAATTATTTTCCAGCAGTCAGAGCTATAGAAAACTTTAGGAGGACAGGTGGACAAGATGACTTGTCTTGCAGATGCAAGGTCCATGGATGAAAAAGTATAAGGAAAAGGAAAGTTATTTAGTATATATATGAACAAGTATGTTTAAAACAAAACAAAAGACAAACTATGCATATATATATATACTGACCAAAAAAACTATTCATATATATATATATATATAGGCTTAAGAGTGATAGAAAAAAATCTTTTAGGAGGGTAAACATGGAAAAACATGTCCCTGGTAACGGCGCCAAAAAGTTGATCGCCCTAAATATCACGTCCAGAAGGGGAGGCAGACTCAAAAGGAATTGAACCCTTAAATGTATAACCTGAAACCTTCAAGGACACCCGCAACTTTATTACGAGTCAAAGTAGATATACGGGGTCGAACACAGGGATGTGGTGACGTTAAGGACGCTTGAGATTTCATTCTTGAGTTAGATAAGTGAAGACAACAGTGGAAAAAAGCATGGAGCTAGAACTAGTCTAGCAGGTTGTCACAAATTAAAAGAAAACAAGAAAAGAAAACAAAATAGAGCTCGTGAGATTCTACTAATTAGAGAGAAGGAGTTATCAGCTATGTAACCACAAGTATGGTTGTATATGCACCCATTATCGGGAATAGACAACCCTCGAACACCTCAGCAAGAAACCTACATCCAAACTTGGTACGCACTTTGGTATCTATTCCTGTGGGGTCTACCCACTGGCTCTCACGCAGCATGACTAAAACACATCAATGATATGATACCTCTATCGAGGATGACAAACTAACAACCTAGAATATTGTAGATACCCTCTCAGGTCTAGAATATACTCGGATGTTAGGAACAACCGACCATGAACCATCCTCCTTTCAGATTCAGATCCAAACTATCTTCTCTTGTCTATTTCTACAACAAATCTCTCGATATAGGCAGAAATAGCAGTTCAAGCAATAAAGAGATCAACCAAACTAGCAATCATAACCAGAAAGAGGAGATGGAACATAAAATGTGCTAGATATGAAATGAAACTACTTGCTTAAGGTAAAAGTACATAAACATGCCCAAAGTGGGCTACATATCCAAGAAGGAGCTCAACTAGCCATGGACAAGCTTAGTTGCACTGAACAAAGATGAAAGAAAACCATTTGTACAAGAACAAAGGAGAACAATAGAATAAAGGAGAAGAAGAAGAGATTTAGCCCATGGAGGAGAGGTGGCTCTCGCTCCCTATCCTCTGTATAGGCTAGATCTCATCTTTGGGTCATCCTCCTCGATCTTCTGGACTCCTTGACCTCCTTTCTCTCTAGATCCACCCCAAACAACAACTCGGTGGGTGTGTGGAGGTGGAAGATGGCTGGAAATGGTGGGGAATGGGTGAATGGAGGTGGAAGTGATGATGGACGGAAGCTAACTGAACAGACAGGCGTAGGATGAGTTCTTCGGCCTTCTCAGACCTCCATACTCTCCCACGGTGCTTTGGGAACCTCACCAGGTTAGAACCATAAGGTGGAAAGACTCCCCAGATCTGAACCTCTCTTTAGATGGAGAGGGGTGGGTATTTATAGGTGGAGCCGTCACAACTCTGATCTAGGTCACGACCTTACTCACCACGATTGTAGTGATGACTACGGGTTGCGGTCCTCACGAAGTTGTAGTCTGTGGTCGAGGTACCTTCTGCGGTCGCGGTATGAGTCATGGATTCACCATGGTCGAGGCGTAGTCCTTAATCGCGGTCAGCTCTAAAATTACGGCAATGACTTGGGTCGCGGTCGAGGTGGGTTCCTAGACTGTAGTCTTGGTGGAGGCAGATACCGCGGTCGCAGTCGAGGCGAGCATGGATACCTCAATCACGGTCGCGGTGTATCCTGTTGGTCGCAGTCACGGTGAAGGCCTAGCTACTGCAAAAACCCATGTGTTAGGAGAATTCTTTGGAGAATAGATGTATTTTCCAGTTCGATGCTTGCAAGTCCCAAAATTAGCTAGTTCGAGCAACTTTATCTATGAAAGGATATAAATTTCTAAAAGATAAGGAAAATGGTATATTTAAGGCATATTTAGGCTATAGTGACACAAAACCATAGATAAATGCTTAGCATAAGTACATAAATTTGGGTGTTATCAATAGTTCAAGACCTTTGCTATGATGATTTGGATTCATCTCCCTCATCTGCAAGCATTGGAGATGATCTGGGGGGAAAATGTAAGGCAACTAGTTTTACTAGACAACCTAATAAGGTGAATAATTAGAGAGAGAATTCACACAAAGTGAACTGGCTGTTGGCTTTTCTCATCAATTGGTTTGCTAATTCATCAATAAGATCATTTCTTGTGAGTATCTTGCTCCACTTCTATGTCAAGTGACTTATGGATTAGAGTTCTCCCAAGATATATGTCAGTCGTCTAGTTTCCCAACCTTGTAGACTAGTTGATAGTGCATTCAAATCAACCTATCGGTATTTGGTTGTCTAATTTGTCAGTGATTCATCCGTATCAGTATTGCTATCCTATACTTAACGAACTTCACACCCCAGCCAGTCAACTAACCCTCAGTGAGTTTCCTGACTGGAGTATATGCTTAGAAAACATCAGATGCCATACGAACAGATGTCCAACTCATGGATAGAAGGCATCGTATGGCCATTTATCAAATTCATTAGTAGGCTAGATATTACCCCTATAAAAGAAATGTTCCCCCAAAGGATCAGGGTTTGATGACTGTCATACCTATTGTGCCTTTAAGAGGCCAACAATGCATAAATAAAGCAGAGCATATGATTTGGACCTCCCAACAACAACCCCCATTTCTTTACGGTCCCTGACGGTGGGGGGCTTTTCTTTGCAGACCGGTCTTGTTTTGGGACCCTTCCTAGACTTTGCTAGACTGTTGACCATGTTAGATAATATTTGTTTTCTAGAGATCATGACATCCTTCTACTGTAATTACATGGCTTATTGTTATCTCCATATATACTCTTTTTCTTTATTCTCTATTATGAGTGAGTTTACCTTCTCATTGAAGTGCTCAAATTACTATTTCCGCCCAAATCTTGTATACTATTTTGATTAGATATCTTGATTAATTGTCAATTCTTCATTGTCTACTTATTAGATTGATAAACTATTTTGAATGTTTGTTATATTCCTAGATATAAATATATTGAAATCTAAGGTTAGAAACCCAATTGACATTGGTGATCCCCCAACGAGACCACAAAATGGGATTCTATTAGGTGACAAATTGAGGATCTGTGGGTAAGGAGATTTTGAAACCATGAGAAATTATGTTCTTGTGAAATTCATACTCTACAAGGATATGAGTTTCCTTGGTTCTGGTCTAAATAACTATAAAAAATTGAGCAATATAACCGGAGAGAGTAAATGCAGGCAGTGGTGGTGAAAATAAATTCACCACATGTATTTTCTTTAACTAAATCCAAACCAAATCACACTTCCTCATTTTTTTAAAATTTGTATAATGATCATCTGAAAAGAGTTTATCTATTGATATCAACATAATAATATTCCATAAATTATTCTTAAATATGTTGCCACTAGGGCTTGATCTGAAACTATATTGCAATAAGACATGCCTATTAGGTGGAATTCCATGGTGGATTTCTTGTCCTACAATTTATCACAAAAAATTTGTTGTCGTTGTCGGGGACAACATAGTAATTTATTGAATTTAGTTCTTTGACGTTAATTCAATATGTTTCTTTTATCATTCAACATAATTGATATCTACTTGAATTCCAACTGTGCTACACCGTGTACTCTTGATAAATTCTTCCCTTTCAAGTATTATTATTAATCCATTCAATGTTTGACTAGTGTTGACTCTACATCTTTTGTCTATGATCCTAAAAAAAATGGATGAGCAGGAGATTATTCATAGGGTGAACCAAATCATATAGGTTGAGTGTGCTAGTATGAGTCCAGGCCACTATGCAAGAAACTTTTCAGGAAGAAAAAGAACCTAAAATTATGGCTGATTGACAAATGAGACATAGAGACTTCTTTATTTAGAAGACTACAAATTCTCACCATCCCATCATTCCACCAGACATTGGATTTCTATAATTTGAGATCGACACTCTATGGGCATCATGATCCATATAAATGCCTTCTTTGGAACAAACTATGAAGACTTTATAGATCACCTTCATAGGTTATTGGATCTATGCACACTGAACAAACTTTATGCCATTCCATAAGACGCCATCAAGAGCATTGTTCAAGTACTCATTACCTGACATGGCAGAAAATGGTGCCAGCCATGGAGGGAGACAACATCACCACTTGGGAATCAGTGTAGAGCATGTTTGTAGAGAAATTTTTCATGTCTTCCCTCACGAAAAAAATTTAAGGGAGATCACATAATCCTCCATGGACATGGAGGATTTCACATTAATGCATGGGAGAAATACAAAGAATTTATCTACCATTTATCACACCACAAAATCTCCCAAGTTCAATTTATGGGAACATTCTAAACATGTGTTGACATTTACATCAAGAAAATTTTGGTTCATCATCTTGAGGAAACTTCATGTGTCATAACTATGATAGAGCATGCAGAGTTGTAAGCCACAATGTTGAGAACCAATCTAGCTTTAGTGGAGGACATGGAGGAGTGATAAAGGTTGGAATTGCTGAAGATAGATCTAAACTAGATAAATATATTGTTGAATCACGAAAGTATTGGAAATAAGATAGGAAACATTGGAGAGTCTATTAAATGCTTATGAGAGAAGAAGTCTACAACAACAACACTAAGTGAAAGTAGTCACATAATAATATGATTATTACAAAGGTTGTGATCACCCCACCTTGGGATGTTGATATTTGTATGTATTGATTGATGACAGTCAATTCAATTCCAACTAGGCTAGAGATACGAATTCCATCTGATGCATACAAGGACAAGGCTACAATAATCTGAATAAAATTATAAATCATGTCAAAATTTAGCATTTGTAACCTGTAAGGTGCTAATAGTTCTTCCCAACTTAGACAAGGACAAGCCAACAATCAAGTTTGGGGTCTACCAAACTTCTCAAACAACAATCAACAAAATTTCATAAACAAAGGGAACTTCAACCAAGGAAACTACAAGGGAAATTTCCATAATAGGGGCTACAATCGAGGGAACCACTTTCAAAGTCCAAATCAAGGGGCACAATAGCAAAAACCAAAAATTCAACAAGGGAATTTCTCCTAGTTTGATCAAGACAAGTTTTTAGCCATCAAGAAAATCTTGCAAATCAGCTGACTATGTTGGCTAATCAGCAAGTACACATCAAGTCTATTGGGTCTCAGTTGGACTAGTTAAGTTCTAGTATAAAACCCCTATTTATACATTTCTTAGAAAACTTAAAAGCAACACCAATCATGTAAAGCAATTAAAGGTAATTGCTACATATTTAGGATAGATTTTTGTAGAGGTAGAAACTACACCAAAGGCAATAGTTCAAATGGATGTTGTTAATGATGATTTTGTGGTTGTTTCTAAGCCAGTGGCACAACAAGTATCTGAGGACACACACATTGTGAAAATAGATGATAGTGTGTAAGAACTAGAGAGTGTGATTTCATAGATTATCACTATGTAAATGCCTTGTCATGCATACTAGAATTTTCAAAAGTGTGGTTCATGAATATCAAGGAATCCATTAGAAGATACATGTTGATATCCCCTTTATACATGTTATACCTATGTAATAGATGAGATACCAACTTGGTCCAAATATTTAAGGATTCTTCTAACTAGAAAAAATACCATTTAGGAGTAAGGTATAGTAAATCTAGTCAGGACGACTTCATACATTATGTTGAATAAAATACCCAAGAAACAAAAACTTTTAAGCACTTTTAGGATTTCGTGTTACATCAGGGACAACACTTGTGAGAAAGGATTAGCGGACCTCAAATATATTCCATCATGCCCATAAACTTAGGTAAAAGTTTGAAGGGTTATTGATCTATTGTGAATAGCTATGATGATTTGTCAAGCAACCCCTTAAATGACAAATCACATGAGGATCATAGAAGACATCCTAGTCTAAGTTTGAAAGAAATCATATTTTCAATGTGATTTTGTTTTAATGAACAATACCTCAGGTATTCTCTCATATATGGTTAACACTTCCTATCCACAACATGTTTGATCAAAATTGAAGCCGAGACACTTCTTTTGAGATTGGGTAAGGAGATGTGAGTATTGTAAGTGTTTGATAGCATAAAGGGGCCCAATGGGCATGAAGAAAAATTTCATCTAGATTGTATACAGAAGATAGCATAGATAAAGAAAGACAACCCGATATATGATGATCCTTTTGAAGCATCACTTACTAATCCTGAAGCAATAGAGTCCATAATGCATAGGTTGACCAATGTCTTCTTAATCTTAAAACCTATGAGGAATATCCACATGATGAATTTGAGGACCGGAAGGCAATTTCATTTTTTAAGGAAGAAGTCACTACACCTAAGGCACAAGGGATGAAACCTTACAAGAAGGATTGACATATGTGGTTGTTCATGAGAAAAAAGTATGTCTGGTAATTATTGATTTTGATTTTATTATATAGCATTAAGGCATGTTGTTGAATCAGATGAGAAAGAGAAAGAAGGCATCAGGTTACAAGATGATTGATCTTATAGGTATGAGATAGGCTATATGTATGCACAAATACCTATGGTGGCAAACTAAAAACCTTCCAGGGAGATACGATGTAAATTGAATCCCAAAAAAAAAGAAGTGGTCTGTCTTCAGTTGATTATATTGCTCATCACTAGCACCATTTACCCCATCTATGACTCTCCTTGGGTGAGTCCCATTCAGATCGTTTAAGAGAAAGAATTCCCTATGGTGGTCTAAATAATATATGAACTGATAACCACACATGCTGCCAACATCATAAGATGTTCATAGATTATTGAAAGGTAAATGAATCTAAAATAAAAAATTGTTTCCCTCTCTCCTTCTTGGTTCAAATTTTTGAATTGATGGATCACTAGGATTTTTTTTTGTTATTTGAATAGTTATTCTAGATTCTATTGGATTCCTATCCATCAAGATGACCAGAAGAGGGGAACTTATATTTGTCCATTCAATAAACACACATTTAAGAGGATGTTTTTTGGTGTGAAATACACCAATAACATTCAAACATTGCACTTGTTGGCTAGCACAGCTAGTCAATCCTGATGCTTGTGAAGCGTAGGTTGCGGGATCAAATCTTAGCACATCCTGTTGGGGCACTACAGGAAGGGATTAAAAGACTTTGGTGTTAGCTATTGGAAGTTCTCTCTCTACTATTACCTTGGATAGGGGTGAAACTCCCCACTATCCAAAAAAAACAATTGAACATTGTATGGAAGCCATTTTCTCATATCAAAATCTAACCATCACAAAAGATTTCATGGATAACTTCTCTGTCTATGGAGATTCATTTTTCTCTTGTCTACATCATGTCTCTCTTATTCTAGCCCACTATGAATAGGCACACTTGGTATTTTAACTGGAAAAATTGCCACTTCATGTCAAAAGAGGGAATAGTTTTGGAACATAGAGTGAGAATAAAAAAATTAAAATGAGAAATGCAAATAGTGAAGTAATTTCCTAAATTAGATTTGCCACCATAGACAAAGAAGTCATGCATTTTAGGCCATGTATGATTTTACTACAGGTTTTTCAAGGACTTCTCAAAGATTTCTAAGCCCCTCACCAACCTCCTTTTGAAAGATGTTGAATTCTACTTGGATATGATATGCATGATAACTTCAAAATTATGAATATTGCACTCATCTACACTCCTATTATCCAAGAATCGAAGTGGTCTCAACCATTTGAGATTATGTATGATTCTAGAGATTACTCTGTGGGAAGTGGCTTAGGACAACACATAGACAAGAAGCACCATATGATATATCATTCTCCTAAGACCTTGGATGAGGATCAATAGAACTTTTTACCAGAGAAAGAGTTACTTACCATGATTTATGCATTTGACAAGGTCTGGTCTTACTTAGCAAGATCACATGTCCATGTATACATAGATCATGACGCCATCTGGTACTTTTTTAGCAAGAAGGAAGCCAAGCCTCATTTGATCAGGTGGATTTTACTATTGCAATAGTTCATCTTCAGATCCATGATGAGAAAGACAATGAGAATGTTGTTTCTGATCATTAGAGCCACCTCCACATTTTTAACACTAATTCAGTACCCATAAACAACTCTTTACTAGACGACGTTTTCTCAAAGGAAGATGCAACCATCCCAAGGTTCTTTGATTTCATGAAATATCTTGTTGTAGGTCTTTTTACCTGAATGCATAGGCTATGCAAAGAAAGAAGTAAATGCATGATGTCTGACTATTACTAGAATGAGTCAACCTTTTTTGGTTTTGTGCAAATGGTTCATATTGCAAGTGCATCTTTAAAGAAGAAGCCTTCCATACGCTAGAGTAGTGTCACTTAGGACCCACAAGATGGAACATGAGTGAAAAGAAGACTACCACAAAAGTCCTTTATTGTCATTTCTTTTTCCCTACATTATTTGAGGACACTCATGACTTCATCTTACTATAAGGCCAATGTCAAAAAATGGGAAATATATCAAAGAGAGATGATATACCACTGACATCATGGCAAGAGGTCAAAATCATTGATATGTGGGGATGGACTACACGGGTCCATTCCACTCTGGTTGTGGGTTCTCATATAGTTTTTATAAATTATGTATCCAAGTGGGTTGTGGTAATCCCAATAATCTCTGGTGATTTGAAACCACTTCAATTACCCGTGAACTATGATTTCTGATGAAGAATCACATTTTTTGGAGCTTAAATTTTAATCATTATTGTAGAAATATAGGTTATATTAGTGGCCAAAAGGAAACAACTTCGAGCTGCTCACAGTTGAAAGTGCAAGTAGAGGTTTGCAATAGAAAATAAAGTCTATATTAGAGAAGATAGTCAAGCTCACAATGAAGGACCAGACAATGAAGATGAATGATGCCTTATGGGACTACTAAACCATAGTTAGACTCCCTTAGGTACCACTTCCTTTAGATTTCTACACAGGAAGTCATGCCATCTTGTAATGGAGATGGACCGCAAGGCGTGGTGTCCAATCAAGCTATTGAACATCAACATTTTAGTAGTAGGTGAGAAGAGGTTCCACCAGCTTAAGGAACACAAAGAACTTATAATGATCACGTATGAGAATGCATACATTTATAAGGAAATGAAAAAGATATGACATAAAATCTACTTGAATAGGAAAGAAAAAAAGTATGTGATCAATTGTTTTTATATTAGTCTTGACTCTATCTTTTTAAAAAGGAGATGAGATCACGTTGTTACAAGCCTTATGTTGTCAAACGTCTACCCCAAGGAGCTTTTATTTTGTGGGATATGAAAAAGTTTATATTGTGGTGAATGGACAATAATTGAAGTGTTACTATTCTATGGAAGTTCTAAAGTCCAACGAAGTTCATCTGCTTCCCCTCATAGAGCCATAGGTTGTTTAATTTAGAAGAGTTGAGCTAGTGATATTAAATAAGGTTCTCATTAGGAGGAAATCTACAATTTTCTATTATATTTTGACACTTTGGTTTGTTCATTGGCACATTTGTCAAATTGCATCCCATCATTTCTTTATGTAGTCTATACCAGGTTTAGATACTTAGTATTTTTCAGTTTGACTTGTAGGTGGGAGACAAAGTCTCAAGTAAAAAAAATGAATCTAAGTAATCCCAATTGACCAATCGAATGGCCCAATCGACCAATTAGCTTGTATAGAAGATCAAATGGGATTAAAAAATGCTCACACACTCCCCAATAAGTGAACTTACCAATGTACTACCCAGTTAGTAGACCCATCATAGACCATTGAATCCCAAGCTTCCAATTGCTTGATGTATGATTCTAGTCTATTTATTGGGTGAAAGGGATGTTTGCTCAGTAAGCTTATAGTGACTCTCAATTTTTGAGTTGACTAATTGGTCTGCCAATATGTTGGTTTAGGTAAGGGGAGAATTTTCACACTCAAGTCAGTCAGTCGACTCCCTTGACAAGTCATTTGGTTGGTGATGAAGGACATTATCATACTTTTCAAAACCCTTCGAATTGGGGAACTACTTATCAATTCCATTGAATCACTAGGGAGTTCTACTACATGTTCTAGATCCCATTCGATGGAATTTTTCACATGAATCATGTGAGTGGCCACTATACAAGGAAAAATTTCAACTTAGGACATTGGTTCAACAAAACCAACTCCTGCCCTTGCCTTATTTCTTCCTCCCCAATGCTACAAGAGTCGCATGTCAGCTCTGACCGTGGTTCTCCCATGGTGATGACTCCACTATGCTAGTTATGTGATTTATCACTTACCTCTCAGATGACTTCCTCACCTGCCTCAATGCTCCAAGCTAGCTGACCAATTGATATGTTCACTCTTCCCCTTTTCTTCTCTATCATTCCTCTCTCAATCTCTAATTACCTTTCACCAATCGACTGATCAATTGATGGTGGATTTAACCACTCTTAACAATCTCCACCTCAGTCAATTGGTTGTACTATCTTCACCAATTGACAAACATCCATTACCTTCACTCTAGTCAGTTGAGTGATTCATCCTCCAGTCATTAGAACGTGCTAGAAGAGCATGTTGCCAACTAGTCAGTCAGAGTTTCCTCCAATATTCACCGGATTCACATTCTCTTTTGGCTACCTCAACCATCTAACTGGCATCACCAGTTGATTGAACAAGATGACACAATTCATCTGTTCAACCCTAATGTTCTCCAAAAACATGGTTAGCAAGAGAGGCAGTAGCACAAATTCCCTTCAAAAGGAAGAATGACAAGGAGAAATCTCCCATGAATGCTCACTCTCATTTAACTCATCCTACAGACCTAGGGGGGTCACAATTTAAGAGATACACCCCTCTGAAAACTATTTCATGGAAGTTTCCATGGGCTATGTGTTTAAATCCAGTGATCTATCATCCCCCAATGTAGAAGTCCGGTGACTAGATGATCATTCTTATAGATGCACAACAATTGGAGATAATTTCCATGAAGAGGGTTCATCCTCACAACACATGTCACCATTTCATTAATCATATGCATTTCCTAAAGAAACATCGTGGCCATGCCTATGTCTCACCCAAATTGTAAAGACCCGATCTTTACAATCAAATATTTACAAAATAATATCACAATCATAAACAATCTTTATTACATCATGCTTGTACATCAAAGTCGTGGAAGCTTACAAATATGATTACAAGTTTAAGAAATAGATTTCATTATATCTAGTTATCAACAGAGGACTACCCAGTGCATGTCTCTTCAAGTTCTTCCATCTACCACCTGCCCATGAGTTCCCAGAGGAAACGAAACCACACATGGACACCATTGAAGGGAAAATAAGGGGTCAACAAAGCCGGTACTAAATCTAGATAATTGAACTATGTGAGAAGTAGGATTTAGATGCATAATAAAAATTAGGAAAGGAATATTTGGTGGACTAAAGGCTATCAAGTAGAAATTTTAATATCCATTCCAAGATGGCAATTCTTTCACAAAATCATCACAAAGCAAGATTCAATATTTCAAGTATGAAAAATTTATCCAAGCTATTCACAAAGTAAATCAATTTCTAGATATTCAATTTAACAAGCATTGGAACCTTCCTATCATATTTTTTCTAGGGCTAAGTGCCTTGGTGTTCTCACAATCTAGAAGAGAACGACACTAGTGCCTTATTAGCTATTCCAGTTAACTGGGGGACAATTAATCCCTATCCACTGCGCAGGGTTGTGGGGTACTTGGCCCACTCAAGTGAGCCAAAGCTATATATGATCAAAGACCAAGGGACCAAAGTCCACAAGGAGTCAAAACTCCAAATAGATCAAGTCCAGTGCCCAAATATTTTGTCAACAATATTTCAACAATTGCAAAATGAGAGTGGTGAACTTTCAAGAATAAATAAAGGTTTCAAAACTATATGGAATTCACCACGAATCAAGATATATGTACATCCATCAAGAGGTAAAATAGTTCAACAATGAAATAGAAGATTTAGTCCCTCAATTATTTAGGGCTCCAAGGATTGCATTATCATAATGTGTCTCCAAGAATTTATGAATAGGTAGCTACAAAGAATAATAATATTGTCACCATTTGACTTGGAATCAATGTTGTTCAATTTGTCTTAATTAGGATTACATTTTCCCTTCTAGGTTTCTATGACATATTTTCCCCTTAATATCATTAATTACATTTCCATCTGGTTATATATAATCATTGTTACGTACTCATTTATTTGATCATATTTTCTCCAGATTAGAGTCTTAAAGTGTTGTTCTCTTGTAATTATAATATACTTCTATTTAGTCACAAAGGGTCATCATTTACTAGTATGATCTTAATAGGACTATCTAGGGTTTATATCTGGAACTCCTCAATACACACATACATAGATTTCAAATGTGATATAGGTATACCAATATATGTATTACTTGTTTATATGATCAAGAGGAAGTAGCTTTACCTATGTTCAAACATTCTTTTAATATTTTCTCTCTCTTAATATATCATATATCTTTAGGTATACCTATCTAAGATTTAATTTCAACATACCTTGATATCAAAAATCATATAGAAGATTTTGATTATGCTTTTTAAAAATACATGTAGGATCTAGATGAAGGAAAATAAGATGATACCAAACATTGTTCCACCAATATGTCATCTAAACCAATTTTGTGTAAATATGAGATCATCCATTTATATGTATTCATAAGGGAAATCTTCTTACATGTCTACTTTCTCTAATATATTGATTTATTTCCAATTATGTCCATCTACATAAAATATTTGCAAGATTGGTACCATATTCACTACTCTATGCATATTAAGATATGGAGTATTGTTACAAAAATCAAATAGGATGTACAACATTTGTGAAATTATACATACATATATATATATATATATATTAATTTGCTTCTATATACAGTATGCATATACTTGTATTAGGGATAAAATCAATTGGTGTCGATGACTAAAGGTAGTAGTTATTATATGTTATGAGTATCACCATTCTCATCTGAACTATCATTCAGTGGTTCCTTATCAAGATACATTACAACATAAGGTTATAGATGTCATCTTACTAATGTGTATAGGTTTGAATGAACACACTAGCCTACATAACAATAAAGGAATAGACCATAGGAAGGCTAATTACCTACTGCTGCTGATGCACTTCAGTTTTGATTGATCAATTCTGGCAGTATCTCCTCTTCGTGTCTTCTTAGTCTGTTCTGATATAAGACTCAGTGTTGAGTAGTTGGGGAGGTATGTGCGCCAATGTTAGGTGTTTGAAGATTGCTAGAGAAGGTGGTTGGAAGGGGCTACGCTGGAGGTAGATTCATGGTTATGAGATGGTTGGGGGCCGGATGCTTTGCAAATCTTAACAGAGAGGAAGGTATGATTTGGAGGATGTCTAAAGGTCAGAGGATCCGGGCATATGGGGCGTTGGTTGCAGGTTGCTTCTGAGGTGGTGGGAGTTCAGGCCTCGTTGAGGATGGTGGCGCAATAGGGTGGAGGCGACACTAGTGTAGGATGTCATGGGGTCTTCTGGTCAGTGACGTGATCCAACCTGACTTTGCAGGAATAGGCGGGGAGTGAGGCAGAGGAGTCGAATTTGCAGATTTCCTTGCTGGATAGTTAGGACCTTCTGAGTTGACGAGGTTGGAGGAGCTCGGTTCTTTGGTGGATGAGGAGTAATAGGGCAGTGGTGGTAGTAACTAGGCGTAGGATGATGCGGTGAGGAGTTCGTAGTAGGCGGTGGCACTTCTAGCGACCACGGTGGGATCTGCAACTGTGACGCATGGTTGCAGATCTACCATGTTGTAGATCTTCAATGGAGTCTAGGTGTAAAAGGGAGGGCTAATTTGTCTGTGTCTAAGGCACTGAATGTATGTCTAATCTAGTGTTGAGTGCTATGTATCAGGGTGGTGATATAGGTGAGGGATTAGCATTTCTAGGGTCGCAATGAATAGGAAATGAGAAGTAAGGTAGGGCAAAGAAGATTGACAGCCAGTTATAGCTATTTAACCATTTCTCGACAGTAAGGAGAGCAATATGTTTCAGGGTTTAAGACAATCTTGAATGTAGTTGGTTATTGTGAAGAAGCACAAACAATTACTCCCGAAACAGCAAACATGTAAAAGATATTTGAAGAACACATTTATCTTCCTATAACCGTCGGTACCCGGCTACATTTCACGGGACTAAAAGGGTATGCTATCGTCTTAATCAGTTAGAAAAATACGGACCGTATCAATCACCTTTCTCTAAAGAGGTGAATGAATAGAGTCTATTTAATTAATTTCCTAATGCATTTCTTTGTCATCTCACGTTTTAGTTTGAAGGCAACTAAGAGTTTATTACTTATACAAAAAGGCCAATATAGTCTAGTCTAAGATATTGGCAACGGTGATCATTACATCTCTCATTAAATCCTAATTAAGTGACCATAGTATAAAAAGGTGTCAATGATGTTAATAAATTTAATACTATTTATATGCTTTCTATTTTTAATTGATATTACAATCAAATCTATCAGACTCTAAAAGTTGATTCTTTACCTCTCTTATATACATTATCTACTAAAATTTTCAATTGAATAGCTAATGAATAATGCATCTATTTTTCTATAAATTTGACATGTATTATTTTATAAAATGCTACCTATTAGACTATATCATAACTGACTATCATGTTTTCGTTATCAATTCGAAATTGAGTGATCCAATTGTTAATATGATTCTAAAGCCTTTTCTTAGTGAGACTGAAAGTGGTTTATCAATGAAAGTCAATTCAAGGTACTCAAGTACAAATACTTTAAGTTTGTACTTGGTGATGACGAGATGACTCAGTAGGTAAAATAGAGGGACCATTTATCAGTTATTTCTCTAAAAGAAGAATCAATTTATTTGGATAAGAGAAGTACAATGAAGGTCTAGTTACCTCAAAATAAAAAATGAATAAGACATAAAATAGAGGACTTGTTTATAAATGTGATTAAATTTAGGGAAAATTGTGCATCATAGTTCAAGATTGACTTTCTTCCTAAAATTTAGTATGTTACGCAAATCAAATCGCTATCTCGAGTACAATATTAGCATACTACGTGGTAATATTTGAGCAAATCAACAAGAATACATATGTACCACATTTCAAGAAATAAAGACATAGTCATATGATTATTAAAGTCGTACCTGATTTTAGAGATTCATAACTTAACCTTGACCATCTAGATCAGAAGAAACCACCTAGTTAAGAACAAGATTACCTACATGTATTAGATTCTCATCATTAACCCTAATTAGCTTCATTTTAGGGTTTTGTCCAAGTTAAGTTCCAAGTTTCGAATTAGCATATTTGATGATCCTTTACTAATATGGATGACATCACAAAGGTGTGGTGCAAGTCTCATGGCATTCCAATGTTCCATTCATTTTATATGTTCATTTCAAGGTTCACATCACACATTTTATGGTCAAAAGACTCATTATAGAGCAAGAAAGACAAGGGTTTATCAAGTCATGAGATTCAACCACAATATGAGATGATAATAGAGAGTTAGGGACAAGATTATCATATCCCAAAGATGGGCGAAAGTTCACCTAAGCCTTGACATCATTATCCAAATTTGGTACTAACAAATCCACCTACATTCAATGATCAACATACAAGACTTATATCATTACGGTCCATCATATGACTCTGTCCTCCATATCAAAATAACGAAGAATAATAGAGTCAGTTCTAAATTGAAGAGAGGGAAGCATACGAATCAGAACCACACCAAGATTAGGTCATAAGGGAGACAAACAAGCATTATGGACATTTAGTCCATAACGTGCACGTACATAATTATACCATGAGTGGGGTTGGTCTTAGCCCATTGGGTATAAAAAAACTCACAAATTACTAATTTTAGAGATTACTACAAAATTTGGGTGCATGAAAAGGCCAAACACACCATTTGATTAGTGTAAAGTCATACATCAACATAAAGGGGCCAAATCATGCACTTGGTACAATATAGAACAAACATAGTTTGAAAAGGGTCCATGGGGTGATATTGTGCTATAGAGAGTCATAGGGCACTGATTTCAAGGTTGGTCTATCATTAGTCCACATCATGAAGTTAGAGTATTATAATAGAGAAAGGTGGATCATTATTAGTCAAACAAGTCACATAATAGAACTTAGAGTCATTGATGGGAAAAAAGTGTGATTAGGATATTCATGCAGTTTCAATATGTATAAGAGTTATTTAATTATTGGGAAACAGTTCCAAATTGCATTAAAAGTTAAATCTTCATCATTAAGATACATTATTAGTCTTAATTAATTATGAAGTTAGTATATATAAGAAATTAGGTGTACGTACATTGAAATTAGGGTTTGAAGCCAATCCCATTGTGTTGATATCATTTAGTTGATCAATTTTCATATATTTTATGTTTTATTTGGCCAAAGGAGAACAAAGCCATCATTTTTCGAAGATCTTGATTAAAAACTTAGGTGAAAGGAACCAAGTGTTACCTTAATTTCATTTGGCTCTAGATATGGCCCGTTGATAGCCGATCTGACAGCCATATGTGCTACTTTGCTCCTGCATTTGCATGTTGGGAGTTTAGTACAACATATCACCCTTGACTGATGGACAGTCAAGAGAGTATGATCCAGACTTTAGAAGGTCTGATGAGAGAATATGTGCTCGTTTGGGATGATTCATGGGAGCAGTTCCTATCCCTAGAAGATTTTGCTTGTTATGACAACCACCAAATCCAGTATCGGGATGTATGAAGCTCTTTAAGGGAGGTTGTGTCAGTCACAGATTCACTAGGGTGACATCGGTGAGAGGACCTTGTGAAGGTTAGAGAAACCACAATGTATGCAGATTAAGTCGCTTTGATCGAGCAATGGCTGTGAAAGCCCAGGATCAACATGAGTCGCGTACTGATGTGAAGCATACTGACTTGCACTTCACCGTGGGAGAACATGTGTTTTTGAAAATCTGACCGCTCCAATCTATAGCTAAGAACAGAGGGAAGTTGAGTCCTTGATATGTGGGTCCCTTTGAGGTGTCTATTTGGAAGATAATGGCCAAAAATCTACCTTCATCTCTTTGAGTCATAGTCATCAATACCCTAGGCATTGATCCAACCACCAACCACGATTCACCACCTTCCGCACCCACTGCACTGGGGGGGGGGGCGCAACTCCCTTTAGGGGATTCCCTACTCTTCATGGTGAAATAGGGGAAGAATAGGGGAGTCCACCCTCTCACTTCAGTGGTTCTACCCTTCCTACAGTAGCTGCTTGGGGTGGTTAGAGGTGAATGGAGCCTCAGTCATGACTTTGCTACTCGCCCTCTGGAGGTGTGCGGTCAACTATCCTTCTTCGTCTTCTCGCCCTTATCGGGAGAAGGAGTTTGGCCAGCCGATTGATACATTACCTGAGCGCCTCCAGGCCTACTGGTCTTTCCCTTTAGGGATGACCACTGAACCAAGGGCTCAAGAGGTTTCCAATGCAAGCGCCTTGGTTGCTTCTACATGAGTACACGACATGGCTTGAGGAATCAGCGTGTAGCCGGAATGCATAACAGAATGAGAAGAGTTGGAGGTAGGAAGAATGTGAGCTCAGAGAAAACCAAAAGGAAGGAGAGAGAACAAATGAAAGTTGGAGGTTGGAATAAGAGTGAGAGGAAAAAGAAAGAAAGTATTGGGAAGGAGATATAAATGGATCAAAGGGTTAGGGTTCTGGTGTGGATTTCCATAGAGAGGTCTCCTTCCATTACTTGATATAGCTAGAGGTGGAGGCCAAACCTCCCTACCTCACAATCCTTTCCCAAAATGGAAGACTGGAGGAACAAGTCCTTTCAATCTATCATGGATTGTGTGTGGCTTTTGGGCCAAAAGGGGGTGACCCACGAGCCTAGGAAACCTTGAAATTAGTTTAAAAGGAGGTTTAAAAAGTCCAAACTTTAAAAGGATATATTTTGGTATTCAGAGATCCATTTTACATGATTTTTATAATGTTGGAAAGAAAATTGAGAACTTTACCACATGAAATTCATTAGTGAGAATCATATTCATATTGACTAGGTATAATGTAACCAACAAGATGGTGACTCATTACTTATGACACATAGATAAGATTTCACATTCATGTCACACATTGTGAAATTGAGCATTGATGTAACCAAATAGGAATTTCACATGACTTAAACCATGAAATTGGTATCCAAACTAGACAATGGTTCATCATAGAGGGAGAAATAGCATAATCAAAGAGAGTGAGAGAAAAATCAGGGTTGTCACATCCTTCCCTCCTTATAAGAATTTTCATCCTCAAAATTTGTCTATGATCACAATCAAAGGTCAAAGTCGACATATTCATCATGCTTAAGCAGCCAAACTAGGTATCAAGGCACCTCCCATCAGGGGGGTTCACACATACATTTCCATCATCATGGGTGTACCCCTCCTGATTTACATATGTGATGTCCCTGAATTTTCAACTCCTTGACCACACACGTGACATTCAAATTTGAATTGTCACATCGGTGAGGGTTTCAATTCGGACGTCACATGTGTGGTCAAGGTGTTGAAAATTTGGGGACATAATAGGTGGTATCAGATCATGAACAATAGTAAAGCTTGACATTTGCTTAGTATGCGGCTTGATACTAACAGAAACCTTGAACTGGAAAATGTTTAGGGTTAGATTAGTTGTCTTTTAGAGACTAGATCTGACCTAGCCTCTAGGTTGGCACCTAGATGTCTGAGAATTTGGTCGAGACTAGTGCTTGTTGTATAACAAGTCTAAAGATGTCATTCTTTCCTTATAATGTGGCGGTATAGGACGTTACATTATTTGGAGATGATTTGCATCAAGGGAATAGAAACCCTAGATATATGGCGCTCATTGTATAGAGTAGCTACACTAGTCTACACCATGTACATGAACAAGAACAAAACCATACAAAACTTGTTGAAAATTTGGGGACGTCAAAAGGAAGCAATAGTAGCACATGCACATGAACAAAAAAAAACATACAACACATGTTCACCATTCAACATATAATTCCAAAATGAATTGTTACAACATTTGATATTACACATTTAACAGTAAACTTTTACATATACATGTACTACAACTAAACAATAGGATCCTTTAGATAATATGACCACCTATACATCTGCTCTCCATACAACTCTTAACTATCCAAATTCTTCAAGAGCATATGTCCAAAATCTAAACAAAGATTACATGTGGTACATGTCAGCACAATATTCTAAAATATTGTATGGAGTACTCCTACATGTCTTTTATATACCTCTCATTACTAAAACTTGGCGTTAATATAAAACTAATACTTGGTAGTAACAATGAAATATAACAAAAGACATATACTTAAACAAGGATGTTTATTTACAAAACAGAAACACATATTTTAGTCATGTTATCCATGATATCATTTATGCATTTGCCTACCAATGGGATAAATGAATTAAGGCCTTATGATATGCTTACCAAAGAGATAGATCATTGTACAAGGTGATCTTCTTACCAAAGAGATTGATCACTCACAAGCATTATTCATACCAAAGAAATATATATAGTGCTATGATATAATGGATCACATATATTATGTTTCATGTTTCATAAATATATGTATGGATAATCAAGCGAGATAACATACAAGAACAATCATCCATCCATTATCATATGCCAAGTATTTTGTACACATATAATACAACTACATTGAATAGCAGGCCAAGTAAGAGGTAAAGCATACCTTCAAAATAGATAATATATACGACATATTCCTCATGTCAACTATATCCTTGGTCAACCCCTCATTAAGATAAGACCACATATCACCATTAGGTTTTCATCATCTAAAGCATGGTTATGTCCATTTTAGGGTTTTACTTAGATGTGAGAATATTCTCATTTTTACTTATATTCTTGTCTCGAAATTATCTTACTGATATCATCTTCCAGATTATTGTTCATTAATTGACAATTGTGTTTTGCATTATTATGTGAACAAATTAACCTTAGGTTACATGCATCAACCCAAGTTAGGATTTTCTCATCATTTTAGGGTCTCTTACATATAACATGAATTATATGCCCATTACTGATCTCAGAGTTACATAATATCTTCCAATTACTAATATGATCTTACTCTATAATTTCCAGGATTTCTTGAACATATTTGTAATTATTGCACATTAAGACCTAATTAGCTACATTAAGTAAATTACATGATTTCATGTTCAAACATCATCATATCTCACATCATATGAATTATATATCATATTCTAGATCAACAGATGCATTTCCATAAAACATTTGTGAGCTAAGAATTTTACAACTTCTATGATATTCATCTGATTACAACATCAAAACACTGACAAGATAGTTCTATGTTATTCTACATGCTTTTCTAAGAATTTTGGTAGTTAGTTGATAATTTTCTAATCATCGAGCTAATTTCTATGATTTATTTGAGTTGTGTAAATTTCTAAGGGATATTATCATTTTGAACCATTCAGACGCTGCCACGTGTCGACTAAGGGGTGCGGCTCCTTGTCTAAGACAACCGGTTCACGATGGTTCACAAGTTCGGTTCAAGGCTATAGAAGTGATCCTCGTTCCCTTTCCCTCTCACATATCCACTTGATTCCTGATGCTCGTGTGTGCGGCCTCCATAAAAATGGTTGCCGCAATAGTGTCCACCTCCGGTGAGTGATCCATGGCTGGATCAGACCGCCTTTCAAGCTTCTCCGGCCACCAATAAATTCGATCATCCTAGATTGATCTCCATGGCTATAGGTCTTCTCGCCATCTACTCTGAAACTCCAAGTCTAGGACTCTGGCACCGCCGTTGGGCTGTGCTCCTCCGGCGAGTAATGTAACTCAATTGTAGCCACCTCACCATCAATCGGTACTGCATCCACCTTGTTCATTCCTTAAAAATTTAGAATGGAAAGGCAAAAATGTTTCCTCATCACAGAGGCTCCTCCCTAGTCCAGCATGCTGGCCATACATTGTCTTCCATAAACTTGCATCCTTATGAGCGTTTGTCACCCAACACCTCCTCAATGATAAGGTAGCCCCTTTCTAAGCTCATGTTGAGTTTCCCTCACACCTCTAGCCTCACGTTCTCTGTTGTAGTGGCTCCTCCTTATGGCTTGAGGAGTTCTCTGCTGTTGGCTGGTGTTGTGGTGGATTAATTAGTATATCTCCTCCTCTCTTCAAATCCAAACTGAGGACACAGAACACTCCTTCTGGCGTCCATGAATGTCTTCTTCATCTTCCTTCATTCCCTCCCATTCTTCTTATTCCCTACGATTGCATTCCCTTCTATCTCCAACTTCTCCTATCTGCATTCCCTACAATACACAAAGCAGAGAAGAAGTCTTGGAAAGGGAGAGCCCAAACTCCCTCCAACAGTCTCCTCGCGAGTCATGCCCCAAGAGGGGTGTCGAACTGTAACTCTTTGCCAGTCAAGGAAAACTTCCAGTCATGTGGACTTGTTTCTCTCAATTTGCATGTCTCATAGGTCGTGACTTAGAGACTGAACCACAACTACTCCACATTCATCCCCCACAACTTTAGGTTGGAGATGATATGTTGGCCCTTAGATCCATCACCAATGGGTTGGATTGAAACTAAAAACCAGCCTATCAGGGGCATTCTCCCATAATAAGTGCATACTGCCCGATCACCATATTACATCCAAACATGAGTCCATTTTTCTCCTCAAACTTAGTTACTTATATATATACATGTAAACATGGTCTTGGATATCAACTTCATCAAGCATACACATAATTTCATCATTTTCAAACCTATGTATGTTTCTATGGGAACATCCAAACACCATGAAACTTTAAGCATAGATTCCTAACCACTAAGGATATATTCTGTCATGTATTGGTACCAAAACTCTATTTTTTGAAATATCAATAAAAATACCTCAAAAATGGTATAAACTTCGAGATTTTAAATACCAATATAAACTTAAATGTACTTAGACTTGGATCAAAATCATTATCCCACTTATCCAATTGGATATCTAAAATCCTAAAAGTTCATTTCATCACATCCTACACATCTTGAAAGAAATTTCATCCTCAAAATTAAGCCAAAATTTAGTCCATAACTGTATACATATTGCTTGGTATTGAAACATATTACGACATTATTTTGACATTAAGGTTCCATAACCCTTATCCCTAACATGTTAGGGTTTGTTCTTGTAATCGTACGAGCATAAGGTGTTTTATCAAAAGCTATGTTGTTGACTTATCAAAAGGACATGTTCATCATCATTATTTTCACACTAGACTATCATCAAATCTGTATTTCATCTTCATTCTATATTTCATGCTTCTTTTAGTTTTTCCCAAAAAATTTATCGAGTATCGCCCAATTGTGTTCATCACTTCTCGTTTGATCTAAAATTAAGCAATTTATTTGTCATGTTTATTTTAGTTAAGACCCCTAGGGCATCATCATATCAAGTTAATCATTTTCATTTGGGTATGGGATTAGGCATGTTACCCCTGATTATTTAAGCTAATATATCTAGGCATCATTGTATCTAGTTCATGATTTCAAAGCTACATCTTTCTTGTATGATATGATTTCAATTTAGGTCTAGCTTATAAGAGTGACTTATCAGACATATATAAAGTTTCAAATGTAAGTGAGATTATTTTCATACATCATGCATTATCTTGTAAAATAACATTATTATCAACATCGAGCTATCATAGTCAGGTCACTTGTATCTCAAAGGAGCTCCACAATCTCAAGCCACTCAAAGCTAAGACCTATCTATGCCCAATAAGACATGCTAACCACAACCTTCTACCCACAAGTAAAATTTCTACCCATCTTTCAAGAAATAGGCAACCACTAGATTCCTTTACATGCAACTACTAACCCGAGTATGAGGCTCATCATGGAGATCACATGTCATGTATATCATCTTAGGGTCTTGGGACATCTCTGTCACCTATATAGAAAGCATCATATATAACATTGCCTCTTTCTCTAGGGTTAGATCTTTATATAGGAAATCTAGGGTTAAACATTACCAAGGGGGCCACAACTAAGTGACTCAACTCATATACTTAGAAGTAATATAACAAGGGACTCAACATCATGTATTTAATCATGCATATTTTTCAACATTTCACATATTTTGGAGTTTAGGTACTTCGACCTTCTCCCGTGGAGGGTCAAATCACATCACGAGGCCACCCTTTTCATATATCCCATGCCAAAGGTCATATTTTGTAAATATATTGAGGCAAATGTTATTCTCAAACCATATATCACATATCATATCTCAACACGTAAGACTAGGCACAAGCAAGCTGCCGACCCACTTGTTATGTTTAGCACATCAACCAAGTCACAATTATTGCACAAGGTGCTAGGATTATCTAGGGTTGCAAGGTCAAACTCATATCATATCATCAAAAGTAACTCGAATCATCTTGAAACATCTCATAACGTCACATCCACATTGTCATCGTCGTTCATCATCATCATCATCATCATCATCATCATCATCATCATCATAATCATCATCATCATCATCATCATCATCATCATCATCATCATCATCATCATCATCATCATCATCATCATCATCATCATCATCATCATCATCATCATCATCATCATCATCATAATCATCATCATCATCATCATCATCATCATCATCATCATCATCATCATCATCATCATCATCATCATCATCATCATCATCATCATAATAATCATCAACAACAACAACAACTTAGGTCATCTAGGCTACTTACTAGCCTAATCTTTATCATGGCTCTAGACAACTCTAGAGACTACATCTATCATCTAAACTCTCTCATGTAGACTTGATGTTACATCTCTTTCTCTTAGGATACATAGACACTCATTGCCTTTCTCCATGTAATAACATTTTTCATATGTACATGTACTAATACATGAAATGGGTTTTCTCCAATTTTGAAATGGGCAATGCAAACCACCATAAATCATTGGTGAAACCTAAACGAAAATGAGTTACCACACTCATCAGGAAGTCTAGTAACATGACACCTAGAGAACTAGCAAGATCATGGTGCACACCTATGTAGCTACTACCCTAACCACATGCCATGAACATATGTCTATGGTTGTTGTAAGAACTCCATTTGCTCACCCTCCTGAACCTATAACCCATACTACAAGATAGAAAGAGGAGAGAAGAAAGGTTTAAGGGATTAGACAAGTCTACACCTAGTTCTAGAACACCTAGATTCTAACCTAGAGGCTAGGTCATCTTAGTCCACTAAGGACAAATAATTAAGTTTCTAGGTTTGAGATGCAAGGTGAGTTTAGTTTGTATTTCATGTGACTTATGTTTGGTGTGGTTGTTTCTCATGTTCTAATACCATTTGTCACCAAACCTTTGTTACTTAAATCCTACCTCCAAATGATGATAAAGTCAATGTAGATACGACCTAGGCATCCATCGCTAGCAGGGTATTATCAAAGAGTGAATGCAAAAGCATAAATATTAGCATACATTAATAGATAACAAGATAAAAGAACCAATCATAATCTCAACATTCAATAAGATATATTAAGCAACATTATTTATTAGAAGCTTGCAATTACATATTCAAGATTACAATTTTAAAACTTTGATCATGTATATGTTGATACCACCACTCATCCAAGGCTCAATAAAGACTCCCCAAAGCATCACATTCTCCCTCATTAAGCAAAGAAGGATAAGGTAAACACTAGGCATGGAAAATTGCAAGGTAACCCATACAAATGGTTTTCAAATTGGCCCAAAACAAGCACACAAAGCACAAACCTCATCCAAATAAGCTCAAACTGGAAACTTGAGCTCTCTACAAGATTTAGAAACATCTTAAATAATTACATTATTATGCTAAGAACTTAATCAGACCAAAAAAAATAGGGTTAGACCAGAACCCAAGTTAAGGGTCTTACATTGACCATCTAGATCACAATAAATCACCTAGTTAAGAACGAGATGACATACATCTATTAGACTCTCATCATTAACCCTAATTAGCTTCATTATAGGGTTTTGGGCAACTTAAGTTCGAAGTTTCATATTAGGACATTTGATGATCCTTTACTGATCTAGATGACATCAGAAAGGCATGGTTCAAGTTTCATTTCATTCTGATCTTCCATTCATTTTATATGTTCATCTCAAGGTTCATGTCACTTATATACATTCTAGGGTCAAAAGACTTATAATTTATTTAACAAGACAAGGGTTCATCAAGTCATGAGATTCAGCCACGATATGAGATTGAAACAACAAGTTAGGGGCAATATTAGCAAATCCCAAAGAAGGTTGGATGGCCACCTAAACCTTGACATATTTATCCAAATTGGTACTAACATACCCACCTATATTCAATGACTAACATACAAGACTTATATCATTAAGGTCCATCATACAACCTAAGGGGGACCTCCATATCAAAAGAACCAAGAATAATAGAGTCAACTCTAAATTGAAGAGGGAGATGCATATGAATCAAAACCACACCAAGATTAGGGCATAAGGGAGATAAACAAGCAATATGGACATTTAGGTTGGAAGGTGGAAATACATAATTATTACATGAGTGGGGTTGGTCTTAGCCCATTGGGTAACAACAAATCAAAAATTACTTATTTCAAAGATTACTATAGTAATTGCACTACTACAGAAAATGCTTTTTACAATGGGAAAAACACAACAGTTCTGTTGGTTGTGTTGTAGTTAGTATATCTTTTACAACAAGTCTATTTGTGTGTTGTGAATTATATATTTTATACAACACAAGTTATATAAAACGGGCCAAACTCGTTGTAGTATATGTGATACTACAATAGGTGCTAACTTTTTGTAATAGATTGTAATATCACAACATACTCAAACCTGTTGTAAAAGACCTTAATTACACAACATGCTCTAACCCATTGTAATGGTCATGTATGCTAACTTGTTGAAATAGATCATCATTACACAACATACTCTAAACCATTGTAAAAGATCATAATTACACAACATGCTCTAACCCGTTGTAATATTCATGTATGTTAAACAGTTGTAATAGACCATCATTACACAACATACTCTAACCCATTGTAAAAGATCATAATTACACAACATGCTCTACCCCTTGTAATAGTCACATATGTTAACCCGTTGTAATAGACCATCATTACACAACATACTATAACCCATTATAGTATACTATAATTACACAACAGGCTTTCACCTATTGTAATAGTTACCCATTGTAATAGACCAAAATCACACAATAGGTTTGCACGTCATTTGTTGTATATATACAACAAAGAATATATTTGTTGCATAAAATGAAACTGGTTCAGAAGTTTGAGATGTGCCTTACTTTCAAGTGGTCTCAAGTTCCAAACCTTGTGTCTAGATGTATTTTCCTTTTGTCTCAACATGTTATATACAACACCCCTATTACAATAGGTGTGTTCAATGATCTACAACATGTATTAACTGTTGTATAAAATACATATATTACAACATGTGCAACACCTATTGTATAAAGAAACCCCCCATAAGACCACGCGATATAATACAACAGTTGACACCCATTGTAAAATGGAAAAATGAACTGTTGTAAAAACCATTTTTTGTAGTAGTGTTGTTTGCATAAAAAGGCCAAACACACTACTTGATCAGGGTAAATTCATACGTCGATATAAAGGAATAACATAACACATTTGGTACAATAGAGAACAAACATAGTTTGAAAGGGGTCCATGATGTGTTATTGTGCCATAGAGAGGCATAGGGAACTTATTTAAAGGTTGTTATATCATTAGTCCACATTATGAAGTAAGAGTATTATAGAGCAAGGTACATCATTACTAGTCAAACAAATCACATAATAGCATTTAGAGTCATTGAGGGGTAAAAGGTGTGATTTGGATATTCATGAAGTTTCAAGATATGCAAGAGTTATAGAATTAGTGAAAAAGAGTGTCAAAGTGAGTTAAAGGTTCAAGCTTCATCATAAAGATACATTATTAGTCTTCATCAAACATGAAGTTGATATATCTAAGAAATTAGGAGAACAAACATTCAAATTAGGATCTTAGACCAATCCCATTGTGTAGATATCATTGAGTTGATTTATTTTAATATATTATATGTTAGATTTCGCCAAAGGAGTGCACAATTATAATTTTTTGAAGATCTTGATTAAAAACTTAGGAGAAGGGATAACGTGTTACCTTAATTTCATTTTGCTTTTGATCCGACCCACTGATAGCCAATCTGATGGCCAAACATGCTACTTTTCTCCTGCATCTACGTGTTGAGGGTATGTTTTGAAGGAAGCAGCCACCAATTCACCTACATCTCTTTGAGTCACGGTCATCGGATGCCCAAGCACCGATCCAACCACCGACCACAATTTTCCACCTTCGACACCCACTTATCTGGCGGGGTGTGATTCCCTACACGGGAATCCCTTACTCCACATGTTGAAATAGGGGATGAATAAGGGAGTCTACCCTCCTTCTTGTATGGTGCTACCCTTCCCACAATAACCACTTGGGGTAGTCATAGGTGTAAGGAGCTTTGGCCATGACTTCACTTCTCACTCTCCCAAGGTGCATGGTCGACCATCCTTCTTCGGCTTCTCTGCATTGCCAAAAAAGGAGTTTCACTACTACAGAAGTGGCCTTTGGCGTCGGTCGTTTAACCCCATTTGGCGTCGGTTTTCGACCGACGCCTATGTGGGCGCCGCTAAAGGTCGAACACTTCGGCGTCGGTTGTTTAACCGACGCCTATTTAAACTATCGGCGTCGGTCGTTTAGTCGATAACCGACGCCAAAGGGGTTCGCGCCACATAAAACGGCGTCAGCTAGGGCACTTTCTGCGTCGGTTATTTACTAATGGACCGACGCCTATACTACTTATAGCGTCTATCTTTTAGTAGATAACCGACGCATAAAGTGTCCTAAATGACGCCATTTTTGTGGCGCGAACACTTTTGGCGTCGGTTATATACCAAAAGACCGACGCCTCTAATTTAAATAGGCGTCGGTTTGATACGTATATCCGACGCCATTTAGAGGACTGCTTGACCACATAAGGCGTCGGTTATCTATAAATAACCGACGCTGTAGATCTTTGCTGACGGTTTTTATAAATAACCGACGCCTATTTTTTTTTTTTCATATCAGTTTGCAGGCCTGCTGTGGCTGGTCAGCAGGATGAGAACCTGCAGTTCAGTAACTGAACTACAGGTTTACGACATCCATTGATATCAGCCTACAAACAGGCCGCAAACCTGCAAAAGTCACAAGCAAAATTCTACACAAGTACATACATTCAGACATCAATTCAATTCTCACATTCACACATATAGAAACATTCAAATACATGTATTAACATTCAGAAATATTCATTTACATAGTATCATTCATTATCGCTATCAACATCCCAATTATATCTTACAGTTGCCACTGCTTGTATGGCTTTTGCCCATTCTTCTCTTACTTCATTTAATGCTTCCATCGTATATGGAGCATGTATATTTTTTAAGCGTTTACCTATAGTGTTGTCAGTTTTAAATACCTGCAAAGAGAATGATGTATATATATAAGTAATAATATAAAAATAAGATAAGATTGATATATTGCATACTAACTAATGAGAGTATATATAATACCTCATGTATGGTATCGATGTCCAATGCGGCATATTTGATAATCATCTGCATAAATCGCATCACATAGTATGCGCATGCCCAGCCATTGTCTTGTGTAGCACACTATAAATTGAAACATACAAAATAATACAACTAAGCACAATTCACATCAATAATATATATATTCGAGTCGGGAACTTACTTGTACGTTCTGCCAATTTATTGGCTGGTTCTTTTTCCTTGGGACCGTTCCTCCAGCCTTTTTGAATGCATCTAAACCCCTACATGTTAATATAACACAATAAATTGCATAAGTAAATAGTAATGTAATAAAAGATGTTAACGGATATAAAAATGAAATATTTCTGACCAGAATAATGGCATTCTCATTACGTGTCCAATTTTAGTGTTCAATGTACTCCCCGCAGGATCTAGATAATAAACAGTGAATGTCCCGGGGACAATAACTAGTAACTCCCAATGTCTACCGCTAGAAGTTAGAAGTTAACAATTAATAACTCAAAATGCAAAATAAAAATGGAATTTTCTTAAGTCCAAATTATAAATAAAGTAAACTTACTTGACATTGAATGGAGCTATTATTATCGTCTTCTTTTGCTGACCAAAAATTGTAAAAGCATCTATACAGTATTGTTGAACATTATCAGGGTCTTTAGCTACCAAACTAATCAATGATGGAATCAAAAATCCCACATGATCAAATGCAAATTGTTTGCAATGATCTTCGACTAGGTAGCTGCAAAACATATAGGCGTATGCATTAATATATAAGAAACCAGATCACCAGATCTTACACAAGGTATATGGATGTATAAACAAGATCTCACCTTATCCATGTCTCTATCATTGATGTATTCAGCCAATCATACATAAACAGCTCAATAATATCTTGTATAAATAAAGAGCTATCGTATGATTGACCTGCATAATCTGCATCTAAAGAAATAATTATAGGGCAATGTACATTATGTGCCCGTAGCCAACATGCCATTCCCCTACAAGCAGGACCTAACGGGTATGTTAGGTCAGTTGGAACCCAATCGGGTAATGCGGGAAGTGGAAGTGGAGGCCTAGGTGCTCCTGGTGTCTTCTTTTTAACCTGTACATATAATTTCAGATCAGTTGACATCATATATACACATTAACAGTCTAAATCAATGTAAATTTATCTTACAATTTCAGTCGTGTAGACGACATCTGCTTTGGGCCACAATATCACCCCGCCTTCTGCCTCACCAAGTGTATCAATATCTGGGTGGGCATATGGCAACACAACTTCCCTCCAATCGGGTAACACACGTAATGGGCCCACACGAACATAGCCCTGTGGCATTGGAGTCCCGTGAAACCTTTCCCCAGGAAGGGACGGGTAAGCTTGCGCCTCTGCAACAATGTAGTCTTGCATTCTTAAGCGGCATGGCTTCAATACCTACAAATTTATGTAAATAATATTATACATATATACATATCATCTTGAAAACATAACAACTTGAAAAGACTAACTACAATGCCATAAACAATACTTACAGCAGACGTGCTAGGCGATGGGTCTCCAGGATTACTCGCAGTCTGTGCATCAGGAGAAGAGTTGGTCGCCATAGGCGTATTGGAAGCCTGAGATGCCTGCCACCGCAGCAATTCTTCCTTGACCTTCTCAGCAACTACATTGTTGATCTTCTTACCAACTAAATCCTCAACTCTCTTATTCTCCTATACATGGATAAAAGAAACATTAGCTTCTTATTAATGAATTTCCTTTTGCAGTAACATTCTAAAAAAAGAATAGGTTACCTCTTCTTGAGAAAGTCCCGCTCTGGGTTTGCGCTGGGATGGCCCAAAGAATGCTTTGATGCCAACACCAGCGTCGGCACCTCTAACACGTCCAAGATGCTCTGGGTTACCCAGAGCAACTGTCAATTCATCCCTTGTGCCCTGAGGGATGAATGTGCCTTATTTCCTCTGCTCGTGCAGCTCCCACTAATCACCATAAACAGAAATTGGTAAGTTAACACCACAAATAATCAATATTCAAACGATTTCTCTAAGAGTTGTATTTTACCATTTTTGCAGCCGCCTCAGCAGTTACAGGCTTCTTTATTTCACCCTTCTTGTTTTGCCTGCCAGCTATCCAGATATCATGGCGAGGCATGGGTGTGACACTCCTGAGTAGGAGCAGACTCCTGAGTAGCCGCAGACTCCGCCTGTAGTCTTTGGCAAACGCTTGCATAGCCTTTTGGACCCATAGTGTGGTCATGCACATTCAGTGCACGCCTTGCTTTTTGTGCGTCACTGAGGGCCTAGTTAGTATGCACATTAATGATTTGGTTAGTAGCACTAAATGCTAATCTTGAATAGGTGAATACAATGTATATTAATTAAATTAGGAGTGACGCCTAATACCTTGAATTCTTCAGATTTTCTTGAAGCAACAAAATTGTCCCAATCTTCTTTGTCCAAGAAGTTCCATTGTTCAAGGGCTGACTTCTTCTTCTTATCACCCTCTTTTATGTATTCTCTATTCAGATTTGTCCTATAATTCCTAAGCATCTTTCCAGCACGTTGCATCACATTTTTACGATGCAACTTCTCATCCAATGCAAACAGATTCTGTAAAATAGAAATGTTATTAACTAGTATCCAAAATAGAATTGCAAATAATAGAATTTGTAATCTACAAAATAGAATTGCAAATAATAATAACTCACGCATAAATCCTTCCATATCAAGTCTTTTTTCCCTTGAGGAACTTTATGCCAATTGTCATACTTAACACCACAATGGCTCCGAGTGGTACACCCAAGATAGTTCACAAAATTATTGCGGTTCACTCCAATTGGATTTCCTCCATTATCAAACTCCACCACCAATTTGGATCCACTACCACTTAGCGCTAATAACTTCTTCAACAGAGTGATGCCCCTTTTCTTGTTAAGTGTCTGGTGTTGCGCATCAAGTTGCTCCAGTGCTTCAGTGGGTACAGGTGCATCAACCTAAAATTTGACAAAAATAAAACACACTAACTTAGCCCAATATAGAAATATAGGATATATGACATAACTAGAAGATAATGAATTTTATAGAAATACAGGATATGTTTTTAGAACTTACATTAGTATCCTCGCCATGCTCGTCATGGACAGCATGCTCATCATGGACTTCATGCTCGTCATGGACAGCATGCTCATCATGGACTTCATGCTCATCATGGACATCATGCTCATCATGGTCAGCCATCTGAAAATGTCATTAAAAAGGCAAACATTTAGCATTTCTATTAACTAGAAAAAGGCAAACATTTAGCATTTGTATTAACTAGAAAAAGGCAAACATTTATTAGGAAAAGATTAGGCAGCATTTCCCTAGTATATAATAAATGTGTACCACCTATCCCATCCTTGAACAACTAATCTCACTAGTAAGTGTATAATGTGTATTGGGTTTTCGAGAAAATTTCGGCAGCATTTCCCTGCTGTTCTCTAAGTACATATGTACTTAGAGAACAAACGGGGAAATGCTACCCAAATTTTCTCGAAAACCCAATACACATTATACACTTACATCCTAAGTGAGATTAGGTGTTCAAGAACAGTCCCAAACCGGGGACTATCCAAGATTTACTCCTAATGAGTCAATCTTGGATGGGTTTCTAGGCCAACAATAATAGATATCTACAATGAAGCCGGATTCCATACAAATAGTATATAATTTAGTGATTGTTCATTCTAATTTATACCAATGTACAAGTAATATAAAAAACAATGATTGTTCACATTCTAGGCCAACAAACACATGTGATGTCATTCTTATATATAATAAATGTGTACCACCTATCCCATCCTTGAACACCTAATCTCACTAGTAAGTGTATAATGTGTATTGGGTTTTCGAGAAAATTTTGGCAGCATTTCCCCGCTGTTCTCTAAGTACATATGTACTTAGAGAACAAACGGGGAAATGCTACTGAAATTTTCTCGAAAACCCAATACACATTATACACTTACATCCTAAGTGAGATTAGGTGTTCAAGAACAGTCCCAAACCGGGGACTATCCAAGATTTACTCCTAATGAGTAAATCTTGGACGGGTTTCTAGGCCAACAAACACATTTGATGTCATTCTTATATATAATAATTGTCTATAAACTACAGGCAACATGGTTAATCCTAATCAACAGAGCATTATTAAATAATAAATCAAGAAATCAATAGTTTCAAACAAAAGGTCTAGGAATCTTTACTATACATTATATGTATCCCTAATCATCATATTTAACATACTACATTATTATGAACATCCAGATCAGATTAAGATCATACTATGTTATAACCATTGGTTTAATAACCCTATTTCCGCATGTACATGTTTATCAACTTTAAAACCCTATAATTCATGAAATCATTCTAATTCAATTTAATATGTTGGGATCACATAATTATATAATGACATCAGAATATATAGAAGAATCAAGCAGAGCAGAGCAGAATATAAAGAATGTTGGGATCACAGAATATATATATGTTGCAAAAAAAAAGCAGAGCAGCTAGCAGCAGCGGGAAGACCAACCTTGTCGGGAAGAAGGCAGAGGCTCTGGTGGCTCTGGCTGGAGAAGTAGCTAGCAGCGACGGCGGTGGAGGAGCACCAGGCGGCGCCTAATCGTGTACCAAACATGAAACATGCATAGAGTACATCACATTAAAATATAAGATGTATAACTAGAGCTTTCAGAAAATCAAGCAATTCACTCATTTGAGCTAATTTTAAAATCATTCTATTTAAGGACTCAAAACCTATAATGTTATAGTTAGTAACACTGAAACCTAATTCATCCTGGTGTTTTTTATATATAAGTTCATACCCCTTTTCATTTTGATTTAAATTTTCGTAATTAGATTAATAAACCATCAAACCATTTGATTTTAAATATTTATCTTGACTTGGATTGGGTATGGTAACCAATATACTTAAAAATGTTGTACTCAGGATTTGATCCTAAAAATATATTGCAATAAGACATGTATGCTCGCGGGGAATGATTATTGCACAATGGGTTTGATTAAATCTAGAATAAAATCTTATATAATTGTTTGCTATAAAATCACACATAATGCACCACAAGGGTATCTTCATAGATGACCCACAATCTCGTGATATATTTCAATAAACTCAGGGTCACTCTGTATATGAATATCAATGGATTAGCATGACACTAACCCTGGTAATGAGGCATGACAAAGATGGGTAAAGTGTGGGATAGGAGATTTGAATCACTTGTGGAATTATTTTTGCCTCACCTTGCCAATATAAGGAGAGAATGAGCTCTCAATTTAATCTAGATTGGGCCTACAAATTTAGAACATTCACTAGGAAAATCCTAGTCATTTGCAATCCAAAAGTCCATCATAAGGCTCAAACAACAATGTATGCAATGGTAACTATAAACTGAATATAAATACATTATGAAGACCTAAAGGGAACCCATATACGTATATATGCTTGTGATTTATTACTTGTTCTAAGAATTGTTGAGAATAAAGCCCAAGGAGGTGTCTTTGATGCAGACAAATGTTACTTCCCCTAGTTGGCCTGAGCAGCGGCGTGGAGGAAGGAAGGAAGGAGGAAGAAAGCAGTACCTTGAGGGAATAGGAAGAATGCCTGGCCTAGAGAGCAGCGGCGTGGCCTGAGCAGAGACCTACCCTGAGCAGAGACCTACCCCAGCGGCGAGGAGAGGAGAGCAACTGTGCGCGGCGAGGAGAGCAGTAGTGCGCGGCGGCGAGCAGGCGGCGGCGGTGCAGGCGAGCAGGCGGTGGCGAGCAGGCGACGGAGCAGGAGACTTCAGAGCGCAGCAGCAGGAGCAGGAGCGGCGGTGAGCAGGCGGCGGCGGTGGCGGCGACGCAGAGCTGGTGTCCAACGGTGGCAGGAGCGGCGGCAAGCAGGAGTGGTGGCGGAGAAGGGGGCGCCGGAGAAGGGGAGCTGAAGAAGAAATCGCCGGAGAAGGGGAGCTGAAGAAGAAATAGGGAAATCGCTCGCAATGAAACAGAAGAAAGGGGAAGAGTCGGGCGATCGAGGGTTATGAAGTTCCCAAATAGCGTCGGTTGTTTAAAACAACCGACGCCTAAACATCTTTAGCGTCGGTTGTTTGAAAAAACCGACGTCCAATTGGACGATATTTTCATGAAATTGTTTGGCGGGAACCACCTTCAGCGTCAGTTATCCTTGAATAACCGACGCTGAAGGTGACACTTTTCGCGAAAATTTTCATCGCACATAGGCGTCGGTTTCTACCTAAATAACCGACGCTGCTAATGACACTATTTTTTTTGATCGAAATATGGATTTCGCGGGCGACTTTAAGCGTCGGTTTGTTATAAACAACCGACGCTGAAGACAAAGCGGTACCCGTGTCTGGCTGGTCTTCGAATATAGACGTCGGTTTTCGTAAACAACCGACGCCTAACATGTTAAGCGTCGGTTTTCCTCAATAACCAATGCCCAGAAAAGTGTCACTGAATGCTATTTCTGTAGTAGTGTTTGGCCAGCCACTCAATGCACTACTCAGGTACCTCCAGGCCTACTAGCATTGCCCTTTAGGGGAGACCACTGAACCAAGGCCTCAAGAGGTTCCCTATGTTCTCACCTTGTTTACTTCTACATGAGCATGCAATAGGGCTTGGGCAATTTGCATGTTGGCCCGAACACGTAACATATGGGGAAGAGTTGGAGGCAGGAAGAATGTAGGATCAGAGAAAACCAAAAGGAAGGAGAGAGAACAAATTAAAGTTGGAGGCTAGAACAAGAATGAGAAGAAAAAGAAAGAAATTGTTGGGAAGGGGCTATAAATGGAGTAAATGGTTGGGGTTCTAATTTGGTTGTCCATAGAGAGGTCTCCCTCCATTACTTGATATGGCTAGAGGTGGAGGACAACCCTCCCTACCTCATGATCCTTTCCCAAAACTAAAGTCTGGAGGCACAACCCCTCTCAACCTATCATGGACTGCGTGGCTTCTGGGCCAATAGGTGCCACCCACGAGCCTAGGAAACCTTGAAATTGGTTTAAAAGGAGGTTTAAAAGTTCAAACATTGAAAGGCTAAATTTAGGTATATGGAGAGTTTTTTTTCACAATTTTTATACCATTGGAAAGAAAATTGTGAGCACTACAACATAAAATTCATTAGTGAGCATAATATTCATATTGACTAGGTTCAATTTATCCTATAAGATAGTGACTCATTAACTTACAAAACATAGATAAAAGTCCACGTTCATGTAACATGTTGTGAAATTGAACATTGATGTAACCAAATTGGAGTGTCACGAGACTCAAACCATGAAATTAATATCCAAACTAGACCCTGGTCTATCATAGAGAGAGAAAGAGCATAATCAAAGAGAGAGAGAGAGAAACAGGGTTGTCACATCCTTCCCTCCTTAGATGAAATTTTGTCCTCAAAATTTGAGCAAGATCACAATCAAAAGTCAAAATCGACATATTCATCGTACTTAAGAAACCAAACTAGGTATCAAGGAACCTCCCATCAGGGGGGGGGGTGCACACATAGGTTTCCATCTTTAAAGGTGTACCCCTCCTGATATATATGCATATTACCTGGTATTGAAACATATTACAACATTGTTTTGACATTAAGGTTCCATAATCCTTATCAACAAACATTATGGTTTGTTCTTGTAATAGCATGAGCACAAGGTGTGTTATCAAAAGCAATGTTGTTGACTTTTCAAAAGGACGTGTTCATCATCATGATTTTCAAATGAGACTATCTTCAAATGTGTATTTCTTCTTCATGCTAGATTTCATTCATGTTTTAGTTTTTCCCCAACATTTTATCGTATGTCTCCCAATTATGTTCATCACTTCTCCTTTCATATCTAAAATTAAGAAATTTATTCATCATGTTTATTTTAGTTAAGACCCCAAGGGCATCATCATATCGAGTTAATCATTTTCATTTGGGTATGAGATTTGGCATGTTACCCCTGATTATTTAAAGTAAGATCTCAAGGCATTATTATATAAATTTCATGATTTCAAAGCTATATCTTTCATGTGTGGTATGATTTCAATTTAGGTATATCTTATAAGAGTGTCTTATCAAACATATATCAAGTTTTAAATGTAAGTGAGATTATTTTCAAACGTCATCCATTATCTCACGATACAACATTATTATCAACATTGAGCTATCATAGTCATATCACTTGTATCTCAAAGGATCTCCAAAAGCTCATGCCACTCAAGCTAAGACCTATCTATGCCCAAAAAGACATGCTAACACAACCTTCTACCCACAATGAAAATTTCTACCCATCTTTTAGGAAATAGGAAACCATCAAATTCTGTTACATACAACCACTAATCTGAGTATGAGGCTCATCATGGAGAGCACATGTGATGTACATCATCTTAGGGTCTTGGGACATCTCCGTCATCTATATAACAAGCATCATATATAATATTTCCTCTTTGTCTAGGGTTACATCTTTTCATAGGAAATCTAGGGTTTAACATTATGGAACAGACCACAAATAGGTGACTCAACTCATATACTTAGAATTAATCTATCCAGGGACTCATCATCATACATTTCATCATGCATATTTTCAACATTTCACATATTTTGGAGTTTAGGTACTTTGATCTTCTATCGTGGTGTGTCGACTCATATCAAGAGGTCACCCTTTTTGTATGTCCAATGCTAGAGGTTCTCCTTTGTAAATAGATTGAGGCTAGTGTTGGTCTCAAACCATATATCACAAATCATATCTCAACACATACAAGACTAGGCACAAGCAAGCATTCCAACCCACTAGCTATGTTTAGCACATAAACTGTTACAACTACAATTTTTTTGGGTTCATATGGTTGGAATTGTAATTTTTCCAATAAATGTATGATTATGGGAATTTGTATGAATCATATGTATTGGATGGATTTCATTTTTCAATATTTTATTTTTACATGTGATTTCGTAGATCATAAGATGTTAATGACTCCAATATGATTAAAAGAAAAAGAAGAAATCAAATAATGCATTATTAAGGAAATTTGAGATAATGAGGAAAATATGAGAAATATGTGGAAAGATGTGTGTTTGACTCATCATGGATGCGATTTTGACTCCACATGTTTTCTTGGGATATAAGGAATGCAAATAAAGAGAATAAATGAATAGGAGAGATTAAATATGCATAAAATATGCTTTAATAAGTGATAACTTGCATATGAATAAAACGTCACTCACACTTTCGATTTTGAGTCCCAAACTTTGCACGCAAGTAGTTTGAATCCTTATGGACTTTCCCGTAAAATTTGGTATTAATTGGACATGTGGTTTGGGAGATATAATTTTTGGAAAATTTCCTAAAGTGCATGGAATACATTAAATGTCACTTTTTTCTAAAATATTAAACGGTTTAAGAGAGAGTGACGTGGATCATTGGATCTTGATCCAATAGTAGTTGTGCGTTGTCCGGTTCTAATCGAACTGGGGAAACAGGTCGCCGATAGGTGTTTTCCCAATCTGATTTCCTTGTGTTTGACTCCATGTGCGGTCTAGGAAGGCACTTGGTTGAGTTCGGGAGGGAGTTCCGTGCCATATAGACCTAGATCTTGCTAGGTTTTGACATTGTTTCGGGAAACACCCAATTCCACTTCGACAAGGATTTGATGGTGAGGTTGGGAGCCAACCCTAGCCACCCATGCCTATATATATGGCCACCCTCGACTTTGGGCGGCCCTCACGAAACCAAACGGCCAATATTCATCACTTATAGTGCCCTGGATGGTCCAATTGATAGTAGCATAGATGAGGAAACCACCGTGGCGCCACCGTAGGCTAAACCGCTGGGGAAGGAGGGGGAGCAACACTAGATGTCTGATTGTCACGGAACCGGAATCCCAGTCCCATGAACCAAACGAATACCAAAGGCGACATGCGGAAGCGTAAAGCTTAGCACACATGAACAGATAACAAGATAAAGGCACCAACACAGTCTCAACATTCAACAAGTATAAATTAAGCAACATTATTATATTACACAATTTGAATTACATATTCAGGAGTCACTTTGTACAAGTCTGCTCATGTATACTATATCTGGATCTTACAATAAGTACACCTAGCATAGCTCACCAAGCCCATCAACCTTCTAGCCATCTCTGAACCTAAAAACAACATACGAGAAATGGGTCAACACACGAGGTATTGAGTATAGGGCCAAAAGATACACATATATATAAGCTTTGCATAATTTTGAAAATATTTCAAGACTAAACGAACAAAAATAAACTTGTTAATTGTTTAACAAAAGCGAAACCATATTTTATGTCATTTCACTCCATTATACCAATAATATCAAGCATGTTTAAGGCCTTTGACCATCTTCCCGTCAGAAGGGTCCGTAAGGGATCTCAAGCTTAGATAACCCTTTTATATGAGAGGGACCTCAAGGACGTAACCAAGAGTTAACCCTTTATCAACAATATTATAATGGAGTTCTATCTATATATGTGTTCAAGTTATAAAACTGATGAAGCAAACATCGAGTACGACATAGTTGAGAAAATAGACAAACAAGCATACAATATATGTCTTTTCAAGCAATAAAGTGATAGTCATATAACTAGATAAGGCCCATACATGATTTAGAGATTCATAACCTAACATGTCTTTCACCATCTAGCCACATGCCAAACCTGATTAACAACAAGGTTACATATATGTATTAGATTCTCATCATTAATCCTATTTAGATGCATTTTAGGATTTTGGCCAAGTTGGGTTCCAAGTTGCTTATTGAGTCATTATATGATATCGTACTAGTCTATAGGTTATCATGATGGTGTGGTTCAAGTTCCATGTCATTATTACGTTCTATGTACTTTCTATGATCATCTCAATGTTTAAGGCATTTACATGTATTCTAGGGTCAAAAGACTCACAATAGGGCACCCTAGATCATGATTCATCGAGTCAAGAGGTCAAGATCTAAAATATGATTTAGATCAGCAACATTAGGTCATAACAAACATATCATCAATATTAGGTGGTTGTCCATTAGCAACAAGATTAGAAATTTTAGGGCAAGGTTCATCATTAAAGTCTGTACTAGGCACATATGTACACAAAAAGGAGTCGTTTATGAGAAATAGGGATAATGATGACTCCCATTAAACTCAATATGTACAAAAGTTATTGACTTCAAGGTTAGGAGGGTATGTATACATCAAATATTCAATATTCATCACAATTATGCATAAAGCATGGTCGAAGAAGTCAAAGATCACATATCTAGCATTATCAGAGATTTATAATAATATTCAGGGTCTAAAACCATTCTCATATTGTACATCTTTTCGAGTTGATCGATTTGATATATAGGTTCGTGCATTTTGGACTTAGGGTCTAGGAATTATCATATTTTAAAGAATTGGTCTTAAAAAGGGGAACAATACCTTATTTTTGCTACAGATTTGGTCTGTCCCTTGACTGGGCCTTGTCCTTGCTGGTCCAAGCCCAAGCGGGCGTCTTCCCCTTCCTCGCGATTCCTCTGTTCTGGGGCTAGAATAGGGGATACACCTCCCGCTTCCGATCTTCCATGGCGCCCGAGATGCGCATAGGAGGGGCGTCGTCAAGGCACCTGGGGTGTTGGGCGGCGCCAGAGGTGAACCAAGAGGCTGCGGGATTCCCTCGGCTCCAGGAGCTTGTCCGGTTGTTGTACCTCCATCACAGGGTTGCGCCATGGTGGGGATGAGATTGTGACCATGGCTTCTGCACCTGAGCAGAATAGACGGTGAGGGAGGCAAGGGAGAAGGACCCAGAGGTGAGGGGAGCACGGAGGGATGAATGGGATAGATTTCTCTAGGACTACCTTCCAGTTTTTGAGGTGACTGCTTCGTCCCCCTGTTACATGACAAGAAGCAAGGAAGAAGAAGAAAGGGAGGGGAAGAGGGCTGACGGGTAGAGAAAAAGAGGGGTACAGCAGACGGGTAAACCAAGGGGGTTTAAAAAGAAACATGAAACCTAGGGTTTAGATGGGGGTGTGCGTACAGGGATGGTTTCAACTGCCGCCACCATCTCTTGGTTTGGAAGGGACGAAGGAGAGCATTTACTGTTGTTCACTGCTTTCCTGAAAGGGAATGGGGAGGGGGAGCAAGAGGATGGGCCCCAAATTCAACTCAGGCCCATAGTGGCCAAAATCAGCCCAATACGACATAAAAAACATAAAGAAAAAGACTAACACATAAAATCTTCAAAACATCATATCTAGAGTTTCATAGGTCCAAAAGATGCAATTTTGGGGTTGTTAGATTCGTAATTGAGAGCTATATAACAATATATATACTAGGAATCCAAAAGGATAGAGTAATGAGGTTCAATATTAGATGTAAGAAGGTGACATGATATAGCATGCTACTTAGTCGAATTTCTCAAAATAGAGCAACATATCATCCAATTCGTCATCAAGGTGATCAAATTGGGTCTTCATCACACTCTAGTATTGTTATTTAACTCATATTGAGTGATGTGAGCCACTAATAGATAGTAAAGGAGAGAGAAAATCAAGGTTGTCACACAGATCGTGGGCTAGCGTGGACTCGCGAGGAGATCCAATGGCTGGAGATTTTCAGCTCATGCGCGAGCAGTCTAGTGCATGCAAGTGATGAGGACCGTGCGATCTCGCTCAGTCAACGAAGACTCGAGATCCAACAACCATAGCTTTTCCAAAAATAAAAGGGCTGAAGGGATGATGTGGCACTCTGCCATTGGTCTAGAGGTATTTATCTTGCGAATATCATAACTAAATATTGGTAACTCAGATTGAGAAGTGTTATATATGAAAATTGATCAGGAAAATACAAGGAGTGCAATAAAAATTTAATTGAGCCAAAATACGCTTGAAATTTGAAAATTGCATAAAGTTAACATCTTTAATGATTTAATTAATGAAAAACCCTTAGATTTGTTGATAGTTGGATATAATGATGTTCTTTGGATAATTTTAGTCAATATTAACATATTGTTAATAAAAGTGAGAATTGGATCTAAAAAGATGATCTTTTTACATAATTGGTTTAATTAAGGGTTCCATGTGGATGAAAATGCATTAATGGGCTAAGAAACCCTAATTTCGGTAATTATGTCTTTTAATGGTTTTAATTATTCAAATCCATGAATAAAACAGAGATATGATGATCCTAAGACAATATGAGTATAAAAGAACCTTAATGTGGATAATTTGAGTAATTAGGGTTTGTATGAGTAGAAAAGCTATTTTAGGGTTTGTTGACCTTAAAAGGATAAGTATGCGAAATTGATCTAAGAAACCCTAATGAATACTAATGAGACTTAGTAACCTTAGAAAGGTATCCCAAGACAATAAAGAGTTGTTTGGGATGAGATGGTAACAACTAGGTGTTATACATGTTTTCAGGATCAATGGTTGCTTGATTGATTGATTGGCTTGCTTGATTGGACATCTAGTTGGTTTTGGATATATTGCTTCTTTGAGATCCCCAAAATAGGTATGTGGTTACATTTATGGTTAAACTACTTTAGTTTCCTGGTGATTCCCAAGGTTTTAAAGGTTGCTTGGAAATAATTTTTTTATTGACTCTTATTTCATGCAACTATAAAGTGACTATGACTATCACCATAATTATTCATCCATGACTAGCTAAGATCCTGGTACTCCTCTATAGCTTTGATAATGATGAGAAGGATGACCTAGTACATGGTCTACCCACGAGCTAGGATCATCAGGTTATCGGATGACCTAGTACATGGTCTACCCGTAAGGTAGGATCATCAGGTTATCACGAGTCAATGTGTTGGTCTACCCTTGGGTAGGACCATACGACTCCACGACCCTATGTATTGATCTACCTATAAAGTAGGATCATAGGGGTTAGTTGAGATCTACCATATGAGAGGTAGCATCCAGGTCCACTACAGGGACAACACATAGGCTAAGGTATGTAAGGATTGAGTAGTCATGTTTAAATCGTGAAGTTTGTTTTGTTAAATCATAATTATTTGCAATATGTTGTTACAATTAAATGCATGATTATTGGTTCCACCACATACCAGTATAATTTCTTATACTGACTGTCATTTTGTTTGTCGACGTTTTAGGTTTATCAAGAAAATGGATATTCATTTAAAGTGACAATGATGGAATAAAGATTAATAAAGATTGGAGGATTTTAGATAGATAGATGTTATATGGGGTAAAGTCCCTCATCTCCTATATTTTGCAAGGTATGAGAAAAGAATTTTTTTATTCCATTTCAAATCTCAGTTGTTGTAGAATTTAGTAATTATTGTTGATTATTTGCAAAACCACTGATCCTATTTTGGGATAATGCCTCTGACCTCTTGGTCTCCCTTAACTGGGCGTTACCAGGAAGTGGGGTCATTACATAAACCAAGTCACAGTTATCGCACAAGGTGCTAGGATTATCTAGGGTTGCATGGTCAAACTCATATCATATCATCAAAAGTAACTTGAATCTTTCTGAAACATATCATAACGTCACATAAACATCATCATGGGCATCATTATCATCATGATCATGATCATGATCGTCATCATCATCATCATCAGGATCATGATCATGATCATCATTATCATCATTATCATCACCATCAACAACAACAACAACAATTGGGGTCATCTAGGCTACTTACTAGCCTAACTTTTATCATTGCTCTAAACAACTCTAGAGACTACATCCATCATTAAACTCTCTCATATAGACTTGTTGTTACATCTCCACTACTACAGAAACAGTGTTCAGTGTCTCTTTTCTGGGTGTCGGTTATTTAGGAAAACCAACGCCTATAATATTAGACATCGGTTATTTATGCAAACCGACGTATATATTCAAAGACCAGCCAGACACGGGTACTGCTTTGTATTCAGCGTCGACTGGTTATAACAGACTGACGCCTAAAATCGCCTACGAAATCCAATTTTTGAGCAAAAACATTTTAGGTTACCTACAGAATCGGTCTTTTAACAATTCACCGACGCCTATTTAAAATGAAAATTTGCGCAAAAAGTCCCACTTTCAATGTCGGTTATCCTTCGATAACCGACGCTGATAATGGTTCCCGCCAAATAATTTAGGGTAAAGGTTGTCTAGTTGGGCGTCAGTGTTTTACTATCAACCGACGCTAAATCATAATAGGCGTCGGTTTTATAGATAACCGATGCCGTTGACCAACTTAATAATCCCGATCACCCGGCTCTTCCCCCTTTCTTCCTGTTTCATCACGATATTGATGTGCTGTTGCCGCCGCTCTCCTAAAATCGCCCGACGACCCCGCTGCTGCTCGCCGCCGCTCTCCTGAAATCGCCCGACGACCCCGCTGCTGCTCGCCGCCGCTACTGCTGGTGCTTCTCCGCTCGCTGCCGCCACTGCTGCTGGTGTACCGCTGCTACTGGTGCACCTCTACTCGCCGCTGCCACTGCTGCTCTGCTCATTCCCGACGCTGCTGCTGATGGTTCACCGCCCGCCACTCTGCTCTCTCTTCTTTCGCCGCCACTACTACCGCCGCTCGCCGCCGCCCTTTCCACGCTAGCTCCAGGTAGCACTACCTCTTTGCTTCCTTCTCCCTAGCTATTTACCAACATGCAAGCACGGCCATGGCTATGTTGGCCTACCACGGCCGTGCTTTCCAGCACGACCGTGGTAGGCCAACACAGCCACGGTCGTGCTTGCTGTTGGTAAGGATATGAACAAATTTTTATGTAATGCTTTATGTAAATCCTAGGATATGAACAATTTTTTTGCTTGCATATATTTGTGCTTCTAATCCTAATGTTTGACGTAATTCAGTAAATTTTGATGCATGTTGAAATAAGATTTAAACTTGTCAATTCTAGCATCCTAATTTGATTTGATTAAACCTAACATTGATGAAACACTAACATCAATTGTGATGAAACCCTAACATTAATTGTGATGAAACCCTAACATGTACATATCTATTATTGTGTTTGTTGGCCTAGAAACCCATCCAAGATTTACTCATTAGGAGTAAATCTTGGATAGTCCCCGGTTTGGGACTGTTCTTGAACACCTAATCTCACTTAGGATGTAAGTGTATAATGTGTATTGGGTTTTTGAGAAAATTTCGGTAGCATTTCCCCATTTGTTCTCTAAGTACATATGTACTTAGAGAACAACGGGGAAATGCTGCCGAAATTTTCTTGAAAACCCAATACACATTATACACTTACTAGTGAGATTAGGTGTTAAAGGATGGGATAGGTGGTACACATTTATTATATATAAGAATGACATCACATGTGTCTATTGGCCTAGAAACCCGTCCAAGATTTACTCATTAGGAGTAAATCTTGGATAGTCCCCGGTTTGGGACTGTTCTTGAACACCTAATCTCACTTAGGATGTAAGTGTATAATGTGTATTGGGTTTTTGAGAAAATTTCAGTAGCATTTCCCCGTTTGTTCTCTAAGTACATATGTACTTAGAGAACAGCGGGGAAATGCTGCCGAAATTTTCTTGAAAACCCAATACACATTATACACTTACTAATGAGATTAGGTGTTCAAGGATGGGATAGGTGGTACACATTTATTATATATAAGAATGACATCACATGTGTTTGTTGGCCTTGAAAGTGAACAATCATTGTTCTTTATATTACTTGTACATTGGTATAAATTAGAATGAACAATCACTAAATTATATATTGTTTGTATGGAGTCTGGCTTCATTGTAGATAATAGGAGTAAATCTTGGATAGGATGTAAGTATATACCCTAATCTTGTCCTAATATATACTTGTTTTCTCTTTGATCATATAATGGATAGATCATGGATGTCCATTCGCAATCACTGCACCCCAGAGTTTATATCTGGTCTTGATCAGTTTATTAGATTTGCCGAGGAACATAGGAAAAAACCTACATATAGGTTCTACTGTCCATGTAGGCATTGCGGTAACAATTCGAAAGTCAACACTGGTGAGGAAATCAAAAGTCATGTCATGTGCAACGGGATTGTACAAGGATATACAGAATGGAACTGGCATAGAGAGATTTCAAACTCGAAACCAGTAGATGTCGATAGCAATGCTTGGGTGGAAGAAGAAATTGCCTCTGATGACGTAGATGTGAACGAACCAATTCCAGTATACATCGTTGATGCGATGCTGGATAGTTGTAGGGTAGAGCACACCGATCCACCTCCTATCTTTAGAAACATTGTGCATGATGCTGAGATACCGTTATACACAGGTTGTGCTAAGTTTACGAAGCTTAGCGCTGTGTTGAGATTGTATAAGTTGAAAGCTAACAATAGATAGAGCGACAAAAGCTTCACTGAATTGTTGACTTTGTTGAAAGAAATGCTTCCTGAAGGAAACGAGCTGCCAATCTCAACATACCGGGTAAAGAATGTTGTGCCCAATGGGAATGGAGGCCAAGAAGATACACGCATGCCTGAATGATTGTGTATTATTTCAAAAGGACTATGTAGATTTGAAAGATTGTCCAAAATGTGGTGCGTCACGGTATAAATTGACGACTTCAGGGGAGTCCAAAACTGGTTCTCCTGCCAAGGTGTTGTGGTATCTACCTATAATATCACGGTTTCAACGCTTGTTTGCAAATCTGAAAGATGCGAAGAATTTGAGGTGGCATGCAGATGTTAAGAAAAATAATGATGGGATCCTACAACATGTGTCTGATTCCCCACAGTGGAAGAAGATTGATCTATTGTACCCCAAATTTGGTGAAGAAGATAGGAATCTAAGACTTGGGCTTTGTACAGATGGGATGAATCCGTACGGGACATTGAGCACCCAACATAGCACTTGGCCAGTCATGCTTGTTATATACAATCTTCCTCCCTGACTGTGTATGAAAAATAAATACGTTATGCTGTCGTTGTTGATATCGGGCCCTAAACAACCCGGAAATGATATCGATGTTTATCTTGAACCTCTGATTGATGACTTAAAGAAACTTTGGGATGAAGGTGTGATGACCTATGATGCTTCAGGAAGAGAGACATTCGTTTGCACGCTATGTTGTTTTGCACTATTAATGACTTTCCAGCATATGGGAATTTGTCTGGATATAGTGTCAAAGGAGCTAAAGTGTGTCCTATATGTGAAGAAAACACTGATTCAATAAGACTAAAACATGGCGGCAAGACTTTATATCTTGGTCATCAAAGGTTTCTTTCAAAATTCCATCCGTATCGTAGGAAGCGCAAAGCATTCAATGGATGGAATGATGAACGGAGTGCACCTAAACCTATACCAGGGGATGTTGTTTATGAAAAAGTAAAAGACATTGTCAATGAATTTGGTAAGAAATCACAATTTAGTATCGCCACACGGAGTGACAATTCTTCATTCAAGAAGAAGTCAATATTTTGGGATCTTCCTTATTGGAGTTCTTTGATAGTCAGGCATTGTATCGATGTAATGCACGTTGAGAAAAATGTCTATGATAGCATCATTGGTACTCTGTTAATATACCAGGTAAGACTAAAGATGGGATAAAATCTAGACTGGACCTACGTGAAATGGGAATAAGGTCAGAATTAATAGAATTACATGAAATGGGTAATAAAAGAACATACTTACCTCCCACTTGTTACACATTGTCTAGAAAGGAGAAGAAAGCTTTTTGTGAATGCTTGGTAAATGTTAAGGTGCCACATGGTTACTCATCCAACATCCATAGATTGGTATCAATGAAAGATCTGAAGTTGATAGGTCTTAAATCTCATGATTATCACACTCTAATGCAACAAATATTGCCCATGGCAATTCGATCTATATTGTCGAAGCATGTAAGGTTTGCAATCACCAGACTTTGTTTCTTTTTCAACAGTCTATGCAGTAAAGTTATTGACCCTGATACTCTCCATAATTTGCAAAGAGAAGTGGTTGTTACCCTATGTCAGCTTGAGATGTATTTCCCTCCTTCGTTCTTTGATATCATGGTACATCTTGTTGTCCACTTGACTAGGGAAGTTAAAATGTTGGGACCAGTTTTCTTGCATTGGATGTATCCCTTTGAATGATACATGAGCATTTTTAAAGGTGATGTTCAAAACCGTTATCGGCCTGAAGGGAGTATTATTGAAGGTTATGTGGAGAGAGAGGTTATGGATTTTTGCAATGACTTTCTGAGTGGTAATAACACTCCTGTTAATGACAAGAATATTGAGGAGGGCAAAGGAATTTTGGGATCACGGGTGAAAGTAATCAGCCGTGAGCAGTTGGAACAAGCTCACTTGTATATTTTACACAACATGGACGAAGTGAGTGTTTATATCGAGGAACATACCAATTTCATCAAGAGACAACATCCTCGAGCAAGTTCAATGTGGCTTGCTAGAGAGCATAATAAGACTTTTACTAAGTGGTTTGAAGATAAAGTCTTACATCAACTATCTCAAACACCAAATGATATTACAGAAACTATCAAATGCCTTGCCTTTAAACCAAAACCGAATGTTATGTCTTATGAAGGGTTTGACATTAATGGGTTCACATATTACACAAAGTGCCAAGATGATAAGAGTGTCGTCCAAAACAGTGGGGTCACTCTTCAAGCGTCGACTATGTATTTTGCAAGTGCAAAGGATAAGAGTCCACGTGAAGCTAAAATGTCATATTACAGTTTCATTGAAGACATATGGGAGTTTGACTACATAGATTTCAGAATTCTGCTCTTTAAATGTAATTGGGTTGATAACACCAAAGGAGTTATAGTGGATGAATTGGGTTTCACTTTGGTGAACTTTGAAAAGATTGGCGAGAAGGGTGAACCATTCATATTGGCATCACAGGCGAAACAAATATTCTATATCGATGATCCTGCAAATGATAAATGGTCGGTTGTTCTTCATGGTAAAAGACAGTTCATTGAAGATCCTATAGATGAAGAAGAATACTATGATAAGTATGATGACTCCAGTCCATTCTCAGTTGGGTTGCCAACTCCACAAAATATTGAAGCTAATGATGACTTATATGTGCGCTGAGATCACAATGAAGGATTGTTAATTGATAAAAGATCACAATTTTAGAGACATGTATGTTTATATTTTTTTACAAATGCTAGTTAATACAAATGCTAAATGTTTGCATTTTTCTGGTTAATACAAATGCTAAATGTTTGCCTTTTTCTAGTTAATACAAATGCTAAATGTTTGCCTTTTTCTGGTTAATACAAATGCTAAATGTTTGCCTTTTTCTAGTTAATACAAATGCTAAATGTTTGCCTTTTTCTAGTTAATACAAATGCTAAATGTTTGCCTTTTTAATGACATTTTCATATGGATGACCATGATGAGCATGATGTCCATGATGAGCATGAAGTCCATGATGAGCATGATGTTCATGACGAGCATGGCGAGGATACTAATGTAAGTTCTAAAAACATATCTTGTATTTCTATAAAATTCATTATCTTCTTGTTATGTCATATATCCCATATTTCTATATTGCGCTAATTCAGTGGGTTTATTTTTGTCAAATTTTAGGTTGATGATGAACATGTACCCACTGAAGCACTGGAGCAACTTGATGCGCAGCACCAAACACTTAACAAGAAAAGGGGCATCACTCTGTTGAAGAAGTTAATAGCGCTGAGTGGTAGTGGATCCAAATTGGTTGTGGAGTTTGATAATGGAGGAAATGCAATTGGAGTGAACCGCAATAATTTTGTAAACTATCCTGGGTGTGTCACTCGAAGCCATTGTGGTGTTAAGTATGATAATTGGCATAAAGTTCCTTAGGGGAAGAAAGACTTGATATGGAAGGATTTATGTGTGAGTTATTGTTATTTGCAATTCTATTTTGTAGATTACAAATTATATTATTTGCAATTCTATTTTTGGATACTAGTTAATAAGAATACTATGTTGTTGCAGAGGAACAGGCTTACCAGTCTCTTCCTAGGGCAACGTTTCATGGGACTCCAATGCCGCAGTGCTACGTTCGTGTGAGCCTGATATGTGTATTACCCAATTGGAGGGAAGCTGCATTGACATATGCCCACCCAGATATTGATACACTTGGTGAGGCAGAAGGTGGGGTGATATTGTGGCCCAAAGTAGATGTCGTCTACACTACTAAAATTGTAAGATAAATTTACATTACTTTAGATTGTTAATGTGTATATATGAGGTCAACTGATCTGAAATTATATATACAGGTTAAAAAGAAGACACCCGGAGCACCTAGGCCTCCACCTCCACTTCCTGCATTACCAAGTTGGGTTCCAACTGACCTAAAATACCCATTAGGTCCTGCTTGTAGGGGAATGGCATGTTGGCTACGGGCACATAATATACATTGCCCTATAATTGTTTCTTTAGAAGCAGATTATGCAGGTCAATCATACGATAGCTCTTTATTTATACAAGATATTATTGAGTTGTTTATGTATGATTGGCTGAATACATCAATGATAGAGACATGGATAAGGTAAGATCTTGTTTATACATCCATATACCTTGTGTAAGATCCGGTGATCTGGTTTCTTATATATTAATGCATACGCAATACATGTTTTGCAGCTACTTAGTCGAAGATCAATGCAAACAATTTGCATTTGATCATGTGGGATTTTTTATTCCATCATTGATTAGTATGGTAGCTAAAGACCCTGATAGTGTTCAACAATACTGTATAGATGCTTTTATAGTTTTCGGTCAGCAAAAGAAGACGATAATAATAGCTCCATTCAATGTCAAGTAAGTTTACTTTATTTATAATTTGGACTTAAGAAAATTCCATTTTTATTGTGCATTTTGAGTTATTAATTTTTAACTTTTTTACCTCTAGCGGTAGACATTGGGAGTTACTAGTTATTGTCCCCGGGATGTTCACTATTTATTATCTAGATCCTGTAGGAAGTACATTGAACACTAAAATTGGACACATATTGAGAATGCCATTATTCTGGTGAGAAATATTTCATTTTTATATCCGTTAACATCTGTTATTACATAACTATTTAATTATGCAATTTACTGTGTTACATTAACATGTAGGGATTTAGATGCATTCAAAAATGCTGGAGGAAATGTCCTAAGGAGAAAGAACCAGAATAATTTGGGAGAACGTAAAAGTGAGTTCCCGACTCCAATGTATATATTATTTATGTGAACTGTGCTTAGTTGTATTTTTTAATATTTTGTATGTTTCAATTTATAGTGCGCTACACAAGACAACGGCTGGGCATGCACATACTATGTGATGTGATTTATGCAGATGATTATCCGACATGCCACATTGGATATTAATACCATACATGAGGTATTATATATAGTCTCATTAGTTAGTATGAAATATATCAATCTTATTTTTATATTATTACTTATGTATATACATCATTCTCTTTGCAGGTGTTTAAAACTGACCACACTATACGTAAACGCTTAAAAAATGTACATGCTCCATATACGATGGAAGCATTAAATGAAATAAGAGAAGAATGGGAAAAAGCCATACAAGTAGTGGCGATTGTAAGATATAATTGGGATGTTGATAGCGATGCTGAATGATATTTTGTAAATGAATATTTCTAAATGTTTATACATGTCTGAATGTTTCTACACGTATTTGAATGTTTGTACATGTGTGAATGTGAGAATTGAATTGATGTCTGAATGTATCTACTTGTGTGAAAAAATATTTTTTGATTTTGCAGTTTTGTGGCCTGTTTGTAGGCTGATATCAATGGATGTCATAAACCTGCAGTTTAGAAAACTGAACTCCAGGTTCTCATCCTACTGACCAGCCACAGCAGGCCTGCAAACTAATAAGAAAAAAAATTAAAGTATAGGCGTCGAATATTTATAGAACACCGTCATCAAAGGCCTACAGCGTCGGTTATTTGATAAAAACTGACGCCTAATAGGACAAACAACCTGACCGTGCAGGAAAGCACGGCCATGGTGGAAAAGGCATCGCTTATTAGTATAAAACCGATGCCTATATTACTAAACACGACCGTGCAGCGAAGCACGGTCGTGCTTCGCCGTGTCGTCTAGGTGTATGGCGTCGGTTGTTAAGTTGTTAACCGACGCAGAAAGTGTCCTAGGTGGTGCTCTTTTCTGTAGGTGTATGGCGCGAACCTTATAGACGTTGGCAAACTATATATAACCGATGCCTATATGTCATATAGGCGTCAGTTAGAAAACCGACGCCGAAGAGTTCAACCTTTAGCGGCGCCCACATAGGCGTCGCTTGAAAACCGTCGCCAAAGGGGGTTAAACAACCGACGTCAAAGGTTGTTTCTGTAGTAGTGCTCTTTCTCTTAGGCTACATAGATCATTGTAATAAAACCAAAACCAAAATGAGTTACCACACTCAACAGGGAGTCTAGTACTATGACACCTAGAGAACTAGTAAGAAAATAGTGCACACATGTGTAGCTACCCTAACTGCATGCCATAAACATATGTCTAGGGTTGTAGTAAGAACTCCATTTTCTCTCTCTCCTACACCTATAGCCCATACTATGGGATAGAAAGAGGACAAAAAAAGGTTCTAGGCATTATACAAGTCTACACCTAGTTCTAGAACATCTAGGTTCTAACCTAGAGGCTAGGTCAACTTAGTTCACTAAGGACAACTCATTAAGTTTCTAGGTTTGGGATGTAAGGTGAATTTAGTTTGTGTTTCATGTGAGTCTTGTTTGGTGTAGTTATTGTTCATGCACTGATACCATCTATCACAGAATCTCTGTTACCCAAGTCCTAACTCCAAATGACTATAAAGTCAATGTAGATAGGACCTAGGCATCCATCCCTAGAATGGTATTATCAAAGAGAGAATGCTGAAGTGTAAATCTTAGCATACATGAATAGATAACAAGATAAAAGAACCAATAATAATCTCAACATTCAACAAGATATATTAAGAAACATTATTTATTACAAGCTTTCAATTACATATTCAAGATTACAATTTTACAAGTATGCTCATGTAAACTAGGGATCTTACAACAAGTACACCTAGCATAGATCACCAAGACCATCAAATTATAGCCATATCTAAACCTATAAAATATGTGAAACAAGGTGGGTCAAGCACACGAGGTGATGAGTATAGGGATAAAAGATACATATATATATAAGCTTTGCATAATTTGAAAAGATTTACATAAGTAGATGAAAAAGAATAAACAAGTTAAGTACTTAGAGACGTGAGATACCATATTTTAAGTCATTTTACTCCAATTATACCATGAATATTATGTAGCATAATACCTTTGATCAACTTCCCATTGGAAGGATCCATAACGGTGCTCAAGATTAGCTAACACTTTTATATGTGAGGGACCTCAATAACCAAAGTCAGTGAGAAAAACCCTATTTCAACATTTGTATAATGGATTTCTATATTATGTGTACAACTTATTAAACAACTAGATAAGACAAGCATCAAGTACAATATTAGCATACTACCTGGCAATATTTGAGCAAATAAATAAGCATAATACGTATCACATTTCAAGTATGAAAGTCATAGTTAGTCATATAATTATTAAAGCTTGTACCTAATTTCAAAGATTCATAACTTAACCTTGATTATGACACCCCTTGCCACACAAAGTGAGATTACTCAAAACAAGTGAGGAATCAACACTAATAACCACATTACCGCAAAATAGGGTAAATTAAAATCGATCACATAAAGGTGTCTCAAGCTGAAACCATCACATTTAAAGCCATGGAACTTGTGCCACTTATATCGCATTCATGTCAAAAGATGTTAAATATCATTGTTCACAAGCTAAATTGCCACAATCTATTACATATTGTAACCTGTGCACGTATACAAATCATTTTTGTAGCATCATCGTATAGACCCAAAAACTCAAACTGATGTACAACATCTACAAAACACCCCGAAGGACCTAAGAGTACAGGGACGACACATAGGACTCTATTACTAGACACTAGTGTTATATCCATGATCCAAGTCTACAACTCCTCTTACAGACAACTTCAACAACATAATCTCCATCTCAACGTTCACGTCCACCTAAAAGATGTGGAAACCCACAGTGTGAAACCAAACATCCCAGCGAGAGATATAACTCTCCATCAACATCTATTAAAGCACAAATAATTAAGTAGGTAGATAACATACTTAACAAGTTGAGCATATTCAACTTAATGATATGTATCTAATAGATAAAGAAAATTAAGAAATACAAGGCAATTGTCACTTAGCAGTAGAACAATTATTATTTTAAAAAGGAATATGAAGAACACACATAAAAGTTTATTTCTCTTACCACCTTATAATTCAAGAAATCTATATAAAGGTAAGGCAAAGGGTTCAACTAATGTTATTCACATTTAACCCTAAGCAAATACACTACATGTCTGTGTTACATATTTTATTATTTCCTTGAGGATTTGAGTCGTACCACCCAAATCCAACTAACCACTTCTAAGTCAAAATTGGTTCCATACAATATTAGTGGAAGAGTTTGAATCCATGACCTCCCAACACCTCTTAGTCAACACAAGAGAAACACCGCAAGGACATATTAGTCAACTTCAATAATAACATATATTCAAGTTGAAGGATTGGCTCATGCTTGGCCATTGACATATAATAACACCTAGCCCACCTTAGTACAGGTAACGACGCTAGAAGAACAAGCTCACGCATGGCCATTCTAAAAAGAAGGATTATCTCACACATGGCCATCTCACACAACCTATAATTGTGGATGCAAGGAGATACTCGATTTGCACCCCTTCATATTCAAAATATGCACTCTGAGTTTCCCACAGGAAGGACTCGTTTCACCATCCAGCACTAAGGTTGAGACTAGAATGGATCTATATCACAGGGCACCTACTTGATTAGGGTTTCCCTTGATTAATTAAGCCAATTAGGTGGCTTTTAGCATCAATCAAGTTACAACGTACAAATCTAAAACAAACTCTACAAAGATAAGGGAATAGTGCAACTTCAGAAGATATAAAATGTATAAGGTTTGAACTAGTCACATCATCACCACATGATACTTGTAGAAATTCCATTCACAAGGCCATAACCAATATCACATCACTGTGGGATCTCAATCCTTCAATCATATTACTAGAGGATATCACCTCACAATTGGAATCAATCCTTCACTATGTCATAGGACCCATCACATCAATAGGATCTCATCACATCTCATCAAGGATTATACCCAACACCTTGTATCACATAATAATCATCATTTCATCTGCAAGGTTATGGGCTCATAAACAAAAGAGAGAAAACATTATAATATGATAACCACTTCAAGAGAGAGAAGCAAACATGTCACATGACCCAACACTATGGTTAGGATCCCTTAAATAACCGACTAGGGTTTTATAAATTTAGTCAATCACCAAACCCTAGGTACACCATCTCCCACTTTCTTGGAGAATATTAGGGTTATGAAACATGTTTAGAGTTAATTTAATAATCATTCAAACTGCACTATACAAGAATCATTACTTGCTTACTCATATACATGTATTGATCATATGGTTAAGTATCTGTCTTGACCATCATACACATATGTGTCTCAACCACCCATGAAGAAAGTGACTCGACAACTTTCACCAAAGGTGCCTCAACCGCAACAAACATGGATTGCTGAATGAAACATAACAACATGCCTCGACCCCCCATGGAGTAGTGTTTTGACCACCCATTAGAGAACATATATCGACCCAAAATAAAGCTTGTCTCAACCTCAAAGCAAGGACATGTCTTGACCAAAACTCAATAAGACTCACGAACACTACGCATTATCAAGCATGTATCCTGATCAAAATTAGGGCACTTGTCTCGACCCCAAACTAGAAGCAACATCGCGACAAAAACACCAATCATCATAGTGTCCCGACCCAAACCAGAAGCAACATTGTGACCAAAACACCAATCATTACATTGTCTCGACCCAAGAAGAAACAAGGTGTAGTGACTACTAATATCAAGCTACAACCAAGGCAAATGACCACCATCAAAATAGGAATTAACCAAGATCAAAATAGAAGATAATCACTGCCAAAATTGGAGATAACACAATGGAAAATCCATCGCCTCCAAGGAGGAAAACTTCATACAAAATTTCTCATTAAAAACCCTAAAACATGTGCCATGAAACCACCGTGAAAGAACCTCATGCAAAAGAGATAAAACACATTTAACATATGCAAAAAAGAACCTGAACTTCAAGATACATCAAGGTACACGAGAATCATATATGTGACCAAAACCAAGATCAAAACATAGGAAGGAAATGACCATTACGCCACCATCTCCAAAATCAGGTACCTCACATTCGGGTTATGGATTCCAAGAATACTAATCATGATAACTACCATTATTAAAGTACTAGAGCATGGTATCATCTACTAGTTTGTTAGGGAAATGTTTTAGAGAAATAATCAGTAACGAGTAAGTATGGAAAGGTGCAATAATAGATAGGGTAGAGAGTTATATAACCCATCTTTAGGAAGATCAAGTCCAAGGATCACAAGCTCCTAGCACACGATCACCAAGGGTGATGAAGCTCCACCAAAATCTCCACTCTCAGCCACAAGATCACCTCAAGAAGAAGAATATACTAAGGTCAAGGATAGATCAAGAAAAGAGGGCAAGAAACCCTAGTCCAAATCATAAGAAGAAGGGAGAAAGAGATAAGAAACTTCCTCTCACCTGGGTACCACCTGGTCAAGACATGGCCTATGACCCTTGTGATGAGGAGTTTCTCTCCAAAATGTCCACCATGGATGATCCATGGTCTAAGGCTGAGAAACAAGAAGAATATGGGGTAGAAGGTCAAAGGAAAACGTCACCAAAGAAAGCATACACTTATCATGGTTGAAGATGATCTAAAAGTCACCACAAGCACCAAGGGAAGGTTGATCGATGGCCAAAGCAACTAGATCAGCACTCCTTAGCTCGAAAAAGCTCCAAGGTTGGCTACAAGCAAGAGGAAGAAGAAGGAGGGATGAAAGGGATACAAGGTCGAAGAGGAGAGGGGTTATATAAATGAAGCAGGAAGGAAGTAGGGTGGAGAAGAGGTGTCAACACCTAAAGGAACAAAAGGGACAGTTGTCCACCCAAGAAATACACATGTAACCACTTAAACCTTGCATGTACGAGATGATGATACAACCTATTTTAGGTCTCAACCACTTATCCCCCCAACATTTGGCTTCAGTCGCAAAACCCCAAGGAGGTCAAAACAAGATCACCAAAGCACCCCCTATTCGAGACAAAAAGGTCACCAACATACTAGGTCGAGACACTTCATAAGAAGACAACTGTCTCGACCTAAGACTCACCAAGAACACCATGGTCGAGGCAAAACCTCCCAGAGAAGGTTTCTTGATCGAGACACTCGCAAAGAACCCCCCTCAAGGTCAAGATAAGGGTCAAGGCACTCAACAAAGCACACATGGTCGAGACACTCAAAACCCTAGAAACCATAATCACCTCTAGTGATACCACCACTCATCCAAGTCTAAACCAAGGAGCCCCAAAGAATAACGTTCTCCCTCATGAAGCCAAGAAAGAGAAGGTACACACTAGGCATGAAAAATAGAAAGATAACCCTCAAACATGGGTGAATTACAATTTGGCCCAAAACAAGCACACAAACACAAACCTCTTCCAAACAAACTCAAACTAGAAATTTGAGCTCTCCACAATCTATAAAAATATCTCAAAGAATTACATTATGGTCCTAAGCACTTAATCAGGACAAAACAAATAGGGTTAGCCCAAAACCCAGGTCAGGGTCTTACATTGACCATCTAGATCACAATCAATCACCTGGTTAAGAACAAGATAACATACATGTATTAGACTCTCATCATTAACCCTAATTAGCTTCATTTTAGGGTTTTGGTCAAGTTAAGTTACAAGTTTCTTATTCGCACATTTGATGATCCTCTATGGATCTAGATGACATCACAAAGGTGTGCTTCAAGTTTCATTTCATTATGATGTTCCATTCATTTTATATGTTCATTTTAAGGTTCATGTCACTTAGGTACATTCTAGGGTCAAAATATTCCTAATATAACAAACAAGATAAGGGTTCATCAAGTCAAGAGATTTAACCACGATATGATATTATAACAACAAGTTAGGGACAAGATTAGAATATCCAAAACATGGGTGGATAGTCACCTAAGCCTTTACATCATTATCCAAAATTGGTACTAACATACCAACCTACATCCAATGACTAACATACAAGACTTATATCATTAGGGTTCATCATACAACCTAAGGGGGACCTCCATATCAAAAGAACCAAGAATAATAGAGTCATCTCTGAATTGAAGAGGGGGAAGCATACAAATCAAAACCACACCAAGATTAGGGCACAAGGGAGACAAACAAGCAATATGGACATTTACGTCAGAAGGTGCACATACATAATTATTCCAGGAGTGGGGTTGTTCTTAGTCCATTGGGTATCATCAACTCACAAATTATTGATTTCGGAGATTACTATAGTAATTGGGTGCATGAAAAGGCCAAAAACACCATTTGATTAGGGTAAAGTCATACATCGACATAAAGGGGTCACATCATGAATTTGGTACAATAGAGAGAAAACATAGCTTGAAAGGGTTCCATAAGGTGATATTGCGACATAGAGAGGCATATGGCACTAATTTCAAGGTTGGTCTATCACTAGTCCACATTATGAAGCAAGAGTATTATAATAGAATAAGGTACATCATTACTAGTCAAACAAGTCACATAATAGCATTTAGAGTCATTGAGGGGAAAAGGTGTGATTAGGATATTCATGAAGTTTCAAGATATACAACAGTTACTAAATTAGTGAGAAAGAGTGCCAAAGTGCATTAAAGGCTCAAGCTTCATCATAAAGATACATTATTAGTCTTCATCAAACATGAAGTTAGAATATCTATGAAATCAGGAGAACAAACATTGACATTAGGATCTAAGACCAATCCCATTGTGTAGATCTCATTGAGAATATTGATTTTCATATATTATATGTTATATTTTGCCAAAGGATTACAATGTTATCATTATTTGAAGATCTTGATTAAAAACTTAGGAGAAGCAACCAAGTGTTACCTTAATTGCATTTTGCCCTATAGAATAGTCAATCTGATGGGCATACGTGATACTTTGCTCTTGCATCTATGTGTTGGGGGTCTATTTGGAAGGTAGTAGCAACCAATCCTCCTGCATCTCTTTGAGTCACATTCATCGGTCACCCAGGCACCAATTCAACCGCCAACCGCAATTCGCCACCTTCCTCACCCACTGTGTTGGCGGGGCACAACTCCCTTTATGAGATTCCCCTACTCCATGCACTGAAAAAGGGGATGAATAGGGGAGTCCACCCTCCTACTACAATGGTGCTACCCTACCCACAATAACTGCTTGGGGTGGTCAGACGTGTACGGAGCTTCGTCCATGACTTCACTGCTCGTCCTTTGGAGCTGCACGATCGACCATCCTTCTTCACCTACTTACCATGTTGGGAGAAGGTATTTGGCCATCCAGTTAATGCACTACCCAGGTGCCACTAGGCCTACTGGCCTTTCCCTTCAGGGGAGACCACTGAAGCAAGGGCTTAGGAGGTTGCCAATGCTGGCACCTTGGTTGCTTTTGCATGAGCACGCAGCAAGGCTTGAGAAATCTTCCTACATCTCGGATGGGTAATAGAAGGGGAAGAGTTGGAGGCAAGAATAAGGCGGGATCAGAGAAAACCAAAAGGAAGGAGAGAGAATAAAGGGAAGTTGGAAACTATAAAAAGAGTGAGAGGAAAAAGAAAATAAGTGTTGGGAAGGGGTTGCAAATGGAGCAAAGGGTTAGGGTCTAGTGTGGTTGTCCACATAGAGGTCACCTTTCATTACTCGATATGGCTGGAGTTGGAGGACAACCCTCCTTTCCTCACAATCCTTTCCTAAAATGGAAGACTAGAGTCTCAAGTCCACTCAAACTCTCATGGACTGTGTGTGGCTTCTGGGCCAAAAGGGGCCAACATGAGCTTAGGAAACCTTGAAATTGGTTTAAGAGGAGGTTTAAAATTCCAAATTATACTTTGGTATCCGAAAATTCATTTTTCATGATTTTTATATTATTTGATAGAAAATTGAGAAGTCTACAACATGAAATTCATTAGTGAACATCATATTCATATTGACTAGTTTCAATGTATCATGCAAGATGGTGACTCATTAACTTACAAAACTTAGATAATAGTCCACATTCATGTCACATATTGTGAAATTGAGCATTGATGTAATCAAATTGGAGTGTCACAACACTCAAACCATGAAATTGATATCCAAACTAGACCATGGTTCATCATAGAGTGAGAAAAAGCATAATCAAAGAGCAAGAGAAAAAAATAGGGTTGTCACATATATGCACCCAAAAATGAATAAAAAGTTTCTAAAGATGTCTAAATAGCACCCAAAAATGTGCTAAAAGCATCGAAATTGATGAATACGTGGTCAGAAAAAAAGCTCTTGAAAAAAAATGAATATACACCCAAAGATGGAAAAAAAGTGCTCGAAGATGGCCAAATAGCGCCCAACAATGGCTACAAGAGCTCAAAATTGATGAATACATGTCCAGAAACAAAGCTCTTGAAAAATATGAATATGTGCCCCAAAATGGCTAGAAAGCGCTGAAAGATGGACAAATAGCACCTCCAAATGTCAAAAAGCACTCAAAATCACTAAGGCGCCCAAAATTGTTATCGTTGTTGATTAGTTCATCATGTTTTGGGGCGCCATTAAGCTATTTTATTATATCAACTATACATTTTTGGGTGTCAACTATATATTCATGTTTTGGGAGCCATCAAGTTGTTCTTGGTTGTCAAACACATCTATTTGGGCATCATTATGTAGTTATCGGTTGTCAATTACCCTTAGCTATGAATTAGCACATACGATATTTACTTAAGGAGCCATTATTATGATTCTGGGTGTCAATGAACTATTTCTAGGAATCAATTAACCATCTCTGGGTGTCAATTAGCCATTTATAGGCATCATTAAGTTGTTGTTGGGTGAGAAGTACCTTACACCCTATTTATTGCGTACAACCATATTTGGGCTATGTTAGGTCTTTCTTGGGTGTCAAACAAACGTATTTGGGTGCCATTTTGTTGTCTTTGGTTATCAATTACCTTAGTCATAATTTAATATATACAATATTTACCTGGGCACTAATTTTAAAATTTTGGGCATCAATGAACCATTTTTCAGCATCAATGAACCATCTCTGGGTGCCAATTAACCATCAGGTACTAATTCATTTGTGGATTTATTAATTTTTTGGGTGTAAAACATTAATTTTTGGGCTCCATTAAGTTGTTGTTGGATGTTAAGTAATCTTAAACTCTATTTAATGGGTACAACCATATTTTAGCACCATTAAGTTGTTCTTTTTTATTTACGAGAGAACCGCCCCCGTAGAAGTGCCACAACCATGAATTTTTTATTTACGAGAGAACCGCGCCATTAAGTTGTTCTTGGGTGTCAAACAAACCTATTTGGGTACCATTATGTACTTTTTAGTTGCCAATTACCTTAGTCATGATTTAACACATGCAATATTTTCTAGTGCTCCATTTTTATACTTCTGGGTGTCAATGAACCCTTTTTGGGCGTCATTGAACCATTTCTAGGTGTCAATTAAAGCACCAATTCATCTTTGGATGTTTTAATTATTCCTTTTTTGATATTTGGCCAACATATTATTTTTCCTCTCCAGTTTAGTCCTGATTGAATGAATTTTTTTATCACAAATGTTGTAGTTTTTATTTCGTTCAAAAATTCACCATAGTTTAAAAATTATAAACAAAATGATTTTTTCTCTCATCACATCACCTTTACATACCACTATAAAATTTTATGTCTATAAGCATAACAAATTTATTTGTTTTTTTTCATAACCTCCACCAATCACCTAATTAACGGTTGCAACGTCATCCTCTCAAACCAACATTCCCCCCAACCTTTTTTTGGACCGATTTGGATAGTGTTGTTGTAGGATGCAACATGTCGGTTGTTGATTGGAACAGAAAGGAGAAGTGAGAGATATGGGGATAGCAGGAGGCAAAGGTGGTTTTGAGCTGTGCATGATGAATGTAAGAGAGTATAAGCATGCTAGAAATTTAGTTCATACAAATGCATGATAGGTCTCCCAAGTACTTCCCTTAACATCCTTTATTAGTAGATCCTTACTTGGTTTCCAATAGAATATAGATGAATTGCAACTATACAAGCTATCACAAGGAGGAACGGATTTCAAATGGACATATTGATTGATGTATGTACTATGAGTTATACATCCCTTAATATAACCATGTGACAATTAGGGCATCCCATTATATAATACCCTCGATCTGCACCATATGGCCAACCCACAAATTTAGTATGTTGTCCTTCTAGGGCAATGCTTGTAATAATTGACATCATGTGATTTTTTTGACAATGTGGCACATTACATTAGATAAGGGCTACCATCATTGTCTCGTGATGTAACGAAGAACATGTAGGAGTTAGTTCGCTAAATAGACTGTTCCTAGCAAAGCCCCATTTGAAGGATCTAGAGGGAGATTGTAACCATCAAGAAGAGAGATAAACATACAATAAAACCATAATCGATAAGGGGATAAAAGTTTTAATAGAGGATGATCTCCTTATAAGTATCACCATAACAAAAACGAAAAAAAAGACCAACAACCTAAAAAATGTGAATCTATCTAGTAATCTTTGTGCAATATTTAGTTCATTAGTGGATTCATCTAATGGGGAGTAATTGAGATAGAGCATCACCCCCACTAGATGAGTTGAATGTGACATCTTGATGGTTTTTAGCTAGGTTTAGAGATTCCTAAATTTTGGTTTGTAAATTAAACCTAGAATGAAGTCGTAATAATTACATTGAAATTTGATTGAAGTTCAAATGAATAACCTACCCAAATGTGGCATAACATGTTATTTCTTTCCAAACAAATGGACCATGTTGTCTTACTAATGGATAGAATACAATAGGGAAAAGGGTATAGATTGAAGAAGCTAGATAGGTGGACACTATTGCTTTGTTGATGTGTGATTTGTTAGGAATTGAACTGTTGTTCTTGTGAAGTAAGAGGTCAAAGTAGGTTTTTAGATTGCCAGACACCATATATTGAGGGTAAATGTGTTGTCAAAGAAGATATGTTATTTTGTTTATGATCAACATTCACTAATGATGATGTTATATTGGGAAGATGAAAAGAGAGTTATGAACAATTATGCCAAATAAATGAGAATTTTCCTTTTATGTAGTTGACACCAAGCATAAATTGTGGAGTAGTAGTTTAATAAATTTGACCAAGGAAAAATCAATTTTCATATTAGGGAACAAAGGTTCATGAGTATGAAGCAAGTTGATCGGGTATTGAGAATCTATATGCCCGAACCTTCTTGTTTGGATAAAACCAGGTAGAAAATTTGGTAAGACATGTTTTTATATGATTAAAGACAATATAATATAAACTTATCAGTGATACCAGATATTTTCTTTGGTAGGGGGAGCATCTCATGAAGTAGGAATGCATGTTTGTTCGTACAACACTAAAAATAGTAAGTTGATCAACCCTTGTAAGGGAGGAAGCTACCAACCAAAGAGTATATTTCTTAGATATCTATTATGGAGTTCAATATGGATATGGGAAGGAGGGGGGTAGTAGAAGGTGTTGGTTATATGCCCTAAGAGCTATCATGTAATGGTTGTAAAAGGGTATTTGTACTTGATTTGTTCATTTATATCTGAAGTTACACTTATTACCATTGTTTAGTATTGAGATAATGACTAAAATTAATAATGTCTTAAGAATGCTATCACTTGATGACATACAGTTTGGGTTGGACCTGATTATGAGATCATGTGTATAGGAAGAGTTCTCATTCTTCTTATGTCCCTAGTCGATTATTATTGTGGATAGTATAGGAAAACAATAATACACTAGACTAGCATGTATGGTGAGTTATGATTATGTCTCTTTATTCATGATATTGGATATCGACATAGGTTTATGGGTACATGTTAGAGAACAAGTTGTACAGGATCGACCCACCTTAAGTTTGACACATGGATGTCATGTAATGACATGTCACAGTCATATCTAAAAGTGAGAGTGATGACTATGATCCTTAGACTTCAAGTAATCTTAGTAACACATGTCGTTCTATGTACTTTGACACTAGCCCAACTGACTCTAAAATACTAGTTGCCAAAAAGGTGGTGATTGGGTAAACTGTGACACATGGGGCATAGTGTGAGTGATCTACATGGAATATGTCCCTCGTTTAGAGTGATATCCCTAGACACTTGATAAGTGAGAATGTGAAATGAATGGCCATGCTTATCTGAGTCAATATATAATATTGAGCTCATATTATCTTAAATTTTGTGCTCTAGTTCAAGTAACATAGATTGAATGTTAAGAGTATGACATTCCATGCCTTCAGTTCAATCTGTATATGTGAGATAAAAGGATTAAATGGTCAGGATGACATTTTTCACTTTACATGTTGTAGTTGTTCTTCAATACATTCCTATGTCTTGGGTGGCAATAATGTGTCACTAGGCATCAATCTTTTCTTGTGTGCTTTTGAACATCACTATCAATATAATCAGGAACCTATCAGGTCACATGCATATGGATGCATAAGGGAATTGAAGTTCACAATCGAACATACAATTCTGCATTGTGGTTATTATTTCCCTAATTCTAATCATATTAGTTCACATAGTAGGGTATTGGTACTAGTATATAGTAGGAATGTAATATCGAATCTCAAAAAGTCATCAACTACAAATGTAGAATATAAAAGACAAATAATGATCATAATATGTTTATACATAAAAACATGGTTATCAGGATAATACATCATAATGGATTTATTATCTTAATGCTAATCATGTGACCACTAATGCACATGAGTTAAAATGATAAAATATAGACATTGTAGCTTCAAAAGTTATCAATAAGTGAATTATACATAACAAACTTATCTTTCTTAATAGTTAAAACTATAACATACTGAATCTTGGGTATATTCTTGGTTTAGCCTTAGTGTAAGTTTCTCATAACCCTTATATCCTATTTGTACTTGATGATTAATTGTGAAAATAGTAATGGTTTGGAATATAATTGAACACTAATTATGCCAATGTAAGGTTATGTGCATAAATGTTAGTGGATGTTTCAATGGGGATCTAAAATGTAATTTAATAATTTAAGTGGGATAATTATAACATAAATTAGACCTAGAACTTTCTATGGCCTTTCAGAATGAGAAAGAGAAAAAGGAACAAATAGAAAAGATATAAACATGAAAATGTGGCATTAAATTTTCTAATTTGATAAGAAGTGATAATGTGTGTAAATTACCTAAAAATCATAAAAGGAAAACTCAAAATATAATTCTAAGCCCAAATTCATTTTCCTTGAGTTAAAGTTTACTTGAATGACAAGTTTCACAATTTTAAAAAATTAATAATTATCTTTGCATTAGTTGGAATTGAAAAATATGAGGTTTTCTCCAAATTATTAAATAAATTATTAAATGACATGAAAAGTGTAAAAAAACCTCAAATTCGTAATCTTCATGTGAAAATGAGTCTATATGTGAATTTTCATCTGATTTGAACAATCTTAAATATTTTATCTTGTCTAGGAGAGAGAAAATGTTTTAAATACCAAAAGTACTAGATAATATGTTGAAAAAATTAATTAATGTCAAAATCCTATTCCTCGCGTTGATTATTGCTTATAGGCCAAGTTTCATATTTTTATAAGGTTTCTAGATGCTTCTAATTCATTAAAAGGATAACATAAGTAATAAGATTTAAATGTATGAAATAAAATATAAAAGCCTTCAAAAAAATAATATAATGCCAAATTCCTATTCTACATGTTAAAATAGACCTTTGGGTGAATTCTTATCCAATTTGAAAAATATTTGATGAGAAGGTGAATTTAGGAGAGATAAAGTATGTAGAACCTTCAAATCATTAATTAAAATAACAAACAACTTCAAAAAATGAAACTAATGGTAGATTCGTGTCTAACAAACTTAATATGACTTGTGGGTGAAGTTTTATTAATTTTGGAGTATCTTAGATTCATTAATGCATTAGGAAAGAGAAAAAGGATTTGCTTAATTAATAAAATAAAAGTCCTTAAAAGTCAAATCAAATTACATATTCAGATTCTTCATACTCCAATTTGCCTAGATGCAAAATTTTATTAATTTTGGAATTCATTTGTACCCTCAAATTAGGAAAGAGAAAAAATTAAATAATTATATACAGAACTATAGTTTGAATTGGTTTTGACAATGAAATTAAATGTCTTGCATCTGGGTTTCTTTTTGGTGGATGCACGTGCCTTGAACACTGTCAGATCGAGATCCAATGCCTAGCGGGTTGCCATCAACCTCCCGCCCAAAAAGGAAACAAGTGCCACATATATGGATTTTATTTTTGCGGTTTCTCTCTCTGTGGTCGATGATTTTTTGAGATTTTTGGTGCAATGGAACCGAGAGAGGATTCTGCACCTACCCTACTCATGGACTATGGTACCCAATTTTAGAAACACCCAAATCTCCTATGTAGAGCATAGTGGCCACCTTCCTATTCTCTGGCACACTCACCCACACCTATGTACATTGGTGCCTATGGCTTCATCGCACCTTGCTAAATTGTCCTCCCCTTATATTTCCTTTGTGTTGTTGTGATCTTCTACCAACAGCTCATGGTTTGTCGGACTGGTTATGGTATTGCGACACCTCTTCCTCGTTGTGCACTTCTCCAGCCTTTGATTTCATCTCGTGGTAAGTTAGTGGAGTCCTCATATTTTTTTTCATGCCTTCAAATCATTGATTCATAGCTGAAACATGTTTTGCCAAAAACACACATGAGCTACTACTCCTAGCTCAAATCCATGGCCTTGACAAGGGAGAAGGAGCATCCAGGCAAGTTTCCTTATTTTCCCCTCATTTATCTAATTTTCTATGTTTTCTCGCCAAGAGTATAATAGTCTTTTTATGGAATTTTTTTCCTTTGGACAAATCCACAGGGTGTTGACCGATGACTTGGCCATCTATGATTGGGCCAGATCATGCTATCCCATCTTCTCTCTCCCTCTCACAGGTATCTACACCTACGTGGCTTTTTAGGATTTTCTGATTAGTCTAGTTTTGAAAAATCATAACTAAATCCTTGATTATCCAAAAATTTCAAATAAATACTCATTGGATTCAAAAAAATATTCTTTATCTAATGTTATAATTTTTATCACCTAATTCAAAATTAATTAACATGTGAAGTTTAATGGATTTTCCTAATTGGTTATAACTTATAAAATCCATAACTAAATATATATATGCCAAAAAAATATAATAAAATATGTTTTTGACTCAAAAAAGATTAACTAAAATATGGCATGATTTTGATAACCTAAATTACATGTGAAGAAAAAGGTGATTTTAGGGTTTGAATAATCAATGTGAAATTCACCAAAAATCTACATATATGGTTAATAGGTTCTTTGGAGGCGTAGACTTGGACCTAGACTTAACTTTGGATAGAGTAGAGTCTGAAGTGAGGTATGTTTGCATCCCCTGTTATTATTTTTTAGAAATAACCTATCTTTATCATTTTCTTGGTCCTATGGACAATACGCTTCACAATATTCCTTCATTTGAGAATTACAGTTCATGTGAACTACTTTATTTGGTTCAAATCTTGTGATCATAATTAGGCATTCTCTTGGTTGTTATTATGCTTCATTCAGGATGGAACTCTATATGATGAAATGAGATGTCTTTTCCCACTTATGAGGTGGATGCATATGTTGGTCACTTATGTGGTGACCACTTTGGTATAATCTGACTACACTTTCTACTTTCCTCTATATTTAACATGAAATGTGATTCAGTAGCATTAGAGTAGTGTAATTGCATTGGTTTTTGGGTTATGTGCCCTTATTATATTTTTTTGGGATGGAGGTGGCCCCATACCCGGGTTTCAAATTTATGAGGTTTGGAAAACTTTATATATATTTAGAATTTGGGTATGTGCCATTCTCTATCAGGTTTCAAGTTTATGAGACTTGGCTGACTTTGTTGTTATATTTTTCTAGGGCTATGCTTATCTCTCATGCATGTAGGTTGACGTTATGGATGATGGGTTATGTGCCCTAATCTCATGATATATTCTTATGTCAAACAAGTTTATTGTTTTATTTATGGCAAGTATTCTATTGTTATCGTTAGTTTGCAAATCATTTCTCTTGATACCCACTTGGGTTGTCCTTTACTTTTCTATGGGAAAACTTCTATATTTGATGTCCTTTATTTCATAAATATTGTTCAAATTCCTTTTTGGTATCCACATGCCAACCTTTGCTGATGTCTTCTATTTTTCTCTCCTTACTGGGGTATGCTTCCAACCCTAGGTGAAGGATATGGAGGATGTGGCATGTAGTCTTGAACTTAGCTTAAGGAGTTAAAGCTTGGAGACAAAGTCGTTATGGTTTAGATTTCCCTCTTGTAGATCCTTATGTTGTACCATACATGTAAATCCTATGTGGGAGATTAAGATGCACATTTTCAAAACTCTTGGAACTTTGATAATATTCATAATTTTTATTCCTCTGCTAAACTTTGGTTGTTTTGAATACCATTAACAAGATTTGAAAATTTTACACCAACTCCATCATACCTATTGGTCATGTTTGGACTGGAGGTTCTATTCTTTAAATTTTTAGTAGGGAGTGGATCCCCTATGGGATCCCACTCCTTACAACCTGGTATCAGATCCCATGGTAGTCAGAATCTGACTATTTCAATTTTGTCTCCCTAATTAGAAAACTTGTCTTACATAGTCACCCTTTAGGTGAGGTGTCTTCCCTATAATTTCCGAAGTTGTTCATGAGCTGATGAAATGTTGATATGAGATACACATCAGAATCATGATTAGTGAGCCCTTATGTGAAGAATTTTTAGGTAATATTACACTACCATATAGGATTATGGTGATATGTATCTTTGGATGCAATAAGATTTTACTTGAGGATGGAATCAGATTATGAGGATGAGGTAATTGTAGGATAAGGAGATCTTATTATGGAAAATTGTGACTTGGTTTTTGTAACTGATTTTAGATCCATCTTTTTTTATGTCGAATATATTTCATCGCAAAAAAATTACTTTCCATTATAACATTATATGTACAAAGAATTTTTTATTTTATTTATCGAAATTTTCATAAGCATAGTCACAATGAAGAGATATGTGAAGAAGAGAAACCCTAGAGTTAGAGTAGAATATAAACCCTAGTTTTGTCTAGAAGAAGTGACTAGGAAAAGGTGGAATAATATAAAGGTGAATTGGACCTACCCTTTGTACCCTATGACTTTTTTGATGTGAATCTTAGGTTCGTTAGGTTAGTGACACAAGGACCTAAAGATCAACCCTAATTGGTTATGACCTTTTTTTTGGATGCGTTTACAACATAAAACCCTAAAATATTCATAATGAAAAGATGCAAAGTGATCACAGTACCTTGATGTTGTGTAGCTTGACTTGTTAGGATAAACCTTTTAGGGGGTAGAGAGTAGTTGGTTGATGTTGTATGAATGAACATATTTTGAGGACAAAATCCACTTTAAGGGGTGGAGTGTTGTAACATACTGAAATTTGGGTATATTCTTGGCTTAGCCTTAGTCTAAGTTTCTCATAAACCTTATATCCTTATTGGCTTTGATGATTAATTATGGAAATATAAATTGTTCAGAATATAATTGAACACTAATTTTGACAATGTAAGGTTATGTACATAAATATCTTAGTAGATGTTTCTGTAACATACTGGATCTCAAACCCCACCCTAGAAGTTTGATCTCTTAGACTTAGCCAAACATGGTTGAGGATAAATCTAGTTGATGTTAAATATAACCCTAATTAGATAATGCGTACTAATGCAACATAATTTTCTTACATTAGTCTTAGACCGATAATAGACACATAATATTTGTCATGTGAAATATAATCATGATAATAACCACACATAATTCATTTGGTGATAATAAGATGTTAATTGAATAAGTAACTATGATAATTGGCCACTATGAGCCATAAGGTATATATCAATAAAATAAGTTCCAAAAGTCAAATATAAATCTAGATTGATGTTCCTTGGGTCCCAATTGCCTTGGGAATCAAGTTTCACACTATTCCCATTATAATAATTAATTTAATTCAAATTAGAGAAGAAGACCTATGCTTTTCCTCAAAATACAAAATAAAATAACAAATGACTCCAAAAGTGGAAAATAATCTTAGATTCAAAATTACTTGTCAAAATGAGTCTACTTGTGAATTTGCATCTAATTTGATCAATGTTAAATATTTTATTTTATTCAGGAAACAGAAAATGATTTAAAGACCTAAAATATTAAATATAAGTTGAAAAAAATCAACTAATGTGAAAATAGTGTTTCTCACATTTATTATTGCTTATAGGCCAAGTTTCATATTTTTAGAAAGTTTCTAGATGCCTCTAATAAATTAAAAGGATAAAATAAGTGATAAAATTTAAATGTATTAAATAAAATAATAAAAGTCTTAAAAAAATAAATAATACCAAATTCGTGTTCTACAGGTTAAAATATATCATTGGATGAATTTTGACTCAATTTGGAAAATATTGGATGAGAAGAAAAATTTAGGAGAGAGAACACGTGAAAAACCTTCAACTCATTAGTTAATATAACAAACAACTTCAACAAATGAAACTAATGGTAAATTCATATCCAACACATTGAATATTAATTGTGGGTGAAGTTTCATAATTTTTGGGTGATCCTAATGTACTTAATGAAGGAGGAAAGAGAAAATAATTTTTGAATTATTTAACCCATTAAAAGTCTAAAAAGGCAAATCTAATTTTATATTCCAAATCTACATACTTTAATTAGGCACTATGCAAAATTTTGTCTAATTTTGGTTTTGTTTGCACCCATAAATTTATAAACAAAGAAAAGGAAATAATTAATACAACCCTTTATTCAAATCTTATTCTGAATATAGTTACCAATTTCATGCTCTATAACCCAAAATTAGGGCTTCACATACCTTTACTCTGTATCAAGATTAGGATTTCATATCAAGGTGTCACATATCATTACATAACATTATCTTGGGTTAGAGTTTCACATCACATCATTGCATTAGGGTTACACTTGACATCACCCTCAATTAGGGTTTCATATGACATCACCCTCAATTAGGGTTTCGCATGACATCACCCTCAATTAGGGTTTCACATGACATCACCCTCAATTATGGTTCCACATTTCATCACCCTTAATTAGGGTTTCTCCATTACCCTAGATTAGGGTTACACCCATCAATGCCCTCAATTCGGGTAGGGTTCATCAACTTTCTCAATTAGGGTTTCATGAATTCTTTATCAAGAATCATACCATAATTACATGTTTTATTCATATTGCTAGTATTGAGGATTAATCACTACATGTTTATCACTCATGTATGGATTCCTCTCTATCTCATCCTCTCTAGGATTTTGATCACTTCAAACTTAATTAGATTAGGTCAACTCCTCATTTAGATATACACACTTAGAGTTAATTTAGTATGTTGGGATGTGGCTTCCATAAGCATCAAGGTTAATCATTCAAAAGGTACTAATCACTTAAGTACCTTGAAGGTACAACCATTGTAATTACCTTTGATAGACATTAACAACAATCATGTAGTTGATTGTACTAATATGTCTTGACTCAATTAGACCTTCAAACGGTCTAGAAGTACCTTGACCTCCATTCAGTATTGAGGTGCTTGACCTCCATTCGGTCTTGCCTTACTTATTCAATCAGTTTTGAAACCATTTGATCAATTTATTATTGAAACCGAATGAACCCTAACCGGTTTGTGAACAATTGCCCTTCAAACAGTCTAAGGACCGTTTGGACTCAAACGGTCTCAAGGCCGTTTGGTCCAAACCATCATGAAACTGATTGGACCAATTTGGTTTCCTCCAATCAATCAATTGATTTTAGGGTTTGTTCTATTGAATCAATCAACAATTGAACCATTGGGAGTACATTCAATTACAGCCCTTGGATTTCCAACTATCCATCATATCTTTTAAACTCCAAATGGTCTTGAGACCGTTTGGACCATCAACCAAGTAATTGATCCAATCCAATTAGAAATTCTTCAATCGATAAATTAGGGTTTGCAATCCACTGATCATCCTTCTAAATATAATTATAATCAAATCAATTTGAGCCATTAAATCTTCATCAATCACATCAGCAATTAACCCCAAACGGTTTTGAAGTTTAATTTACCCATTCGGTCTTGAGATCCATTACCCATTTGGTTTTGGACTCAATTAACCATTTGATCTTGAAGTCAATAACCCATTCAGTTTTGAAGTAATTTATCCATTCGGTCTTGAACTCAATTGCCCATTCGGTTTTGAAAGTGAATCTATTCAATCGATTTTGAAACCGAATTACCTCACTCGGTTTTACAAACCGTTTGCCCCTTCCTTGGTTGAGGTACGTGCTTAAGATTACATCATCATCTTCAAGCTTCAAACCTTCGAAATCAGTTGCAATTCTTATGGGTATTTCAATAACTAATTAAAAGGAAATCGAGAGAGTAGAAAGGTTCAACATAAATTGAATGAATTGCAAGCAATAATGACATTTAAGGGTTCAAGTTATATAACCCGCCTTCAAATCTGAATCCAAGCTTCAAGCGCCATGTCGTCAATGGTGAATGAAGCTCTCTCAACTACCCAAGTCCCGTTCTCAAGTCTTTGAGTGAAAGGATTGGCTAGAGTTGAAGATTGAATGAAGAAAAGAAGAAATCAAGAATTGATTTTCGATTTCCACCACGAAATCAAGGTTGGAGATGACTATGGAGCTTACCTATAGGTTGGGGCATGTTCCCTTGTTTCTCCTAAGCTCCTTTGTGCACTGACAAAGCAAGGAAAGAAAGAAGGGTCGAAAAAGCTTTTCATTTGAGTTGGAAATGAGATGTTGATAAGGGAATTCAATGAGAGAGAAAGTGATATAATAATCCTTCAATTCCCAAACTTTGTGCCACATGCTCCCCTCAATCCCTTGCATACGAGGCTATATTCCGCACCTTCTAATTCCTCTTCATTATCCATGAATTAAAAGAAAACAATTTAAGCACCTTAACCATTATAATAATAATATCCAAAATTGAGTGGATATTACTTTTCCTTTAACTAATGTGAGTGGGCTCTCCACTCACTTTAGATATTTTGTTGCCTTTGCAAGGCACAAGGACGTCCATGCTTATTCGAATTCAACCATTACACTTTTGGTTGAAAGGAAATTCAATTAATATATTTATTTTTGCATTAAATTGAATCAGGGTTTCAATTATGCTTAAATCTTGATTATTTTAATATCAAGATTCTCTCTCCTCCAAAGTGATTCAAATGAGACGCCCCTCTCATTTTATTTTCTCTACATGATGCCAAGAAACAAGAGGGACTCATTAGAGGTGGTAATTTGCATATTGAACCCTAGGTTTTGGGTAAATTGCTCATTACACCAAAACTAGGTTTTAATGCACAAACATTGCTTAATAAGCTCTTTCTTGGTGCTCAGGCTTTCACAAGCCTTTCCTCTACATCATTTTCATTCTTATGATGCTTCAACACTTGAGGAACATTTTATCATGTAATATTTGCAAGTTAACCCCTCAACTTGGGTAATTTGTACTTTAATCCAAAACAAGTAAAACATTGTTTCAACATTATTTAAAAAGGACTAAAATTGAAACATCAGTTCCTCTTGAGCCTTAATTACTTTTCAAGAGATAAGAGAAAGCATATAAATGACTTACTTAAGCAAAAACTCTAGGGTTAAGTCTTAACCTAGGTCAGGGATGTTACAATTATAAACCCCTAACAAGGATTTCGTCCCCGAAATCCTAGGTAAAGGAAGACATATATTATTTATTCATCATATCATCAAGTCTCCACATAACATCTTAATGTCTTGTAGTTGCCATAGAACTTTGATTAACACAAGGTTCTTCCACACAAGATTATTATTAAACTTTGTCATATAGGACACATACTCCATTGTCCTTTTTCATTATTGACTGTAGAGTCAACTCTGTGTCAGATAGCAATTTTCTTTGTCAGGGATACATTTTGTCACCCACTTGTGACTACAAGTATTATCATATATTTGTTGTGCCATCCAATCTACTGACCCAATATTAAACTTTCTTATTACTTGTACCAACTATCTCATTAGTGGTACATACTTTTGTCATAAGGAGAGGTTACTTACCAATTAAGAACTTATCTTAGAGGTATCTTTAGAATTATTTTTAACTTGATAAGATTTTTCCACCATGATTTCACAATTGTTCCTTCAATTAGTACACCCTTTTTGATGTTATGTTTAAGCAGAGCATAAAACCCTAACATGTAATGTCCATACTATTTTATGTAATTAGACTGATTTCACAGTTGGCCATTCCAGGTAGCCAACATAAGTCATTTAATTAGGAGTCATGATTTTACTTTTCCATACCACCTGATATTTCTTAGATACCATAATTTCTTACCTTGGTATCCATCGTATGTATCAAAAACACATCACATCCTCATCATTTCCATTTCTCTGTTGTTTTTACCAAAGTCACACAAATAAATAGATCTTTCTTTCATCTTTGGAACATTATTTGTTACATATATCTTTATCTTGGAACCAAAGTCCAAGATGAACTAATACTTTTCTAAGTATCCATCATTAGATTATTTCTAATCCATGCACATCAAGTGTCACAGAACTCACTTGATTTCTATGTTCCAAAAAGAAGAGAACACAAAGAAACATATTTCTCTTATCACCCCTTTATCATCCAGGGTTATTTATCAAAGAGAAAATATTATTATCTCTTCTCATCATTGTATGAACTTTCAATTGTTCATAAATCATTTACTCTTGTTTCATCCTAGGTTCCTTGCCATTAGAAAAGGAATTATAAGGATCATTACATGTCATTACTCATTCCTTTGTTATTGTTTAACATATTTATGCACATTTTTGTGATTTTATCACATTTCCCATTTCCACATCATGGGAAAAGATCTTTACTATTCACACAGGCTTTATCAGACAGGGATCATCTCCCTTGTCTCATTTTCTTTATCATGAGGAATATACTTTTATTTCCTCATACACACAGATGGATCTAAGATCATTTCAGAATCCATTTTATTATACTTAGAATGTGATAAAGATATCCATGCCATATTTCTAGTTTCTTTATGCTCTCTAGATTGTTTCAAAATGACTACTTGATCAGAGTAATCAGAAAGAATACAATCTAGGAGTTCCATACTTGCCTTATCTCCAATAATTATATACCTAGCCAGGGTATACAAGTACTGAGATTAGGTAGTATGCACTTTATTTACTATCATGTTCCTCACTTTTCATATCATCATAAACACAGGATTTAATATTCTTGGATTTCCTTCAGGCATTACTTCTATATCTCATACTTTATCACACATATAAGAGAAATTATAAAGCATTTAAAGGAATACCGAGTAAAATATGAGTCCTCATATTTCTTGTCTCCTCATATGACTTAGTCAAAGAAAGCTCAAAAACAACTGCTTTCTTATATTTAACACATGAGATCATGAAATAATATATTAGAAAGTAACTATTTCATCTGACTTGTCTCACCTCATAGTTTGTTTACTGCCTCAGGCTAATTATTTTCATAGAATCTTACCGTTTCCTGATGTTGACCTTGTGCTTTGTCATTTAATGCAGTTGATCCTGATTGGGACGTCTGTCCACGTCCTCGAATGCCAACAGAAAACTATTTCCTCTGATGACCTTGATGTCTCTGCCTCGTTGGTTGGGTTACCATTGTGTTTCCAGCTGGACAATTCCTTGCTAGATGTCCTACCTGTCTACACTAGTGATAGGTTCTATTCTCTTGATATGGTCTAAAAGGTCCCTTACCCTTTCAGGGTAGCCCTTTCCCTAGTGTACTAGACCTTGGTTGTATCGGGGGTACCAAAAACTTCCCCTTTTTGGAACTACTAGGCCTCTGATCCCGAGTTTGGATAGGCCTTTTCTTAATTCTTTCCTCATTATACTTTCCTGGACAGTCTTTTCTGATATGTCCAGGCTGCCTACACTTGTGGAAAATCCTAACTTCAGGTTGTAACCTATTCCTTTCATCATTATTCATTGCTCCAACATGCTGATGTTGAGCAAGAATTTTGTTGGTGTCTAAAGCTTCCTCATTAGGGGCTGGTAATCTAGGTTGTATTGCTAATACATGGTCCACCATACACATTATCTCAGTCCTAACCTGCCCAAAAGTGATATCAAAAGGAAAATTCCTTATCATAGTTGGTTCATCTTGAGGATTCTCAGGCAGTCATTCTTCTCTTGCCTGGTCCCTCGCACCTTCTGTTGATGCAACATTGCTGCTTTCAACAGCATGTTCTTCGTGTGATCCAGACATCTTTAAGTCCTTCTTCTCTTGTATGAGTAGAAGATATTATCAGATAAACTGGAAGACAATAGAACAGACTCAACATCCTTAATCCTATGTCTCTGTAGACCCAGCAAACCTAGAGCTCTGATACCACTAAATTGTGACGCATCGTTCGAACAAAACGTTATTAACTAAGAGGAAGCGATCATTAACAGTGGATTACTAAAAATCACTAAAAATTAAAACCTCTTTCAAAGAGATCCAATTCCAGGAAACTCTTATAACAAGAACCAAAATATTACATATGCATTCTGGTTCACAAGTACATACCCTGTACCATCTCTTCTCGAGAATTACATACAACAGTTGCTTTGCCAAACTATACATAAGCAACATAAAACCTCGAGACGTTCAAGACAAAATCTCAGATTGATGATAAAAGCATTATCTACTGACTCTGAGGACCTGAGAGTACAGAGACGACACATAGGACTTTCTATACAAAACATGACAGCCAGTGCCTCCACCTGAGATATCACTGTTGTCCCTAATGTTGCTGTTGTTGCTCTTTCCCTTCTATGGGGTTCATGTTTCTTCTTCTGCATTTACCTAAAAAGTTGGATTCCACGGGGATGAGACAATTGAAAATTGTCCCAGCGAGAGATATAACTCTCCGCCAGAAACATTATTATTGCAGGTAATAGTAATAACTATGTAGGGTTCTTTTATAGTAACAGCAATATTAATCATTATATGAACTGAATAAGATAATTTATTTCTTAAGAAGAACAGTGCATTTACCCATGGAAGATTATAAGTCATCTATCTGCTTTGCAAGGAATGTAAGGAATCATAAATATATCATCTCTAAACTAAAGATGCATACAGAAATGTAACATCAACCAATGATTTCTCGTATTCAATCCTTAAGCAAACATGCTATACAGCTAATTACATTTTACAATCACACTTATGCCCTGAGGAGATGAGGTATACCGCTCGTACTCCAACCGACCGTTGCGAAGTCGAAATCGGCACCATACAAGTTCAATGGAAGAGCCGACTGCCATGACCTCCCTTATCTCAATCAGTACGAGATTTAATGCAGGACATCTTGTGTCTCTGCTAAATAGCTTTGCCGGATATACTGGTAACTTCGCTATAGTGTTACAGTGGCATGCTACACTCTCTTCACAATCGAGAGATTTTATCTCACATCGATCCGGCATTAATATTATCGGGAGATTCGTGATACATCCATCCCATTATCAGGGGATTAGTGATTCATCCACCCTGACATAAATAATGAAGGATGGAGAGATTTAATGTTTATCTCATATCAATTCCTCCATTAGGGCGTAAGGATATTTTCACCCATCACCCCCGCATATTCAAAAATATGCATTCCCGGTTATGCCATGGAGCAACCCGTTTCACCATCCAGCAAATTCTAACACTGATGGTTATATGGCCAGGGTACTGATTCAGCCCTATTTTAGGGCTTTATCTTGTGTCATTTTGCATTTCAGCCACATCTATACTTGTTAGATTCCATGTTATTTCCCCCAATATGCTTATTTCTTTCAAATGCACTTATGGAGGCTTTTTGCATGTTTTATAGGTACTTTTTCCACTATTTTATGGCATGGAAAGAGGATGGTCCAATCCAGGGTTTCCTCAGGCTTGGAGGAGCCCAAAATGAGGCTAAAACCACTTCCAACCTACCCCAAGTGGTCAAAGAATGTTTTGAAGCAATACCCTCCATGGATGATCAAGTTCAAGGCTCAAATGCATGGGAGAGACACCACCACGACCGTGGTGAGCCCCCATGGCCGTGGTGGACATGCCCCAAGTACAAAAAATCAGTAAAACTCCCAGAAATTGATGAAAATGGCCAAAACGACCGTGGTGATCAACATGCCCATGGCCATAGGTGTCCACCACGACCGTGGTGACCCCCCACGGCCGTGGACATCCATGCACACCTCTCTGTGATCTCCACATTTTATAAACCCATGACCGTGCCAATCCACCACGGCCGTGGTCTACCCTACCCACCACGGCCGTGGTACCCCACCACGGTCGTGCTACTCACAAAATCCAGCCACTTTTTCACCGCTTTCCCCATTTTGCCCCTAACTTAACCTAGTGCTTCCCCCACACCTATATATACCTAGGTGGCGGCTGGGGCACGAGTTTAGCTACCTTCCACCGCCTGCTAGCTCCCCAAATCGCCACCCACTCCATTCCACTCCATTTCCACCTCATATCCACTCCATTCCACCATTTTCACCACCAAATCACTAGTTTAGACTAGTTCCTACCCATAATCCCCTTCATTCTTCACCCTTGCACCTTGGAGGAGGGAGGAGGTCGACCTGCTGTTGCTGGAGAGAGGATTGACAGCCACTACTTCGAGCTCCATGGCCACCTCTATCTTCTTCTCCTCTCTTTTTGTATTTTCCATGTATATGAGTAGCTAGGCTCTTTGGGTGGGCTGTTTGGGGTCAAATATGTTACTTTGATACCATGTTGGGGGAAAATGACATGTAAACTTTGTAATTCCATTTGTTAATGATTATATTCTATTTGCATCTCATTCTCCATGAATTTCCTGTTGGTTTGTGTGTGAAATCACCTAGGAATTTAGACAAATTGGTTATATGTGTGAATTTTGGGATTTGCCCCTAGGTCCAATTCTTGGATCCCTAGGTTGCCTCCCATCTTCCTACATCCTAATCAATCTCCCTAAACCTAAGTGAGAGATCTAAGTAGCTAGATTGGATAATTCGAGTACAATTAGCATGGAGCCTTCTCAAGTCTAGAATGTGGGGGAATTGGGGTCCAAAACCCTAATTTCACCTCCCCATTACTACCCTCGGCCCCTAATTGCCCTAGGAATGTCTAATATAGAAACCTAGACTTGATTAGACTCTAATTGGATTGAACCTAACCCCTAACCCAATTGAGCCTCGTAAGGGTAGTAGGGGTGTTAGGGACTAGTTCCCCTATACACAACCTAGCATATCCATGGCCAGTTAGTAGCTTAGGTTAATTCATTAGACTCTAACTTGTTGTTTGGTTTGGATAATCTAAATGGAATCATAATGTTCATATGTCACCCCCAACTTAATTGATAAGTTCATACCCCTAAACAGCCCACACCTCTCTTTACTGCTTAAAACCCTAGTTTTGTACTTGCTTAGCTTAGTTAGTTCTTTTCTTGCTTAGTTAGCTTCTTGCCTTGTTCTTGTCTTATTCATGCTAGTGTAGCTCTTTAATTGCTCTTTTGCCTCTCTCTTGCTTGCCTTAGTGTAATTTGCCTTTTCATACCTAGTTTAATCCTTTCTTGCTTGTTTAGCCTTAATCTAGTCTAGGGTTAACGTAGATTTCATTCCTGCCTTTAACTGCTTTCTTGTTCATCTTTAGTTAACAATCAAATCAACCTTTAAACCCTTAACCCTAGTCTCCGTAGTAGGAACCTAGCTAAACTAACCTAGCTCTAGTGCCCCCTCTTTTCCCTGTGGATCGACCCTTTACTTGCCACCTTCCTATACTACGACACGACCCCGTGCGCTTGCGGGTGTAGTGTTTTAGTAGACGTAGGTAGCCGGTTAGGTTTATAAATTTTGAAAGCAAACCCCCATCCAACGTGCATTCCGACCTCGTGGGGCGCATCTATTCAATTGAGTAGTGTGTTAGCACCACAAGCGGAATTGCACCAGGTACTACATGATAAGATTCCACTTGATTAATTATGTGCATTTCTGTATTCTTTTAGCATCAGTCAAGTTCTCAAACATTATTATGACAAATGCTAAAAAGAAAAGTATAATTCATCTATCAAGTACTTTTTAAAACTTTATAGAACATTGGGATCTTAATCCCTTGTCACATCATGGGCATTCTCGTCCCTTAACATCTCATCATCATGATTATGGAATATGGGTATTCAAACCCTTAGTTCATCAAAGAACACTTGTTACCACTTATCTGGTAACTAATACCTTTAGGTCATCTGACCAAGGTGACATGATACTTGCTACACAAGTATTTCACATGGCTGTCAAAGCCCATTAGTCTCTTGTCACCTCTTACTAGGCAACAATACATATAATGGCTTACAAGGACCATAAACCATTTAAATAATTAACACATCATAGCTCATACCTGGCTATGCTCATCATCTCATGATCACCTGTATGATCATTACATAATAATAATTATATCATTTACATATCAGCACTTATGCAATGTAAGAGTAGCATCACCATTCCCTTATTTGGGGTTAGGATTTCTCTTACATATCATCACCCTCCATTAGGGTTTTCCATAAATAACCATTTAGGTTCTCAAGATCATATTATTAATGATCAAGCCCTAATTCATTGCTCCACACAGCTAGGAGCCAACATTAATAACATATGCATTTAATCATGCTTATTTATTCTTATCATTTATCATTGAATGAATTATCAACACAAGGTATAAGTTCCTCCCTCCACTTTACCAGAATATGATTACATCATACTTTATTGTTTTGGCTTAACCTTTTCATAAGGCATATTAGCCTACACTTATCAAAGTGCATTACATCTCAATGTAACAATTGACATGACACACTTCATGTGTTACTCAAACAAGTATATTGGATTTAGAACACATCAAGGTGTATCAATCTTGAGTTGCTGGAAGTGATACCTATCATGTCTTGATGTATCACTTCGCTTATCACTTTTATCTTAAGTTCATCAACTTATCTTGTATTAGGGTATCTCCCATCCTAATATTTTATACACCAGTTCATCACATTTATCATGTAATGTATTGTTCATAAGTCACTTATTTGAAATATGCAACCATTATCAATGATATGGACTCATCTCGAATTAAGGAACTACTGATATAAATATATCCATTATCAACCTCTTTAGGTATTTCACTTATCAATATATTAGTCACTATTCCATTATTAGGAATAGGGTTTTCCATCTTTATAAATTAGGGTTCACATAACATTTCCCCATATATGGGTTTCACATAGCATTATCTGAAATTAGGGTTTCTCAACTCAACTCAAAGTTAGGGTTATAGTTTATCATCATATTGCCCAAGACTAGGGTTTCATGCTCTATAACCCAAAATTAGGGCTTCACATACCTTTGCTCTATATCAAGGTTAGGATTTCATATCAAGGTGTCACAAATCATTACATAACATTATCTTGGGTTAGAGTTTCACATCACATCATTGCATTAGGGTTACACTTGACATCACCCTCAATTAGGGTTTCATATGACATCACCCTCAATTAGGGTTTCATATGTCATCGCCCTTAATTAGGGTTTCTCCATTACCCTAGATTAGGGTTACACCCATAAATGCCTTCAATTAGGGTTAGGGTTCATCAACCTTCTCAATTAGGGTTTCATGAACTCTTTATCAAGAATAATATCCTAATTACATATTTTATTCATATTGCATGTATTGAGGATTAATCACTACATGTTTATCACTCATGTATGGATTCCTCTCTCTCATCCTCTCTAGGATGTTGATCCCTTAAAACTTAATTAGATTAGGTCAACTCCTCATTTAGATATACACACTTAGAGTTAATTTAGTATGTTGGGATGTTGCTTCCATAAGTGCCAAGGTTAATCATTCAAAAGGTACTAATCACTTAAGTACCTTGAAGGTTTTTACCATTGTAATTACCTTTGACAGACATCAAAAACAATCATGTAGTTGATTGTACTAGTATGTCTTGACTCAATTAGACCTTCAAATGGTCTAGATGTACCTTGACCTCCATTCGATCTTGAGGTGCTTGACCTCCATTCGGTCTTGACTTACTTCTTCAATCGGTTTTGAAACTGTTTGATCAATTTATTATTGAAACTGAATGAACCCTAAATGGTTTGTGAACAAATGCCCTTCAAACGGTCTAAGGACTTTTTGGTCCCAAACGGTCTCAAGACCATTTGGACTCAAACGGTCTCAAGACCGTTTGGTCCAAACCATCATGAAACCGATTGGACCAATTTGGTTTCCTCCAATCAATCAATTGATTTTAGGGTTTGTTCTATTGAATCAATCAACAATTGAACCATTGGGAGTACATTCAATTACAGCCCTTGGATTTCCAACTATCCATCATAGCTTTTAAACTCCAAACGGTCTTGAGACTGTTTACCTCCAAACAGTCTTGAGACCGTTTGGACCATCAATTAAGTAATCGATCCAATCCAATTAGAAATTCTTCAATCGATCAATTAGGGTTTGCAATTCATTGATCATCCTTCTAAAATTAATTATAATCAAATCAATTTGAGCCATTAAATCTTCATCAATCACATCAGCAATTAACCCCAAATGGTTTTGAAGTTTAATTTACCCATTCGGTCTTGAGATCCATTACCCATTTGGTTTTGGACTCAATTAACCACTAAATCTTGAAGTCAATAACCCATTCAGTTTTGAAGTAATTTACCCATTCGGTATTAGGTACAACTACCCATTCAGTCTTGAGTAAATTACCCATTCGGTTTTGAGTTCAACTACCCATTCAGTCTTGAACTCAATTGCCCATTCGGTTTTGAAACCGAATCAATTCAATCAGTTTTGAAACCGAATTAGCTCATTCGGTTTTACAAACCGTTTTCCCCTTCTTTGGTTGAGGTGTGTGCTTAAGATGACATCATCATCTTCAAGATTCAAACCTTCTAAATCTCTTGCAATTCTTATGGGGATTTCAATAACTAATTAAAAGGAAATTAAGAGAGTAGAAAGGTTCAACACAAATTGAATAAATTGCAAGCAATAATGACATTTAAGGGTTCAAGTTATATAAACCACCTTAAAAACTGAATCCAAGCATCAAGCTCCACGTCTTCAATGGTGAATGAAGCTCCCTCAACTACCCAAGGCTTGTTCTCAAGTCTTTGAGTGAAAGGATTGGCTAGAGTTGAAAATTTAATGAAGAAAAGAAGAAATCAAGCATTGGTTTTCGATTTCCATCATGAAATCAAGGTTGGAGATGACTATGGAGATTACCTACAGGTTGGGGCACATTCTCCTATTTCTCCTAAGCTCCTTTGTGCATGACCAATGCAAGGAAAGAAAGAAGGGTCAAAAAAGCCTTTCATTTGAGTTGTAAATGAGATGTTTATAAGGGAATTCAATGAGAGAGGAAGTGATATAATAATCCTTCAATTCCCAAATTTTGTGCCACATGCTCCCCTCAATCCCTTTCATATGAGGCTATCTTCCCCACCTTCTAATTCCTCTTCATTATCCATGAATTAAAAGAAAACAAATTAAGCACCTTAACCATTATAATAATAATATCCAAAATTGAGTGGATATTACTTTTCCTTTAACTAATGTGAGTGGGCTCTCCACTCACTTTAGATATTTCGTTGCCTTTGCAAGGCACAAGGACGTCCATGCTTATTCAAATTCAACCATTACACTTTTGGTTGAAGGGCAATTCACTTAATATATTTATTTTTGCATTAAATTGAATTAGGGTTTCAATTATGCTTAAATCTTGATTATTTTAATATCAAGATTCTCTCTCCTCCAAAGTGATTCAAATGAGACGCCCCTCTTATTTTATTTTCTCTACATGATGCCAAGAAACAAGAGGGACTCATTAGAGGTGGTATTTTGCATATTGAACCCTAGGTTTTGGGTAAATTGCACATTACACCAAAACTAGGTTTTAATGCACAAACATTGCTTAATAAGCTCTTTCTGGGTGCTCAGGCTTTCACAAGCCCTTCCTCTGCATTATTTTCATTCTTATGATGCTTGAGGAACATTTTATCATGTAATATTTGCAAGTTAACCCCTCAACTTGGGTAATTTGCACTTTAGTCCAAAACAAGTAAAACATTGTTTCAACATTATTCAAAAAGGACTAAAATTGAAACATAAGTTCCTCTTGAGCCTTAATTACTTTTCAAGAGATAAGAGCAATCATATAAATGACTTACTTAAGCAAAACCTCTAGGGTTAAGTCTTAACCCAGGTCAGGGATGTTACAATCAATCTGAGATTTTTGCTTGAACGTCTCGAGGTTTTATGTTGCTTATGTATAGTTTGGCAAAGCAACTGTTGTATGTAATTCTCGAGAAGAGATGGTACATGGTATGTCCTATGTGTCGTCTCTGTACTCTCAGGTCCTCGGAGTCAGTAGATAATGCTTTTATCATCAATCTGAGATTTTGGCTTGAACGTCTCGAGGTTTTATGTTGCTTATGTATAGTTTGGCAAAGCAACTGTTGTATGTAATTCTCGAGAAGAGATGGTACAGGGTATGTACTTGTGAACCAGAATGCATATGTAATATTTTGGTTCTTGTTATAAGAGTTTCCTGGAATGGGATTTCTTTGAAAAAGGTTTTAATTTTTAGTGATTTTCAGTAATCCGTTGTTAATGATCGCTTCCTGTTAGTTAATAACGTTTTGTTCGAACGATGCATCACAATTTAGTGGTATCAGAGCTCTAGGTTTACTGAGTATACAGAGACATAGGATTAAGGATGTTGAGTCTGTTCTAGTGTCTTCTAGTTTATCTGATAGTGTGTTCTACTCATATAGGAGAAGAAGAACTTAAAGATGTCTGGATCACACGAAGAACATGTTGTTGAAAGCAGCAATGTTGCACCAACAGAAGGTGCGAGGGACCAAGCAAGAGAAGAACGACTGCCTGAGAATCCCCAAGATGAACCAACTATGATAAGGAATTTTCCTTTTGATATCATTGTTGGGCAGGTTATGACTGAGATAATGTGTATGGTGGTCCATGTATTAGCAATACAACCTAGATTACCAGCCCCTAATGATGAAGTTTTGGACACCAAAGAATTCTTGCTCAACATCAGCATGTTGGAGCAATGACTAATGATGAAAGGAATAGGTTACAACCTGAAGTCAGGATCTGCCACAAGTGTAGGCAGCCCAGACATATCAGAAAAGACTGTCCAGGAAAGTATAATGAGGAACGAATTAAGAAAAGGCCTATCTAAACTCGGGATCAGAGGCCTAGTAGTTCCAAAAAGGGGAAGTTTTTGGTACCCCCAATACAACCAAGGTCTAGTGCACTGGGGAAAGGGCTACCCGGAAAGGGTAAGGGAACTTTTAGACCATATCAAGAGAATAGAACATGTCACCGGTGTAGACATGTAGGACATCTAGCAAGGAATTTTCCAGTTGGAAACACAATGGTAACCCAACCAACGAGGTAGAGACATCAAGGTCATCAGAGGAAACAGTTTTCTGTTGGAATTTGAGGACGTGGACAGACGTCCCAGGCAGGATCAACTTCATTAAATAACAAAGCACAAGGTCAACATCAGGCAACGGTAAGATTCTATGAAAATAATTAGCCTGAGGTAGTAAACAAACTACGAGGTGAGACAGGTCAGATCAAATAGTTACTTTCTAATATATTATTTCATGATCTCATGTGTTAAATATAAGAAAGCAATTGTTTTTTAGCTTTCTTTGACTAAGTCGTATGAGGACACAAGAAAGATGAGGACTCATATTTTACTCAGTATTCCTTTAAGTGCTTTATAATTTCTCTTATCTGTGTGGTAAAGTATGAGATATAGAAGTAATGCCTGAAGGAAATCCAGGAATATTAAATCTTGTATTTATGATGATATGAAAAGTGAGGAACATGATAGTAAATAAAGTGCATACTACCTAATCTTAGTACTTGTATATCCTGGCCATGTATATAATTATTGGAGATAAGGCAAGTATAGAACTCCTAGATTGTATTCTTTCTTATTACTCTGATCAAGTAGTCATTCTGAAACAATCTAGAGAGCATAAAGAAACTAGAAACATGACATTGATATCTTTATCACATCCTAAATACAATAAAATGGAATCTGAAATGATCTCAGATCCATCTGTGTGTATGAGGAAATAAAAGTATAATCCTCATGATAAAGAAAATGAGACAAGGGAGATGATCCCTGTCTGATAAAGCTTGTGTGAATAGTAAAGATCTTTTCCTGTGATGTGGAAATGGGAAATGTGATAAAATCACAAAAATGTTCATAAATAGGTTAGACAATAACAAAGGAATGAGAAATGACATGTAATGATCCTTATAATTCCTTTGCTAATGGCAAGGAACCTAGGATGAAACAAGAGTAAATGATTTATGAACAGTTGAAAGTTCATACAATGATGAGAAAGGATAATAATCTTTTCTCTTTGATAAACAACCATGGATGATAAAGGGGTGATAAGAGAAATATGTTTCTTTGTGTTCTCTTCTTTTTGGAACATAGCAATAAAGTGAGTACTGCGACACTTGATGTGCATGAATTAGAAATAATCTAATGATGGATACTTATAAAAGTATTAGTTCATCTTGGACTTTAGTTCCAAGATAAAGATATATGTAACAAAAAATGTTCCAAAGATGAAAGAAAGATCTTCTTATATGTGTGACTTTGGTAAAAACAACAGAGAAATGGAAATGATGAGGATTTGATGTGTTTTTGATACATATGATGGATACCAAAGTAAGAAATTCTGGTATCTAAGAAATATCAGGTGGTATGGAAAAGTGAAAGCATGACTCCTAATTAAATGACTTATGTTGGCTACCTGGAATGGCCAACTGTGAAATCAGTCTAATTACATAAAATAGTATGGACATCACATGTTAGGGGTTTATGCTTTGCATAAACATAACATCGACAAGGATGTACTAATTGAAGGAACAATTGTGAAATCATGGTGGAAAAAACATATCAAGCTAAAAGTAATTCTTTAATATACCTTTAAGATAAGTTCTTAATTGATAGGTAACCTCCCCTTATGACAAAGTATGTACAACTAATAAGATAGTTGATACAAGTAGTAAGAAAGTTTAGTGTTGTGTCAACAGATTGGATGACACCAGATGTATGAAGATACTTGTAGTCACAAGTGGGTGACAAAATGTGACTCTGGTTTTTCCTTGGAAGTGAAATACTAAACTAAATGAGGAGTATGGGAGACTCCCCAGAATCAAGAATCATGTCATAAAAAGTTATAAGTTGAGAAAGGTGATATATCAGTAAGTTTTGATACTTGAGTTAAATAAGGTATGTATAATGTTTCTCTAACCAGGAAAAGCATTATCTGACACAGAGTTGACTCTACAGTCAATAATGAATAGGATAGTAGAGTATGTGTCCTGTCTGACTGATTTTATGATAACCTTGTGTGGAAGAACTTTGTGTTGATAAAAGTTCTATGGCATCTCCATGACATTAAGATGTTATGTGGAGACTTGATGATATGATGAATAAATAATATATGTCTTCCTTTACTTAGGATTTCGGGGATGAAATCCTTGTTAGGAGTTTATAATTATAACATCCCTAACATGGGTTAAGACTTAACCCTGGAGGTTTTGCTTAAGTAAGTCATTTATATGTTTGCTCTTATCTCTTGAAAAGTAATTAAGGCTCAAGCGGAACTCATGTTTCAATTTTAGTCCTTTTTTATTTTACTTGTTTTGGACTAAAGTGCAAATTACCCAAGGTGAGGGGTTAACTTGCAAATATTACATGATAAAATGATCCTCAAGTGTTGAAGCACCATAAGAATGAAAATGATGCAGATGAAGGGCTTGTGAAAGCCTGAGCACCAAGAAAGAGGGGCGTCTCATTTGAATCACTTTGGAGGAGTGAGAATCTTGATATTAAAATAATCAATATTTAAGCATAAATGAAACCCTGATTCAATTTAATGCAAAAATAAATATATTAATTGCATTGCCTTTCAACCAAAAGTGTAATGGTTGAATTTGAATAAGCATGGACGTCCTTGTGCCTTGCAAAGGCAATGAAATATCTAAAGTGAGTGGAGAGCCCACTCACATTAGTTAAAGGAAAAGTAATATCCACTCAATTTTGGATATTATTATTATAATAGTTAAGGTGCATAAATTGTTTTCTTTTAATTCATGGATAGTGAAGAGGAATTAAAAGGTGGGGAATATAGCCTTGTATGTAAGGGATTGAGGGGAGCATGTGGCACAAAATTTGGGAATTGAAGGATTATTATATCACTTTCTCTCTCATTGAATTCCCTTATAAACATCTCATTTCCAACTCAAATGAAAGGCTTTTTCGACCCTTACTTCTTTCCTTTCTTTGGCCATGCACAAAGGAGCTTAGTAGCAATAGGAGAACGTGCCCCAACCTGTAGGTAAGCTCCATAGTCATCTCCAACCTTGATTTCATGGTGGAAATCAAAAATCAATGCTTGATTTCTTCTTTTCTTCATTCAATCTTCAACTCTAGCCAATCCTTTCACTCAAAGACTTGAGAACGGGCCTTGGGTAGTTGATAGAGCTTCATTCACCATTGAAGACGTGGAGCTTGAATCTTGGATTCAGCTTTGAAGGCGGATTATATAACTTGAACCCTTAAATGTCACTATTGCTTATAATTCATTCAATTTGTGTTGAACCTTTCTACTCTCTCGATTTCCTTTTAATTAGTTATTGAAATCCCAAGAAGAGTTGCAACTGATTTCAAAGGTTTGAAGCTTGAAGATGATGGTGTCATCTTAAGCACACACCTCAACCAAGGAAGGGGCAAACGGTTTACAAAACTGAGTGAGCTAATTCCGTTTCAAAACTGATTGAATAGATTTGGTTTCAAAACTGAATGGGCAATTGAGTTCAAGACCGAATGGATAAATTACTTCAAAACCGAATGGGTTATTGACTTCAAGATCAAATGGTTAATTGAGTCCAAAACTGAATGGGTAATGGATCTCAAGATCGAATGGGTAAATTAAACCTCAAAACCATTTGGGGTTAATTGTTGATGTGATTGATGAAGATTTAATGGCTCAAATTGATTTGATTATAATTAATTTTAGATGGATGATCAATGGATTGCAAACCCTAATTGATCGATTGAAAAATTTCTAATTGGATTGGATCGATTACTTGGTTGATGGTCCATACGGTCTCAAGACAGTTTGGAGGCAAACGGTCTCAAGACCGTTTGGAGTTCAAAAGCTATGATGTATAGTTGGAAATCCAAGGGTTGTAATTGAATGTAGTCCCAATGTTTCAATTGTTTATTGATTCAATAGAACAAACCCTAAAATCAATTGATTGATTGGAGGAAACCAAATTGGTCCAATCGGTTTCATGATGGTTTGGACCAAACAGTCCTCAGACCGTTTGAAGGGCAATTATTCACAAACCGTTTAGGGTTCATTTGGTTTCAATAATAAATTGATCAAATGGTTTCAAAACCGATTGAAGAAGTAAGGCAAGACCGAATGGAGGTCAAGCACCTCAAGACCAAACGGAGGTCAAGGTACTTCTAGACCGTTTGAAGGTCTAATTGAGTCAAGACATATTAGTACAATCAACTACATGATTGTTGTTGATGACTGTCAAAGGTAATTACAATGGTTGTACCTTCAACATACTTAAGTGATTAGTACCTTTCGAATGATTAACCTTGATGCGTATGGAAGAAACATGCCAACATACTAAATTAACTCTAAGTGTGTATATCGAAATGAGGAGTTGACCTAATCTAATTAAGTTTGAAGTGATCAACATCCTAGAGAGGATGAGAGGGAGAGCGGAATCCATAAAAGAGTGATAAACATGTAGTGATTAATCCTCAATACTTGAAATATGAATAAAATATGTAATTAGGGTATGATTCTTGATAAAGAGTTCATGAAACCCTAATTGAGAAGGTTGATGAACCCTAACCCTAATTGAGGGCATTGATGGGTGTAACCCTAAGCTAGGGTAATGGAGAAACCCTAATTATGGGTGATGAAATGTGGAACCATAATTGAGGGTGATGTCATGTGAAACCCTAATTGAGGGTGATGTCATGCGAAACCCTAATTGAGGGTGATGTCATATGAAACCCTAATTGAGGGTGATGACAAGTGTAACCCTAATGCAATGATTTGATGTGAAACTCTAACCCAAGATAATGTCATGTAATGATATGTGACACCTTGATATGAAATCCTAACCTTGATACAGAGTAAATGTATGTGAAGCCCTAATTTTGGGTTATAGAGCATGAAACCCTAGTCTTAGACAATATCATGATAAACCATAACCCTAACTTTGAGTTGAGTTGAGAAACCCTAATTTCAGATAATGGTATGTGAAACCCATATATGGGGAGATGTTATGTGAACCCTAATTTATAAAAGATGGAAAACCCTATTTCTAATAATGGAATAGTGACTAATATATTGATAAGTGAAATACCTAAAGAGGTTGATAATGGATATCTTTATATCAATAGTTCCTTAATTTGAGATGAGTCCATATCATTGATAATGGTTGCATATTTCAAATAAGTGACTTATGAACAATACATTACATGATAAATGTGATGAACTGGTGCATAAAATATTAGGATGGGAGATACCCTAATACAAGATAAGTTGATGAACTTAAGATAAAGGTGATGAGGGAAGTGATACATCAAGACATGATAGATATCACTTCCAGCACCTCAAGATTGATACACCTTGATTTATTCTAAATCCATTATACTTGGATGAGTAACACATGAAGTGTGTCATGTCAATTGTTACATTGAGATGTAATGCACTTTGATAAGTGTAGGCTAATATGCCTTATGAAAAGGTTAAGACAAAACAATAAAGTATGATGTAATTATATTCTGTTAAAGTGGAGAGAGGAACTTATACCTTGTGTTGATAATTCATTCAATGATAAATGATGAGAATAAATAAGCATGATTAAATGCTTATGTTATTAATGTTAGCTCCTAGCTGTGTGGAGCAATGAATTAGGGCTTGATCATTAATAACATGATCTTGAGAACCTAAATGGTTAATTATGGAAAACCCTAATGGAGGGTGATGATATGTAAGAGAAATCCTAACCCCAAATAAGGGAATAGTGATGCTATTCTTACATTGCATAAGTGTTGATATGTAATTGATATAACTGTTATTATGTAATGATCATACAGGTGATCATGAGATGATGAGCATAGCCAGGTATGAGCTATGATGTGTTAATTATTTAAATGCTTTATGGACCTTGTGAGCCATTATATATATTGTTGCCTAGTAAGAGGTAACAAGAGACTAATAGGCTTTGACAGCCATATGAAATACTTATGAAGCAAGTATCATGTTACCTTGGTCAGATGACCTGAAGGTATTAGTTACCAGATAAGTGGTAACAAGTGTTCTTTGATGATCTGAGGGTTTAAATACCCATATTCATAATCATGATGATGAGATGTTAAGAGAGGAGAATGCCCATGATGTGATAAGGGATTAAGATCCCAATGTTCTATAAAGTTTTGAAATGTACTTGATAGATGAATTACACTTTTCTTTGTAGCATTTGTCATAATAATGTTTGATAACTTGAATGATGCTAAAAGAATATAGAAATGCACATAATTAATCAAGTGGAATATTATCATGTAGTGCCCTGGCCATATAACCATCAGTGTCAGAATTTGCTGGATGGTGAAACAGGTTGCTCCGCGACATAACCTAGAATGCATATTTTTGAATATGCAGGGGTGGTGGGAGAAAATATCCTTACGCCCTAATGGAGGAATTGATGTGAGATAGACATTAAATCTCTCCATCCTTCATTATTAATGTCGAGGTGGATGTATCACTAATCCCCTGATAACGGGATGGATGTATCACGAATCTCCCGATAATATTAATGCCAGATCAATGTGAGATAAAATCTCTCGATTGTGAAGAGAGTACAACATGCCACTGTAACTCTATAGCGAAGTTACCAGTATACCCTGGAAAGCTATTTAGCAGAGACACAAGATGTCCTGCATTAAATCTCATACTAACCAAGATAAGGGAGGTCATGTCAGTTGGCTCATCCATTGACCTTGTATGGCACCGATTTCGACTTCACAATGGTCGGTTGGAGTATGAGCAGTATACCTCATCTCCTCAGGGAATAAGTGTGGTTGTAAAATGTAATCGGCCGTATAGCATGTTTGCTTAAGGATTGAATACGAAAATCATTGGCTGATGTTACATTTCTTTATGCATCTTTAGTTGATAGATGATATATTTATGATTCCTTACATTTATGAAAAATAGATAGATGATGTACAATTCTACCATCGGTAGATACAGTGTTCTCCTTAAGAAAGGAGATTATCTTATTATGTTCATATAATGATTAATACTGTTGTTAATATAAAAGAACCCTACTCAGTTATTACTGTTTACCTGCAATAATAATGTTTCTGGCGGAGAGTTATATCTCTCGCTGGGACAATTTTCAATTGTATCACCACCGTGGGATCCAAATTTTTAGGTAAACGCAGAAGAAGAAACAGGAACCCCATAGCAGGGAAAGAGCAACAACAGCAGCATCAGGGATAGCGGTGATATCTCAGGTGGAGGCAGTGGCTGTATAGAAAATCCTATGTGTCATCTCTGTACTCTCAGGTCCTCAGAGTCAGTAGATAGTGCTTTTATCATCAATCTAAGATTTTGGCTTGAACGTCTCGAGGTTTTATGTTGCTTATGTATAGTTTGGCAAAGTAACTGTTGTATTTAATTCTCGAGAAGAAATGGTACATGGTATGTACTTGTGAACCAGAATGCATATGTAATATTTTAGTTCTTGTTATAAGAGTTTCCTGGAATGGGATTTCTTTGAAAAAGGTTTTAATTTTTAGTGATTTTCAGTATTCTGCTGTTAATGATCGCTTCTTCTTAGTTAATAACATTTTGTTCGAATGATGCATCACACAAACCTTATACGTAGATCATAGCGGCCACCTTCCTTTTCTTTGGCACACTCACCCACACCTATATATATTTGTTCCTATGGTTTCACCGCACCTTGATAAAATGTCCTTCCTGTATATATTCATCTGTGTCTTTGTGATATTCCACCAACAACTCGTGGTTTGTTGGACTAGTTATGGCAATGTGGTGCCTCTTCATAGTTGTGCACCTCTCTGTCCTTTGATTTCATCTCGGGTAAGTTTGCGGAGTCCTCATCTTCATTTTTATGCCTTCAAATCATTGTTTTATTGCCGCAACAAGTTTTTCCGAAAATACACCCGAGTTATTGCTCCCATCTCATGGACATGGCTGGTCGAGAGAGAAGGAGCAACCTGGCAAGTTTCCTTATTTACCCCTTGTTTCTCTTCTTTTCTGTATTTTCTCGCCAAGAGTATAATAGTCTTTTCATGAGATTTGTTTTTCCTTTGGCTAAAGCCACATGGGTGTTGACTGGTGACTTGGCCTTCTATGATTAGGCGAAGTCACACATGCCCATCTTCTCTCTCCTTGTCATACAAGTATCACAGATGGAGATGATTGATGAACAACTGATGACTTCGATAATAGATTGAAATATATGTCTGACTAACTAATCACACAAAATCTTCTCATGTTCATCCAAACATGCTTAATTTTTTTGGCAAATCCGTCTTCTAGACAAAATCAGCCTCGGTTTCTCTGAACCAGGATGCATTTGCTCCCACTCATAGTATATCACCTACCACTACAAATATTGATCCTTGTTCTCCATGCCAAGGGATCTGTATTGTGATTCTTGGACCTTCACCTTAAAGATCTAAGGCCCGAGAAAGATAAGGATCTTACCTTGTGTCCATTTCCATTGGTCTACACCATTTTCCATCAACCACCTCCATTCTCCAATAATTTCTATCAACTTCCAGACTTTACCCATCTAGCTTCCATACAAAATAGACCCTAGTTCATCCTACTTATGTCAGGTTTGTCTCCATCCATTTGTGCAAGTTGTTGTTTTGGACGTAATCAAGGAGGAAATAGGCCAACTTGTCCATAGGAGAAAAGAAGATGACACAAATGATGTGATCTAACCCATTTACAGGCTAAGGAGCAAGGGACACCTCTCCTCCACGGGATAATATCTTCTTCTTACACTTTTATTCTATAGTTCTCCTTTGTTTATGTACAAATGATGTACTTCCATCTTTGTTATGTGTGAATTATGCTTGTTGATGGCTATTGAGCTCCTTGTAGATTGTGTAGCATGTTTTCGGCATGATTATGTACTCTGACTCTAAGCAAGTACTTAATATCAAGATCCAACATGTTGTTGTTTTACCTTCTCTTTTTCTTATGATTGTTTGGATTGCTGATCTTTGTCTTCCATGAACTTTTACTTTTTCTAACTTTAAAAATTTGATGGTTATATAGGGTAGAAAAGTCAGTTTGGACTAAACTCCAAGAGGACAAGGACCAAGAGAAGATCTTCTCAGAGTCCAAGGTCAAAGTAATCAACAGGACAATGTAAAAACCGACTCTCGTTCATCCAACTCAGGGTTGGTTTGTTTTGATTTGGGTTCTTGGCTAATCATTTTCCACTCCCAATGGTATTAACTATTTTACACTCAGTAGTTGATCTAGAACAATTAGTGGTGTTCATCCTTTATTATTGAGAGAGGTAATGGGTTGTTGATGGGTTTGTAGTCACACTTTGTGAGAGCGAGTGGGATGACCCCCATTATAGTAGCTACAATAGTACATGTTTGGTTGGTTGGTTAGTTACTTGCTAGGGTGTTCATGTGTTGTATATATCTACGAATGAGGTGCAACACTACGCAATATATGATTGCATAGCCTCAAAGTCCTTCTCTCAATTATTAGGATTTGACATTATGTGCTTACTATGTTTTACTTTGTTTTGTTTTCTCATTTAGCCTTAGTTTTATGCATATATCTACACATTCATTAATTCAGAGCCTAGTCTTAGGTGACTAAACACCCCATGTTGTAAACACCCCCATGTCCCTACAAAGTGGTCTCTTCTTCATTTTCACAATGATATAAAAAGTCCATCTTGCATTTTCCATTAAGGATTCATGAACCACCAACGAAAGGAACATCTTAAGCTTAGTAGTTACAAAAAATTTAAAAATAACTTGCCACAGACCAATTATTATATTCCCAAGACCTTCCCTCAGATGTATTCTATTTTCTATTTTTCTTTTCCTAAAAAAATGAGTAGTTTCTTACAAGTAAACACAAATGAAACTAGTACTTTGTGATAGTATAACTACCCTAATGTTCATTAGGCTAGAAAAATTAGTATCATTGTAGAAATCGTGTGATTGTGAGAAGTTACTAGAGTGTAAGTATGAAGACTATCAATAATCTATATCAGGTATGGTCCTCTCAATGCCTTAAAATCACTCATGTACACCGGTGTGGTTGAGGTTGTATCTTCAATTATGTATGGAAGTCTTTATAAGGTGATTTAGAAATATGTGATACCACAATGTACACCTAGTATTGCCTATTATTTATGGTAGGTATTATCACTTAAGTACTTAGGGGATTATATTGATATGTAGGTTGTAGGACAATGAGCCTTTACTTGTCATACTCACATTGACCAAGTTTGTGGTTGGATCTTCTTGAGACCAGATAATCTAAAGACCCTCTATGATAAACAGGGCACTTTGTAGTCATTATCCAGTAGTATGGTTTCTACATCCCAAATACCCAAATCTTAACCACAAAATGTAGAATCAAGTTGTGTAGCATTGCATGTGCAACATTCAACTGCCTTCAAATTATGTTGTCGTCATTGATTCAACACTCCTTATTATTATTGTTTTCCTTAACAACATATCATCATTAAAGCTTTAATATGTTTTGATGAAGATATTTCTTAATACTAAATTACCTAGAACATCATTATTAGTAAAATTTACATACATAGAGTGATATACATATGCTTATTTCTCACGAGGGATCTGGCCTCACTCTCTTAGTTATCCACCCTTTTAGGTTCCCACCACTCATGATAGGGATTTCAGAGGGAAGATCCACCTTCCCCATTACATCAATAGGAGAAGGTGGGAGTTATCTTTTTGTGGTGTTTAGAGTCACCCATGTACATTTAGGTCAAGATAGGTGATAACACCCTAATTTAGGCATTTATGCTAAGTAGTTATTCATGATTTTATGTCAATATAGCCTTAATATGCCCAAATAACTCTAGATTTTCATCTCTTAGGAATTTTATCTTTTCATAGATAGATTTGCTCAACTAGCCCATTTTGTGACTTGCAGGCACCAAACTCAAGATGACATCATTTCCCCAGATTCTTCCTTGCAAGCGTCATGTTATGTGCACCAACTTAGGATACAGTGGTCCCAGTAACTGACTAGAAGGCCCAAGAAACTTTTGATATCTTGGATCTTATTTTTTATGGCTAATCCTTTATCAAAAAACATCCTCGTCAATCATAAGGCTCATCGACGTGGGTCTATCGACCACCAGTAATTAGCCCCCTGGGTTGGTTTGTCCCTATGGAGCAAGGGTCACAAGTGCTACACTGTCTTTACTGCTACCCCATATCGACCATAACACTCAGCACGGCCGGGCCCAGCCCAACCCGGTCGGGCGATGTCAAGGTGTAGTGACCGCTACACTCATCGCGATCACTACAACTACAAATAAAAGAAATCTATTGCAAGTGCAACACTCGTCACAATCGTGCCACTCACGACCGTAACAGAAAGTAACTGCTACCGAATCTCATCCGCCACGACTAAGACACTAGGCATGGTCGTGCCCATCCTAGCATGGTCGGGCCAACAATAAGGGCCATCATCCATCTCGACCGCAACATCCGTCCTTACCATGACACCCGGCATGGCCATGTTGAACCTGGCATGGTCGGGTCGAGACTGGGGTAGTGACCGAGACAGGCATCGTGACCACTTATTAAATACACTCTGCCTTCACCTATAAATATCCACCCCTCACTACCTGGAAAAGGGCTTTGTTGTTATGAGATTATATTGGTTCAAGGTTGTGGTTCCAAATATTCTTGGTTCCTAGAGCCTTGTGGGAGAGTTCTAAGCAACGAAACAGCCGAAGTGCTCATCCTACGTCCATCTCTTTAGTTTGTTTCCATCTACCATCATTTTGCACCACCATTCATCCATTTCCTACCACTACCGGTCATATTCCACCTCCATACACCCACCAAGCTACTATTTGGGGTAGAATCAATGAGAAAGGAGGGAAAGGGGTCCAGAAGACCAAGGAGGATGACCCTAAGACGAGATCTGACTCATATGGAGGCTAAGGAGCAAGATCCACCTCTACTCTATGGGATAAATCTCAAATTCTTCTCCTTTCTTCTACAGATCTCCTTTGTTTATGTACAAACGATGTTTTTCCATCTTTGTTCAGTGTCAGCTATGCTTATCCATGGCTAGTTGAGCTCCTTCTTGGCTATATATAATGTTTTGGACATATTTATGTACTTTTATCTTAAGCAAGTAGTTTTATTCCAGATCTAGTATGGTTTTTTTTCTATCTTCTCTTTTTGGTTATGATTGCTAGTTTGGTTGATCTCTTTCTTTTTTGAACTTCTATTTCTTCCTATATTGAGAGATTTGTTGTAGAAAATAAACAAGAGGAGGTAGTTTGGATCAGAATTTGAAAGGACGGTTCAAGGTGATTTGTACAGAACCATGGTTGGGCCCAGCCCAACCCGACCGGGCCTACCATCAGGTTCTGTTCAGATCCCACATGTTCCTATCACTGTAGAATATTTTAGACCTGAGAGGGTATCTAAAATATTCTAGGGTGTTGATTTGTCATCATCATTGAGAGAGATTACATATCATTGATGGGTTTTAGTCACGCTGCCTGAAAGTGAGTGGGATGACCCCATAGGAACAAATATCACAATACATACTATGTTTGGATGCGGTTTTCTTGCTGAGGTCTTCGAGGGTTGTCTATTCCTAAGAAGGGGTGCATACACTGTACAACTTGTGGTTAGATATCCAAGAACTCCTTCTCTTTGATTGGTAGAATTTAGCGGACTCTATTTTATTTTCTTTAGTTTGTTTTGTTTTATTTCATGACATTTTTCTAGATTAGTTTTATTTCCAAACTATTATCAACTATTGGATTGTCTTATCTAACTAAAGAGTGAGATCTTAAGGGTCCTAAACGTACTCACATCCCAGTGTTCGACCCCGTATATCTTCTTTGACCCAATAATAAAGTTGTGGCGGTCCTTGAAGGTTTTGATTTCCACATTATCATGGGATCAAGAACTGATCAAAGCAGTGGAGCTAGCTGGAGAAAGTGTCAATGCACTAATCTCCTCCTCATCTCCTCATCTCAAGAGAACTTCGACCCGCTTTAGTAACTACTAGAAAAGCAGGATCATCATCTCCAAGTAGCCACTGAGGTCGTAGATCGCAGTAGAAGTATACTTCAAACCGTTGAACAAGGATTCATCCAAAAGCATCAGTTTGATACAACAGATTCCCAATAGAAGTGTATGGCAAAATTGACGTATCTTGAAATCATTCTCAATATGGACGTTGAAAAGGGTAAGAGACTTCAAGAGCTCATCAATTTTGTTACCACACAGTTGCAAATGCCATCACATGATCATGAAGATTACAGTCATTAAAACCATTCCATTAGTCCTGAAGTGGAGTTTGCCCTACCATCCTATTCATACCATCAACTCGATTCATCGAGATTTTTCTGTGAAGGATCACCGACATGGGGGAACACTTCATTTCATCCAGATGATTCGATTGATCAACCAATGGGAGCTACAAACCACCAACATGCATGGTTTTATGATGATGATGATTACTTCTATTCTCCTTAGGGCAACCAAATGACCTCACAATGTGAGGGAGAGTTTGAGTAGCCTGAACCTTTATCCTAGACCAAGATGATACCTATCACATTGAGACTGGTCACTTAGCTTCCACCAGCACACATAATATGGTTTGAAATAACTTGTTTGAGGAGGATGATGATGAATATTCAATTTGGGGGAATGAGTATACTGATGAAGATGAAGTGGAGCAGCATGAACTAACATTCGTCACCATCACTTTTCAAGGAGTCGTTGGCATCGAAGGAGAAGGATGGACAATCCATTACAACATGGCCACTCAAACCTAATCTTTTGGACTACTAAACTATATAAATGGGTATATTTTGAATACATCCTCCAATGTTATGAATATAGTTCCCCATATACATAAAGAAATAACTCCATTTTAGTTATGCACATGCCATAAGTCTAGTCTCAAATATCTTCTATTGTGGGGTTCATGTAAGGTACATGTCTTTGTATATAAGTGGAAGAAACAAGGAATGAAAATTATAGATGCCCATTTCTTTGGTTATGTCGAGACTAAATACGTGTATAGAAACATAATGTTAAATATAAAATATTAGGAGTAAATGTGAACATGATTGTAGAACTTTCTACTGTGTATTTTTTTTTATGATGTTGTTCCCATTAAATATAGTGTTCCAAGAAGTATCCAAATAAGAGAAACACCACACATTTCAATCATGATCACATGAAAATGATGAAATATGTGGGGATGAAAAATAACATTCTTATTAAGAATCTAATTATTTTGAAAGAAAATAGCTGCACCTAGAAGAAGTAAATAGGTTTGGATTTACAAAAATATTTCAAATATATTTCCCCCTCACGATGTCGAGGATATTCTTGCACCTTCAACGAAGATATATATTCTCCTTAAATTATACTTTTGGAATAATGCATTGTAAATGAAGTAATGTTCTCTTAATTAACTAAGAAACTGAGCATTTACCTCTGTATGGTCTTGTTGATGTCTAGAAGTGAATCTTTAAAAAGAAAATAAATATAGGTGTGACCTTAAAGAAGTACTAGGATAAATTGATTGCTTAAAGATACACACAGAAGAAGTCAAATTGAGTATATTAATACAGATTTTGCCTATTTTCCACGTGACCACAACTCTTGTTTCAATAGAAGGGTCTTCCATATATAATCATTTTATCCATCAATGGATGTGAAGGTCACATACTTACGTAGTGATCTTCAAGAGGACACATATATTCAACAACCTAAGACTTTTTTTGGGTGTGAGAATGAGTCTAAGGTATTTAATCTTGTAAAATCCTTGTATGGCTTGAAATAAACCCCTTAGCATAGTCATGAAAAAAATTGTAATATCATCTTTTGGAATTATTTGTAATGATTATGATTAGAGTGTTTATTACTATATTGTCAATGGTTGATTCACTATTCTATATATGTATATATATGTTATTACTTTTTGGTTTTGATATGATATTAGGTAATGAGACCAAGTCACTTTTTTATAGCCAGTTTAAGATGAAATATTTGGGAGTGATTGATATGATTTGGAGCTTAAAATTACTAGTTCGACTAATGGTATTAATCTCTTTCAGTCTCATTGAGAAGATATTGGATAGGTTTGAATACATACAAAATAAACTAATTAAGACATTATATTACTTATCTAAAGATTTTTTTTGAAATGATGGTGGTATTCATGTGTCTCTATAACAATATTATACAGTGTTGAAAGTTTTATGTATCTTATGAACTTCACACAATAAGATATTGTGTTTTTCGTAAGAAACATTAAGTAGATACACAAGTTTTCTCATTAGGACCTATGATGTTGTTGTTGACACATTTTGAGGTGAGTCAAGGGCACTACTCCCCTTGATTACATTAGGGAAAATATCCATCTATAGTCACAAGATATATTGATGCACAATGGATTTGAATCAATTCTAAATATCCATCTATGTCTCATTAGAATGTTTGGTTGTTTGAAGTGTGTAACTACTTGATCTTTTTAGTTGTTTGGAGGTTCAAGGTTAAATGCATGAACTTGTTTGGGGATGTTGAAGTGGGTTGATAGTGTTGAAATGGTTTGGCATTTTGGAATGATTTGAGAAGGTTTATGTAAATATAGGATTAAATTTATTTGGCATAAGTACACTATAGGCACAATAGGTCTACAAAAATTTTATATTTTTAAAACTGCAACTTGTTATGTAAAACTACAATTTTGCTAAATTCCAAGTAAATCCTACATATCACTATAGTTAAAAAACAAAACATATCTCATCAAAAGGGTAAGAAATGATTAACTGTATAGGTTCAATGCAACAAGTTCAATAAAATTGGGTTAGTTAAAAGCATGCAAATATCCACTTTTTTGTTGGGTCTAGCTCATTGTGGAAACTAAGAATAGTATACAAAAGTCATAACCCTAGACCATTTCAACAAATCTTCAAAGGTTACCTAACCAATGTTGTTGATTATAGTTGTTGCAACACCCACCTTGTTGCTAGTATCTAGCAGACAAAATAAATCTAGATGACTGTTTCCTTAACCTATATGTGCATAGGTGGCTTGAGTATGATTATCTTGTTGGATTTTTCTAATTTATAATCTTCATGCATTCTTGATTGGATGATGTTATACCAAATTGTATCAGTGTCTGATTGATATTCTTTTTACTTGTAATAGTCATCCTCAAGACATGCTTATGTGTTGGTGTCGAGGTTGGATTCCATAAGATTCTAAGTTTAATGACTACATGGACATTTGTCTAGTTTAACTATGGTAAACAAGCCATTTTTGTCAATAAAATTTTATTGTAATATCACACAACTATTGTGAAGATAAGAAGTGGCAAGTATATAGAACACAAAATGTAGACAATTCCAACTTAGGTTGAAAGTTGTAATGGTATTAGTGTCTAGTATATTTATGGTTGTAGACTACATGGGTATGAAAGATAATATAGTTGGTACTTCAACTAAAGATCTTCCATTTTCCTTTGATGAAAATCCATTTCATAGATGGGACTTAAACCCCTTAATATAACTCACGAGATGTAGCAACTGAACCTAAATAAGTAAAGATCCAAGATTAAATTCAATAGGGTAGTAACAACTCATCGAGTGGACTGCATGTCACAATGAACATTCTTGATGATATTTGTGTTCTTATATCTATCTATTGATGAATGAAAGTGCATAACAAATCTTCCCCGAATGGGGTGTCTTATAACATGATGGTATGAGAGTATCCTTGACTGCTACAACTTAGTGATCGGCATTGTATTGCCATGACTAGGGAGTTGGATTTTCCCTAAAATTAATCAAGACACTTGATGTGGATGCATTTCCTTTAATGCATCATACAGGTTTTGAATCCATATTATTTTTTAATTTTTAACTAGCATACAATGATGCACCTAAAATTCAAGTTCAATATTAAAATTTATCTTGTCCCTTTGAAAGTAATGTCGGATATATAACTTAGGCATGGCTCAAATTAAGAGACACCATTGTCAAAAACACAATATAAAACTTCAATTAGCGGATCACTATACTCTTTGGACTTTAAGCGGGGTTGTTACCATTATTATACACAAAACTAGTAAGGTTAAGCCCTACACAGGAGCATATAGTACATGCAAGTGGGATTTTATTAGTTCTTCTCTATTTTGAGCATAGAAAGTTAGTTTAGTCCCATATTGCTCACCTATAAGTTGGTTCACTATCTTATATATGGTAGTACATGTGAGTAGTTGTTCACAAGAACTTGAAGTGGGTATGGAGACCACACATGTTTGCACGGGCATGTTATGCCACACCTTGCAAAGCTATTTTGGGTTCGGGTTGGGCTCATGTTCGAGGCTTATGGGTCACGTGTCATGGAATCTATCTTTAATCTTATTTTTTGTTTCATAGGAGGATAAATTATAATTATGACTCTATCAAGACTATGATATTTTTGTAAGAAATACTAAAAAATGAATAGGAAAGTGACTCTTTGTATCTCGTTAAAATATACAACAACGGGTATGAGATAATGATCACATGATAAAAAAAATTTGAGGCAAGGGATTCATATGTCATGCTTCATATATAACCCCACATGTACATAATCATGTTGCATGTACACTCATTATTAACCATAGACACATCAATCCCTATTGCCTTCATAATTTCCTCCATAGGTGTTGCTTATAGAAAATTATCCTCCTATTCAAGCGACAACTTATCTAGATGCATGCTTGATTTAGAAATTGTAATTATTTGGGTGGAGGTATCTAGCTTTCACCAAGATGCACTAGTCTTTTTTCTTGGTGTCTTCTCTTTGGATAGATAACGAATTTCAACTTTCTTTGTCTGATTGTGGGATCACATAGAATAATAGAACAATGTAATTTTCCATCAACTCTAAAGCATTAATTTTTCTAATTAAAATCAGTGACGTCAATCTTGTTAGAAGTTATCACTTCATTCATTTGTCTTTGTTTGTTTGGTATTGAAATTTCTTTTGAATCTTTGATTTGGTAAAACTATACATGTTAGTTATTATTGCATTTTCTTGTAAGACTACTATTTTTGACACAAATCCTCTGAAATATATGTTCAAAGGAATAAGGCCCATTGGTATGTACCCCATCCTCGTCTTCCCTTCTTTTCTTTACCCCAGTCTCCTCCAGCCGCCATCTCCCCCTTTCATTCCGCTTTGCAATAGGAACCCCAGCAGGCTGCCTGCTCGACCCGATGCCTCCTTGACACCTTGAGAGATGCGGAGGTCAGTGAGAGAGGCATCAGGGGCATTAGATGCCATGCCCTAGGCCACAATCACTCTTGGCCGGCCTCACCTCGGGCAGCTGGAGGCAGTCTGATCGTCGGAGAGCAAGGGCGCAACTTCCCCTGGTTGCCCTCTATCCCGCAGGGCGAAAACAAAGTCTGCGTGAAGTGGGGTTGTGTGAGTTGGGTATGGCAGTGAGCAGGCACTTCGGACCGTGCCAGAGCGACGATGGGCGATGGTCAGTGGTTCCTCCCGACTAGGAGCACGACGCTCCGACGGTCGGAGGCTCCCATTCGCTCCGGGTCACTGGTAGCATGCCGATCGGTGCGAGGCGGCAGAGCGCCGTGGGAGGATAGGGCTATAATCAGGTGGGCGCACATCATGAGGGCGTGCCATCCGATCTCAGGCAAAAGGCTGAGATCAACCAATTAATATGTGGTAGCGCTTCCCTCTAGATTCTATATAGTTTTCAAATGCAGTTCTTCTAAAAATAATATTTCACTCATACCTTGGCCAAAATAGTTGAACCAATATATCAAATTCATCCTTTTGACGAGACCTACAACATGGACATGTTTCAGATCCCAGATCTTCTTCTAATTTTCCTTTTTGACTAAAGATGTGATCTTTGACTACTTTGACCATGTTTAATGTATCATTATCTTATAGCTTGAATCATTAATGCACACTTAATCTCTTTCTCATTTAATCAATAACTTTTATGTATCTTTAGACTAAATGAGGCTCCTAATCACCCTTTTTTACACAAATGCCTGTTTTACACATGGATGACTTGTTATGAATATCAATGATGTACCATGCCCTAAAATGCTAATCTTGCATTTTAATGTTGGTTTGTGTTTGATCTCACATCATAATCAGTAGCCAATGCCCCTCCATGATTCAAGATTCTTTCCCAAATCCCTACTTGCTATGTGTGTCTATATGGCTTGATGTGCTTTAAGTGTGACTCCTTCATGATGATGTATGTTGACTTGGAGAAAATGGGATCCTTTACCCATTGATGCATCCAACCTTAGTGAATCTTCTAAATATGTAGCTTCATGATGCTTTGTGACCCAACAGTCCATGGCCAACCCTATTCATAGTACAATGACATATGTGCCCCTCTTGATCTACATGCCCATATAAGACTTATTTGTGGTTTCTTGTGCATTAATGCATATATGAATCCTCTTTTCCTTGACCCCTCTCGTAAATTAGGGGTTTCTCCATCCCTCATGATGTCTTGGACGTGGATGTCCCACATAGGTCACGTGTTAAATTTTGATGGTGTAACATCCCAAATTTTCTAGCTAATTTAAAAAGCTTAATGTGGTTTTTTTTCTGATAAGATTCCGTTAAGGGATCAAATAAACCTAAGTATTGTTTAATATGTAATGAGTTCACACTACTACAGAAATGGCTTATAACGTCACTTTTAATATTGTATAATACACCGACACGTAAACCATACAGCGTCGGTGTATAAAATAAGCCGACATCAATCTGTGAAAGGCGACCAGACACGGGTATCGCTTTTATTCAGTGTCGGTTCTTTAATAAGAAATCGACACCTAAAAGTAACCGCCAAAACCGAAATTTCCAGCGAAAAAAATTACCTCCAAAAATTGACATACATCGTCGGTTTTTAAGACAGAAACCGACAACTAAAGGTTTTCTGCGAGACAGAAATTTGCTCACTTTTTATCGTTGGTTTTGTGACAATAACTGAAGTCATTGTGTTTTTACGCGAATAACCGTAAAAATTTTCACCTCCCTTTAGTTTCGGTTTTTTTTGCAAACCGACACTTAAAGTTTTTATTGTCGGTTTTTGTTAGCAACTGACACCTATAGTTAACTTAACAGCGTGAGGCAGACTCTTCCTCTTCTATTTCATTCATTTTCGCTGATCATGGTTTTTTGCTCCGACAATTTCTTTGCTCTGACGATTCCGCTGCTGCTCTGCCTCCGCCTCCGCCTCCGTCTCTGACACCGCTGCCACTCACCGCCTCTGCTTCCGCCAGCCGCTGCCGAAAACCACAACTCTCCGCCCGGCGACTGCCCGACCAGAGCTCTCCATCGCAAGAGCAGCAACGTCGCCGACAAGGAGCTGTAGTGTCGCCCGCACGGAGCAGTACTGTCGCCTGCACGGAGCAACAGCATCACTGCTTGAAGCAGCCAGCAGTGTCGCCGCTTGAAGCAGCCAGCAGGGCCGCCGCTTGAAACACGACCAGCCCTCCTGCACGCCTATTATCAGGTTTTCCCCTGACCTTCCCCCCTATTCTTACTTTTCCTGTATCACAGGCACGCCCATTAATCCTATGGCTGTGGCTGTGTGCTTTCTTTTTATATGTCTGGTTTACATGCATCAATATTCTGTAATTGTTATATGACAAATTGCATTTTCTTCTACACAATATTACTCACGTTTACAACATACTCACATATCAATTCAGGGTTAATGTGGGAGATTTGGGGGCGGGATATTGTACTACAAGTTCTTCATATGCTTATCTATGCATAACCTTTTATATTTATTTATCCTCTCTCGGTTCAAGTTTTATAATTCTAGGTAGTTTTAAGCTACATCTTCACTACTTCAACCACTCAAAAGTTTTGATATGTAGATTCATCAAGTTGATGAATGCATTATTACATTGTTTAAAGCTTGATTAATTATAGTAATCTAATCATTATGTTTTAAAACTAATGAGAATATTTAAACATTATTTGATTCACATAATTAGGGTTTGAGAATTGAAAATCCTAATCGACATAAATTAGGGTTTTGGTAACATATGAATACAAAATTTGATTAGTATAGTCGTGTACTAAATGATTTTTAACATTTTATATACAACTAGGATTTAGTTGAAATTTGTACATGGTTTGGAGAAATTAGATATTAGTTGGAAGAATTTTTTGACTTATTTGTCGGCCGATTTTACCCAAGATAAACTCAATCGGCCATGTATTCAAACTGAAATATAGCAGTCTAGTATTTGAATTTTATCTTTTTATTGGTATATCCAATTGATCTGAAATTTTAATTATGTTTTGGAAACTCCATTTTGGACGTCTTGTTAAACTTTCCTAATTTTTTAATGATGTTTGAACTCTATAGAGAGGAATGGCGGTTGAGGTATTCCCTATATTAACTCGACCGGCCATGTTGCATACTATATTGATTGACGATCCATGGGAAATTCTATGGATATATGACTATGCTATTTCATGTGAATATTGCCTAAAAATCAGGTCAGTGATCAATATGCTTGGGAATTGAAATTGACATTATAAAATCATATTTGAATTGTATTAGAATGAATTATACAAGTGTTTGTTGAGTCTTACTGAAATTGAATATGATATATACATAAGGATCAGTGTGAGGTGGCAATATTCCCTATTTAGGGTTTTGTTGATGGATTACTGAATTATGTAATTCTTATAATGTTGAACAAAGGATGACTTTTTGAAAACCCTAGAAGTTTAGTATTAAGACGAGTATGAGTGATAAAGCTAGAACTTGTATATAATGGTGCAAATGTGATGAATTGTTTAAGTGTAAGTATTAATACTTGTATCAGATGGCTGATCAGGACCGTGTTGATGATCACCGTGAGGGTGAGGACGTGCTTGCACCGCCTGACAATGTAAGTTTTAAGAATATATCACTAAGGTTTCTATCTATATGTTCATTTATAATTATATTATGTAAGTGTGTTTTGTTATCAAATTTTAGGTTGGTGATGTACCCCCTAAAGAAATTATAGCACTTGATGAGCAACAAAAGAAAATTGAGAAAGTGAGGGGCATCACAATGATGAACAAGTTAATAAAGAAAAGGGGCAATGGACCCAAATTGGCTGTGGATTTCGATCAGGCAGGAAATCCATATGGAGTGAACTGCAACTCATTTGTTTCATATCTTGGGGTTCTTACTCGCAGCCATTGCAGTCTTATCCTAGAATCATGGCATAGAGTTCCTAAGGAGAAGAAAGACCACATATGGAAGGAACTATGCATGAGTTATTATTATTTGTAATTCTATTTGTGTAGATTACTAATTTTTAGGATACTAGTTAATAGCAATTCTATTTAATTTGCAGAGCATATTTGATTTGGATGAAAAGTTGCATCGTAAATGTGTGATGCAACGTTGTGGGAGGGTCCTAAGGAACTATAGGACCAATCTCACCCGAGATTACATACGCGATGCTGAAAATAGGTTCTTGATAGATTCCAATTCTAGACATTGATCAGTATTTCGCTAACTTTACACTAATAATTTTTGTTTGTATTCTCTTTAAAATATATATATATAGGAAGAAGGAAGCCACACATCAATGGAACTACTTGGACCCTAGAGAATGGGAGGTGTTTGTTACCCAAAGACAAATAGATGAATTCAAGGTATTAAGCCCCACCACTCCCAATTTAACTAATATACATTTTTATGTATTCACCTATTCAAGATTAACCTTTAGTGTTACTAACCAAATCAATGTGCTAACTAACTAGGCTAAGAGCGATGCTCAACGAGCAAGGCGTGCACTGAATGTGCACGACCACACAATGGGTCCAAGAGGATATGCAGGCGTTCGCCAAAGACTATAGGCTGAGTCTACCCAGCCTACTGCTACTCAGGAGACTGCAGAGTCCTCTACTGCTGCTCCCGCACCTCTGCCTCGTCATGTTATGTGGATAGTTGGGAGGCAAAACAAGAAGGGAGAGATATTGAAGCCCACAACCACTGAGGCGGCTGCAAAAATGGTAAAAATCAAACTCTTAGAGCAATCTATCGATATTGATTATTGTTATGTTTAAATATGATTTTTTGTTGATGGTGCTTAGTGGGAGCTGCACGAGCAGAGGAAGGAAGGAAGTTCATCCCTCAGGGCACAAGGGATGAACTGACAGTTGCTCTGGGTAACCCAGAGCATCCTGGATGTGTAAGGGGTGTAGGCGCTGGTGTGGGCATCAAAGCATTCTTTGGTCCATCCCAGCGTAAACCTGTCCCAAAAGCGGGACTTTCACAAGCTGAGGTAACTTATTCTTATTTTAGAACGTTATTGTGAAAGGGAATTCAATAATCAGAAACTAGCATTTCTTTTATCCATGTATAGGTAGATTCCTTAATTGAAAAAAGACTCCAGGAAGCATTTCACAAGTGGCAGGCGTCTCAGACTGCCACTCAAACAGTACCTGTGGCGAACCTCTCTTCTCCTACTCCTCGTACTGCAGAGGTTGGGAGTAATCCTATAGACCCACCTAGCACGTCCTCTGTAAGTATTTTTATGGCATATATAATAGCTAGTCTGTTCAAGATGATATGTTTGTGTATATATGCATATAACATTCTTTACGTAAATTTGTAGGGGTTGAAGCCATGCCAACTACAAAGTGAAGGATATATCGTTGTAGATGCATCGGCTTACCCACCCCTTAAAGGGTGCATGTTTCATGAGAGTCCAGTACCAGATGGCATGGTACGTGTGAGCCCCATACATATACTCACTGGCTGGATGAATCTTGCACTGCCTCATACACACCCAGATGTTGAAACACTTGGTGAGGCAGTAGGCGGAGTAATACTGTGGCCCAAAGCGGATGTCCTCTATACTGATATTGTATGATAAATTTTCATTACTTTACTTTTTTATTGTGTTTATATATATATGAGTCAATTGATATGAAATTATATATACAGGTCAAACAGACGAGACCCGCTACATCTCGGACTCCACCTCCTCGACTACCAAGTTGGCTTCCAAGGGACCTACACGCCTCGATAGGTCCTAATTGTAGGTGTGCGACAGTATGGATCGGTGAACATAATCCAAATTGCCCTATAAATGTTACTATTCTGGAGAATTCTGTAGGTAAATCATACGATAATAATCTATTTATACAAGTTTAGCATACGTATTAATGCATACGTAATAGAAGTTCTGGATACGTATTAATGCAAGTCAAACATTCGGAAACAACATATTTATACAAGATATTTTGGAGTTGTTTAAGTATGAATGGCTGAACACATCTATGATATAGCTATGGATATGGTGAAATTAATGCATACGGCAATCTGGTTTATACATCCATATATCTTGTTTTATATATGACAATCTGGTTTCTTATATATTAATGTATACATAATACATGTTTTGCAGCCACTTATACAAGACATGTAAAGATTTTGGGTTTTCCCATGTGGGATTTTTGGTTCCATCTTTGATTAGTCTTGTAGATACAGACCCTGGTTCAGTTACTTCATACTGCTGTGATGCTTTTGAATATTTTGGTAAAAATAATAAGACGGTGATAATAGCTCCATTCAATGTCGAGTATGTTTACTTTGCTTGTAATTTGGACTTAAGCAAATTATATTTTTATTGTGGATATTGAGTTATTAATTTTCTACTTTCTTACCTGTAGTTCTAAGCATAGGGAGTTATTAGTTATTGTCCCCAAGACATTCACCGTCTATTATCTAGATCCTGCGGGGAGTGAGTTGGATGTATATGGACATGCAATTAAAAGGCCATTATTCTCGTGAGAAGTATTTTATGTTTTTATATCTGTTAACATTTGTTACTGCATTACTATTTAATTATGCAATTTAATGTTTTACATTCACATATATAGGGCTTTACAAGAGTACAAAAAAGCTGGAGGAAAGGTCCCCAGGAAAAAAAGTCTGACACTCATTTGGAAGAATGTGAAAGTAATTTCCTGACTCCAATGTATATATTATTAATGTGAAGTGTGCTTATTTGTATTTTTGAATATTTTGTATGTTTTAATTTATAGTGTGCTACACAAGACAACGGCTAGGCATGTTCCTACTATGTGATGCGATTTATGGACCTAATCATCAAACATGTTGTATTGGAAATCGATAACATACAACAGGTATTATACATAGTCTCATTAGATAATATGAAATATATGAATCTTATTATATATTATTATAATTATGTATGTACGTCATTCTCTTTGTAGGTCTTTAAAACTAAGGACTTCAACACAGGTGCAAAGCATTTCGATGTACATGCTCCCTATACGAGAGATGAATTAGATGATGTAAGAGAAGATTGAGCAAAAGCTCTACAAAGAGTGGGAATTTTTCAATATGATTTTGATGACAATGATGATGATGAATAAAATAACTTTGGTCTCAAATTAATTTTGTGTGAATGTGAATGAATTTTTATGAATTGTCATATGTGTGTGAAAATCATCAATACATGAATGTTTCTACATATGTCTGAATGTGAAAAGAGATGAAAAAAATGGAACTACAGGTTGCTACTGGTTTCTACATGTGTGTGATGAAAAAATAATATGAATTAAATTTCTTATACATGAGTGTGAATCACATATATAATAATTTGTCCATCATGTTAATTTTGCAGGTTTGTGGCCTGTTGTTGGCTAATATCAATTGATGTCATAAAACCTATAGTTCATAACTGAACTGTAGGTTTCTCATCCTGCGACCAGCCACAATAGGTCTGCAGACTGATAGAAAAAAAAATCAAATCATAGGCGTCGATTATTTGTATAAAACTGACAACATACGGTTACAGTTTCGGTTTCCATACTAGTACCGACGTTGATTTCCCTACACCACGGCCGTGTTGGCCAGCACGGCCGTGGCAAAGAACCAGACATAAAATATGTGTCAGATATCTGTATAAAACTGACGATATATGGTTATAATGTCGGTTGCCATACTAGTAACCGACGTCGATTTCCCTAATGAGACTAGACACCATGGCCATGTTGGCCAGCACGGCCACGTAAGCGGGTGATTTAGTGTCGGTTTCGAAGCGGATAACCGACGCCTATACCCCTTGCTGGCACGTTTTCGGCATGTTTTCGGTGGCACGCGAAGGGTTGTGGCGTCGGTTTGAGAACCGACATGTAAAGGTTGTGCTTTTAGCGGCGCCCACATAGGCGTCGCTTAGAAACTGACACTAAAGGCCTTAAATAACCGACACTAAAGGTCGGTTATGTACTAGTGTCATAAAAGATGTACTATATGTCACATGGCTCACCAATACACACATAATGACTTAAATGTGTAAAAGTTGGTAATTAATGATGTATAAAAAAGAATGAATGTTTTACATGGACAATAATGTGACTAATAGATACAACATGGTAATTTGAGACATTAAATAAATATATGATATATTTTACAACTAAATGCATTGGATAATAAATTAGAATAGTGAGGATAATTAAGTATGTATAGGTTTGATGATATCTTGAAATATAGAAGTATACTTGATCTCAAACATAAAATATCCTCATATTATAAGAAGTTATGCTTAATGGTAAGATTTCAGAAATAAAGGATCATCTTGGGATTTATTAGAAATTAGTAAATTTTAAATAGCATGCACTTATTTAATGATTTTTAAGACCCAAATCAAGATTATAAAATGATGGAAATTATTTAGACGCAATGGTAAGTGTATGCTTTAATTTTGATCAAGTTTGAATAATCACACATTTTTAATTAATTTTACCAAGGAAGGTTATTCCTTTAACGAAGTTTGACCAACATATGCAATTATTATGGTCATTTTATCTGGACCTAGATTAAGAGGACCAAAGCCTGGTTGTCAATCACTTTCACTGTACGCGGACCTTTCGTAGCGATAAATGATGATCTGAGGGTCAAACCCTCATCCCTTACCTTCGGCATCCACTAGACTAAGAACAAGTTCTGGACTCCCAATCCCCTATGGATTCCTTGCGATAACGGAAAATATTTTGAGAACATTACTTCTTTTGGACTCAAGACAATTTTTTTTATCCTTTTAATCCCCCACGCAAGCCCTAGATCTCACCAGAAGGGAAACATCCATTTTGGTCTTGTGGGTTTCCCACAGGAGAAAGCGTCGCCTTGACCAACAACCAAGGTTTTGGCTTCCTTGCATATCACATGGTGCTACCCCATATGGAGATTCATGTCCTTTGAATCTCAGAGCTAAGAAACGATCCTCTTCAAATTGATCGTGTAGTAGAACTATGGCGTCCAGTCCCTATGTGTTTTAGTTGAAGGTGGATCAGAATCCCCCTTCCTTCCATGGAGGTCACACTCTTCTATCCATGGAGACGACCCAACCGATCTGCAATAGAAACCACACAATGTGGCTGGCGAGGAACTTGGTACCAGATCGGGGTCGGAATCCATGAGTTCATGCGTCAGCTTCCTTCAGCTGCGCCTCCAGGTAGGTGCTTGTGGAAGCGCCGGGAGGACACCACAATACCACATCCTGGGGAGGGTTCACGGAGGTCGGCTTAGGGTCGGAAACGGCTGGAGAAGGCACTTCGGAGGAACCCTCTTGTGGTCTGAGATGGCCAGATAACTCCTAGCCTTCCCGCCCAGGTAGCAACATGGAAGTCCTCTGTAAAATAGAGGAAGTAGAGGAGGCGCAACCCTCTTCCGTGAGCGCTAGAGAAAGGGGGCGCAAGTCAAGAGGATTCATCCCAAGTTGGATCCTGTCCACGATCCAATTAGCTCCACAGGTGAATAATTGTTTGACTTATTCAAATAAGGTTATACGTTGTATAAATCATAGTAATTAATTGGTACATCCTATGGGGTCATATTATATAAGAATTTTGATCTACTTTTTGAGACCTAGCTCATGATCCACATTTTAGAGTCTGGTTTGACTCGTTAGCTCCTTTCTTTACATAAGAACCCTAAAACCCTAGAAACCAAGGTGACTAAAATAATTAATGAATGATCATTGAGTGAACATGGTAATTAGGTTTCATCAACCTGAGAACGTGATTAGGGACTTCTTAGTCTATGAAGAGCAACTAGGTTCCTTCAAGAGAGGTAAGTGGTTCATGCCGATGAGTATTTACATTTATCAAACTCATCCTATTTTCATAATCCATGCTTTATGTGATATAGTGTTCTAATATTAAGATATGCAAGTGAGATTTTCAGACATTCATTGTTATGCCCTTACATGTGCCTGATATCTCGAGAAGAGATATGTAATTAAGATCTATAAGAATGATAGAGACTCATGAACCAGGTTCATTAGAAAATTAAATGATCATGTTTCTATAAGAATTGTTAGTAATAATTCATATTGATGAATAAGACTACAAGATAAGATATGCGACCAAGATAGTCATACATGATAATGTGGGATAAGAATGTATTAAGATTTCAAGTAGAAATGCAATATTAGGATTTCTTAGATAGATTAAGATTTAAGAACTAAGTGTTGACTAGATTTCTTAGAATGGTTAAAGATCTAAGAATCAAGTATGTGATAAGATTATTTAAGTTTGCAATATAAGATTTTATAAGATTCTTATTTTAAGATTTAACAATTAAGTTCACGTGAATGCATTAAGATTCATGTTAATATTTGATTTCATGAGACTTTCAAGGGTTTGAGTTATCTTTCCAGGAATCTTATTTTAGATATTTTATACTTAAGTTCCCCTCACATACTTTACTTTAGTCACTTTTGTATAGTTGATATTTATATATTTAGTCCAAACCCTTTCTACTAAGCCTCTCGACCAGTTATCACATAGTTGGTATAAATGAAGTATTTCTATCAAGTCAGAGTTTAAAATAGATTTTATGCAGCTAATTAGAATATCAGATTTAGATTCAGACTTAGACAACTCATTGTGTGAGCTGAATAAAGATACATGATAAGGGTTGTAGATCCAATCTCAATTATGTAGTAATTTGTGATACATATTCGCTATCAGTAATAGATTCAGTTCAGAATTTAAGAGCAGGGATTCAGATTTAGATTCATATTCAGTACATGCTCAGTACTCATCAATCAATCTCAGATAAGTTCAATTAGCAATTTTAATATAAGATAAGTTCAGATTCTATATTCAACAAAGATATCAGTATTCAACTTCAATTCAGATTAAGAATTAAGTAAGTTTAGACTTAAGATAAATAAGTAGAAACCTTCACATAATACATTATATGATAAGTCCTCACTCAGTTAGTCCTGGGATGATTCAGAGGCATGTGTTGCCAACTTAGAGGCATTTGTTGCCAATTCAGAGGAGTGTTTACTCCAATTCAGAGGTGTTGCGGCACCAATTCAGGGCATAGCCATGCCAATTCAGAGACACCTCGGTGTCATTCAGAGGCATGTAGTCCCAGTTCAGAGGTACCTTGGTACCAATTCAGGGCGTAGATACACCAATTCAGGAGGACTTATTATATAATGGTGGCCACAATCAGATAAATCATAAATAAAAGATGTCTTAGTTCAGAGAATGTATACAATCTCATTTATAAGTATAATGAAAGAAATTAAGATAAGAGAGACATGACTCAGGCCCATGCACCAGTGTGTAGGCCAATTTAGAGACATAACCTAGGCCCAAAGTGCAGGTTATGTGACCCAGACACCTTAGTGCTGGTCATGAGACCCATGTTCCAAACTACAGGTCTCCAGAGAAAGATAAAGTAAAAAGATTAAGAGATAAGCTAAAGAAAGAAGATATATTTATGTTTCAGATCTTATATAAAATTTTAATGTTAGTTTCATGTTTTAATGTTCAAATATATTTGTAGCATTTTGTCTCTTCAGTAATATGTATATTAGAATACTCATGCCACTTACGCTAACAATCATTTTTCTGATGCCTGGCTGGGGACGAGATGTCCGCAGATGAGAGCAGGAATAGAGTAGATCTCAGAGATTTAGAGCACAAGGACAAAGCAGTGTGAGATCTGGTGGGGTGCCAACTATAAGATGATCCTCAGGTTTATAGACTCATCTATATGTTTCAATATTTAGAACTTTAGAATAGAGACTTTGTCTCAAGATACAATATAAGTTTTCCACGTAATAGCAATTGTGTTCCTTTTGTAAGAACAATCATGAGAATGTTTTAATAATTCAGTTTGTGTGATTGATTATAATGTTGTTATGTATGCCAGTTTTATGTAATGCCCCTTCACTACTACAGAAATGGCTTATAAAGTCACTTTTCAAGGTGTCGGTTGTATACATAAACGGACACCTAAACTCTACAGTGTCGGTTTATAGCATAAACCGACATACAATCTGTGAAGGTCGACCAGACACGGGTATCACTTTTATTAAGTGTCGGTTAAGTAATAAAAAACCGACACCTAAAATCAACCGCCAAAACCAAAATTCCAGCGAAAACATTACCTCTAAAATTTGACATATGTCGTCGGTTCATAAATAAATAACCGACGACTAAAGGGTATTCGCGAGACAGGAATAGTTGTCGGTTGTCCTTTAGTTAAAAACCGACGACTATAATCTAGTGTAGGTGCCGGTTTTTGGAAAAGAACCGACACAGTTGGTTTATTTGTCGGTTTTTTAGAATAACCGACACTTATTGTCAACTTAATAGCTCACCAGCGTGAGCTTCTCTTCCCCTTTCCCTTTTTCATTCTCGATTTCAGTTAGGTCCGGCGATTTCTTGCTCGCCCCCGCCGGTCGTTGCTCCTCCGCCGCCGCTGTCGTGCTCCTGCTCCTGCCCTCGCCGCTGCTCCATGCTCACCGGCGGCCGTGCTCCTGCTCCTGCTCCTGCCCTCTGCGCTCACCAGCGGCCGTCCGTGCTCCTGCTCCGTGCCCTCGCCGCTGCTCCGTGCCCTCGCCGCCGTTGCTCCGTGCCCTCTCCGGCACTTCTCCTCTCTTTGTTGCAGCCTCCTTCGGTGGCTGCTGTGCTCCGGCCGCTACTCTCCTCTACCCTCAAGGTATGCCCTCCTGCCCTGCCCTCTTCCTTCTTCCTATGCTCCGATGGCTGCTTGGGCGGTGCCAAGGCACGCCCAAGCAGCTGCTGGGCGTTTTTTTTTTAAGTTATTTACTTATTTGTGTTTAGGGTTTAGGTACTGATTTTGTGCTTCTACTGAGTTGAATCCTCTATTGTCTATACAATACATGTAATTTTTTATCAAGTGATGATATGTAAATGTAGAAATAAGTTAGTAAGGTATCAATGATAAGTCTGCTGTAATGTGATGCAAAATAGTTATTGTATCATGCATATCTTAATACTTTTTTGTTTTATAGTTGTATAGGGTGTTTTATGTGTGACAAGTCTATTGTTTAATAGTTTAGCTATAATCATTGTTTTATAGTTGTGTTATAAAGTATTTGGGTGTTTAGTATGGTTCCAAAAAGTATAGTATATATATGCATACATGTGCATTTTTTTATAAAATTGTATAGAAAATCAAAACCCGTTCTTGGTAAGAATCCTAATCACCCTTCTTGCTTAATGATGAACTGTAATGCACACATGTGACATGCTTGGAATGTAAATGATGAAATTTTCCCTAAATTGCCAATTGTCGCCTACTTGTCCTCCGCCGCTACCGAAAGGTATGCTTCCTCCAGTACTGCTCCTCCACAGTTGTCTAGTTGTGCATACCTGCGAGTTATCAGGAACACCTAAATGAATGTCTAACACCTAAATGAATATCTAGTTGTGTATTTTGCTAGTATCGTGAAAGATTCTCAATTGTGTGTATCACATGGGATTCTTATCTCAACACAATGGACTGCAATATATGCATCTAATGCCTTAAATGGAAGACTCGAATGTTATAAAATCCCATCAAAGTAGGTAGAAACAACTTATATATATTCAGATCTTAAGAATTCCATGAAGTGCACATTATCTTACTCATGAAAAGTATGTGTATAATGTAGGATTAGTTCCATATAATGGTTCTATTTTAGTAAGCACCTAGAAACCCATCCAAGATTTACTCATTAGGAGTAAATCTTGGATAGTCCCCGATTTGGGACTATTCTTGAACACCTAATCTCACTTAGGATGTAAGTGTATAATGTGTATTGGGTTTTCGAGAAAATTTTGGTAGCATTTCCTCGTTTGTTCTCTAAGTACATATGTAGACTTCTTTTCAAGCTATCATGTCTACCACAATAAAGTTGGTTATGACAAGCAATAAAAGGTTAACTGATGTTATACAACTTTTTCTGAAAATATATAACATCGTTATATGTACTTACACTTTGTTAATACTAATATTATGCAGTCTCTGTCCACCCATAACAGTCACTATGAACTGGGCCTCTATGTCAATGTTAACGTTCCCTATTGAAGAACAATTGGACATCATCCTATACACTACATGCCTGGTAAAGTGACCCTAACTTTTGGCAATTATTCACATGCTATCGAGGTTGAGTATGATTTGGCGGGAAATCTTGTATCAAAATCTGGTTGGTGTGATTGGATTGGAGAGATGCATGTGGTCCGTTGCAACATGCTTTTTCTCCGTCCAGTTGGCCATAATTCCATCAAAGTTTGGATAACCAACAACAACTGCGAGACCCCTGATCATCTACTGCGGTATGAGCGCACGTCGTCGCATATCAGCTTGGACGAATCTGAATCTGAGGCCCCTATTAGTTCAGATTCATCTAAATACAGTGAGGAGCTTCGTGACACAGCTTCATCATCAAAAAGACCACGGTAAGTCCAATTAACAAATATAATTGTCAAGCAATCAATACTCATAGCTACTTTCTATTCTGAACTTCAGGAGAAGATCGCCACAATGATAAGTCCTTGAAGTTACTGATGTGGGACTATGTTGGTGTAGTATTTAGTTGTCTATCTATCTAGACTTGTCTGTATTAATAGTTTTTTTAATTATGCGCATGTTTAGGGGTACACCAACCCCTTTGTTTAGTTACTGTTTAGGGGTACACCCCTGTGTGTGGATGTAAAAAGAGATTAATGAATGGAACTGAAAGTTGCTACATGAATGCTTATAACTGAAGTGTGTGTTCCCATGAATGTTCCCATTTGCATGATTACACTACTATTTTCTCATATTGTATAGTCTATTTTAATATGACATACTTAATCATATGGTATATGTTGGGTAAGTTTACTTTACTTATATCTTTAACTTAAGTATAGTATATATATGCATACATGTGCCTAAAAACCCGTCCAACACATTATTTGTTGGCCTAGAAACCAGTCCAAGATTTACTCATTAGGAGTAAATCTTGGATAGTCCCCGGTTTGGGACTGTTCTTGAACACCTAATCTCGCTTAGGATGTAAGTGTATAATGTGTATTGGGTTTTCAAGAAAATTTCGGCAGCATTTCCCCGTTTGTTCTCTAAGTACATATGTACTTGGAGAACAGCGGGGAAATGCTGCCGAAATTTTCTTGAAAACCCAATATACATTATACACTTACTAGTGAGATTAGGTGTTCAAGAATGGATAGGTGGTACACATTTATTATATATAATAATGACATCACATGTATTTGTTAACCCTAAACCCTAATCTTGTCCTAATATATACTTGTTTTCTTTTTTATCATAGAATGGATAGATCATGGATGTCCATTCGCAATCGCTGCACCCCAGAGTTTATTTCTGGTCTTGACCAGTTCATTAAATTTGTCGAGGAACATAGGAAACAACCTGGAGATAGGTTCTACTGTCCATGTAGGCATTACAGTAACAACTTGAAAGTCAACACTGGTGACGAAATCAAAACTCATGTCATGTGCAACGGGATTATACAAGGCTATACAGAATGGCACTGGCATTGAGAGATTTCAAACCCGAAACCAGTGGATGTCGATAGCAGTGCTTGTATGGAAGAAGAAATTGCCTACGATGATGTAGATGTGAATGAACCAGTTCCAGTAGACATCGTTGATGCGATGCTGGATAGTTGTGGGGTAGAGCACACCGATCCACCTCCCATTTTTAGAAACATTGTGCATGATGTTGAGATGTCGTTATACACAGGTTGTACTAAGTTTATGAAGCTTAACGCTGTGTTGAGATTGTATAAGTTGAAATCTAACAATAGATGGAGGGACAAAAGCTTCACGTCATTGTTGTCTTTGTTGAAAGAAATACTTCCTGAAGGAAACGAGCTGTCAATCTCAACATACCAGGTAAAGAAATTGTTGTGCCCAATGGGAATGGATGCCAAGAAGATACACGCATGCCCTAATGATTGTGTATTATTTCAAAAGGACTATGCGGATTTGAAAGATTGTCCAAAATGTGGTGCGTCACGGTATAAATTGACGACTTCGGGGGAGTCCAAAACTGGTTCTCCTGCCAAGGTGATGTGGTATCTACCTATAATATCACGGTTTCAACGCTTGTTTTCCAATCCGATAGATGTAAAGAATTTGAGGTGGCATGCAGATGTTAAGAAAAATAATGATGGGATCCTACGACATGCGTTTGATTCCCCACAATGGAAGAAGATTGATGTATTGTACCCTGAATTTGGTGAAGAAGTCAGGAATCTAAGACTTGGGCTTTGTACAGACGGGATGAATCTGTACGGGACATTGAGCAGCCAACATAGCACTTGGCCAGTCATGCTTGTTATATACAATCTTCCTCCCTGGGTGTGTATGAAAAATAAGTACGTAATGCTGTCATTGTTGATATCGGGCCCTAAACAACCTGGAAATGACATCGATGTTTATCTTGCCGAAGCATGTAAGGTTTGCAATCACCAGACTTTGTTTCTTTTTCAACAGTCTCTGCAGCAAAGTTATTGACCCTGAGACTCTCAATAATTTGCAAAGAGAAGTGGTTGTTACCCTATGTCAGCTTGAGATGTATTTCCCTCCTTCGTTCTTTGATATCATGGTACATCTTGTTGTCCACTTGACTAGGGAAGTGAAAATCTTGGGACCGGTTTTCTTGCATTGGATGTATCCCTTTGAACGATACATGAGCATTTTTAAAGGTGATGTTCGAAACCGTTATCGGCCTGAAGGGAGTATTATTGAAGGTTATGTGGTGAGAGAGGTTATGGATTTCTGCAATGACTTTCTCAGTGGTAATGACACTCCTGATAATGACAAGAATATTGATGAGCTATTTGGCAAAGGAATTTTGGGATCATGTGTGAAAGTAATCAGCCATGAGCAGTTGGAACAAGGTCATTTGTATATTTTACACAACATGGATGAAGTGAACGTTTATATCGAGGAACATACCAATTTCATCAAAAGACAATATCCTCGAGCCAATACAATGTGGCTTGCTAGAGAGCATAACAAGACTTTTATTAAGTGGTTTGAAGATAAAGTCTTACATCAACTATCTCAAACACCAGATGATATTACTGAAACTATCAAATGCCTCACCTTTAAACCAAAGTTGACTGTTATGTCTTATGAAGGGTATGACATTAATGGATTCACATATTACACAAAGCGCCAAGATGATAAGAGTGTCATCCAAAATAGTGGGGTCACCCTTCAAGCATCAACTATGTTTTTTGCAAGTGCAAAGGATAAGAGTCCACGTGAAGCTAAAATGTCATATTACGGTGTCATTGAAGAGATATGGGAATTTGACTACATAGATTTCAGAATTCTTCTCTTCAAATGTAATTCGGTTGATAACACCAAAGGAGTTATAGTGGATGAATTGGGTTTCACTTTAGTGAACTTTGAAAAGATTGGCGAGAAGGCTGAACCATTCATATTGGCATCACAGGCGAAACAAGTATTTTATATCGATGATCCTGCAAATGATAAATGGTCGGTTGTTCTTCATGGTAAAAGACAGTTCATTGAAGATCCTATAGGTGAAGAAGAGTACTATGATAAATATGATGACTCCAGTCCATTCTCAGCTGGGTTGCCAACTCCACAAAATATTGAAGCTAATGATGACTTATATGTGCACGGAGATCACAATGAAGGATTGTTAATTGATAAGAGATCACAATTTTAGAGGCATGCATGTTTATATTTTTTTATTGAAGCTAAATGTTTACTTTTTTTAATATCAATATCATTTTCTGATTTGATGTTTCATTATCTTCTAGTTAATACAAATGCTAAACATTGTGGGAGGGTGCTAAAGAACTATAGGACCAATCTCACCCGAGATTACATACGCGATGCTGAGAATAGGTTCTTGATTGATTCCAATTGTAGACATTGATCAGTATTTCACTAACTCTACACTAATAATTTTTGTTTGTATTCTCTTTGAAAAATAAATATAGGAAGAAGGAAGCCACACAACAATGGAACTACTTGGACCCCAAAGACTGGGAGGAGTTTGTTACCCAAAGAAAAACAGATGAATTCAAGGTATTAAGCGCCACTCCCAATTTAATGAATATATGTTTTTATGTATTCACCTATTCAAGATTAACCTTTATTGTTACTAACCAAATCAATGTGCAACACACACAAGTGCTTCAAATTCATATAACAACATGACAAACTAACACATATATAGTGCATAACAACAGCAGCTCCGAATTTACATACAACACTAGCTTAGTACATATATAGTGGGACTAAGGTGACAATCCCACCTGCTAAAACAGGTTACCGACAACTACATGTTACGACTGGGAGGTCATGATTCAGAAACCATATGCATTAGCAGGTGGATCTGTTTGTCCTCCTGCTAATGCATACGGTTGCTGAATCACGACCTCCCAGTCGTAACATGTAGTTGTCGGTAACCTGTTTTAGCAGGTGGGATCGTCACCTTAGTCCCACTATATATGTACTAAGCTAGTGTTGTATGTAAATTCGACGCTGCTGTTGTTATGTACTATATATGTGTTAGTCTGTCATGTTGTATGGACATCGATTGTATTGCTCAGCTATTATATAGTCTCATTAGATAATATGAAATATATCAATCTTATTTATAGCTCATTAATTATATATATACATCATTCTCTTTACAGGTGTTTAAAGCTGACCCCACTACATGAACAGACTTACCAGATGTACATGCTCCCTATACGATGGGAGAATTAAATGAAGTAAGAGAAGAATGGGCAACAACCATACAAATAGTGGGGGTTTTAAAATATAATTGGGATGTTGATAGCGAATAATGCCTAAAGAATGATATTTTGTAAATGAATTTCTGAATTATAATATATGTGTGAATGTTTCTACATGTCTAGATGTTTCTACATGTGTCTGAGTGAAAATGAATGAAAGTGTTGGTTGCTATATGAATGTTTCTACATGTGTGAATGTGAATGAATGGAACTACAGATTGCTAGCTACATGAATGTTTCTAAATGTATGAAAATAAAATGGAACTGCAGGTTGTATTGCTAAATGCATGTGTGAATATTTTTGTTGTTAAATTTGCAGGTTTGTGGCCTGTTGTTGGCTGTTATCAATGGATGTCGTAAAACCTGCAGTTAACTACAAGTTTCTCATCCTGCGACCAACCACAGCAGATCTACAGACTGACAGAAAAAAAAACAAAACAATAGGCGTCGGTTATTTGTGCAACACCGACACACAAAGTTATAGTGTCAGTTTTATATAAATAACCGACGCCTGTTTCCTGTGACGCGAAGGTATATGGCGTCGGTTATTTGTATAACACCGACACACAACGTTATAGTGTCGGTTGTATATAAATAACCGACGCCTGTTTCCTGTGGCGCGAAGGTATATGGCGTCGGTTTATTATCTAATAACCGACGCTGATAGTGGCCAAGATGGCACCCTTTCTGTGGCGCGAAGGTATATGGCGTCGGTTTATTATCTAATAATTGATGCCTATACCTTCACACCACAGGAAACAAGTGCAATTTTGGTGGCGCGTGAAGAGTTTGGGCGTCGGTTTTGGAACCGACGCGTAATGGGTGAGCTTTTAGTGTCGCCCACATAGGTGTCGCTTAGAAACCCACACTAAAGGTAGGTTCTATAGTAGTGCTTTGAGTACATGAGTTATGAATAACTCGGTGTTGCATCCTCTATTTATATGTGTGTACTTAGGGAGGGTGTTACAATATGGTATTAGAGAAACATTATAGTTGGCCACCAGATGAAATCTTATGTTCTTACTTAAGATCACCTTATAAGAAGCTAAGTAGGGTAGAGTACATGTTCAGAAAGATAAGTAGTAGACCTAGGTATAGATGGAGTAAGTGATGGATATTAGGAGCTGAAGTAGATGTCTAGATAGGAGACAAAAGTTTGAATAAGGATTAGGGTTACGTGCCTATATATTTTAAACTTTTATGTTAATGCTATAGTTGTATATAGCATTTTCTCTCTTTTTCCCATATACTTGTGGTATGGGATTATGGGGTTTTGCAGAGAGAATGTTATGTGCATAATCATGCTTGTCTTGTCCTTTCAAGTGCATGTACTATGAGCCATGTGCATGAGGAAGTGTTAAGATAAAGTGTGATCTGACATGTCACCTCTGAATATATGACCGGTCGACATGTATCCAAAGGCGACATATAAAACAAGTGTTGACATTAAAAGTTTGAGACATATAGTCGCCTAAACCTAATCATACCATAGTAAGACTGAACATGCATACAAAGGGTAGATACTTTGACATAAATAAGTGAGTTGGATCCAAAGTGTAACCAAAACCCTGATTTAGCTCCCTTTAGAGAGAAACAAGCTACGCTCCTTTCCATGTTATATGATGATGATGTTATGAGGTAAAATTTGAGCTCATTATGTTCATGTACCCATGTTAACTCTGTTTTCAGTATTTAACCATGAGAAGGCCATATCCTAAGTATGATTATAATTTCACACCATGAGTATCCAAATGAGCTATTGAGGAAATGTTAGAAAGTTGGTTACAAAGAATAAGCCACATCCTAAGGTGGGTAGCTCATAAAAATTTTGAGGATGAAATTTATTTAAGGTGGGTAGAATTGTAACATCCCAAATTTTCTAGCTAATTTAAAAAGCTTAATGTGGTTTTTTTTATAAGATTCCATTAAGGGATCAAATAAACCTAAGTATTATTTAATATGTAATGAGTTCATAAAAGATGTACTATATGTCACATGGCTCACCAATACACACATAATGACTTAAATGTGTAAAAGTTGGTAATTAATGATGTATAAAAAAGAATGAATGTTTTACATGGACAATAATGTGACTAATAGATACAACAAGGTAATTTGAGACATTAAATCAATATCAGATATATTTTACAACTAAATGCATTGGATAATAAATTAAGAATAGTGAGGATAATTAAGTATGTATAGGTTTGATGATATCTTGAAATATGGAAGTATACTTGATCTCAAACTTAAAATATACTCATATTATAAGAAGTTATGCTTAATGGTAAGATTTTGGAAATAAAAGATCATCTTGGGATTTATTAGAAATTAGTAAAGTTTAAATAACATGCACTTATTTAATGATTTTTAAGACCCAAATTAAGATTATAAAATGATGGAAATTATTTAGACGCAATGGTAAGTGTATGCTTTAATTTTGATCAAGTTTGAATAATCACACATTTTTATTTAATTTTACCAAGGAAGGACATTCCTTTAACGAAGTTTGACCAACATATGCAATTATTTTGGTCATTTTATCTGGACCTAGATTAAGAGGACCAAAGCTTTGTTGTCAAGCACGTTCACTGTATGCGGACCTTTCATAGTGATAGATGATGATATGAGGGTCAAACCCTCATCCCTTACCTTCAACATCTGCTAGACTAAGAACAAGTTCTAGACTCTCAATCCCCTCCAGATTCCTCATGATAACGACAAAGATTTTTAGAACATTACTTCCTTTGGACTCAAGACAATTTTTTTTATCCTTTTAATCCCCCATGCAAGCCCTAGATCTCACCAGAAGGGAAACATCCATTTTGGTCTTGTGAGTTTCCCACAGGAGAAAGTGCCACCTTGACCAACAACCAAGGTGTTGGCTTCCTTGCATATCACATTGCGCTACCCCAGATGTAGATTCGTGTCCTTTGAATCTCAGAGATAAGAAACGATCCTCTTCAAATTGATCATGTAGTAGAACTACGATGTCCAGTCCCTCTGTGTTTTAGTTGAAGGGTGGGTCAGAATCCCCCTTCCTTCCATGGAGGTCACACTCTTCTATCCATGGAGACGACCCAGCCAATCTGCAATAGCAACCACACAATGTGGCTGGCGAGGAACTTGGTACCAGATCGGGGTCAGAAGCCATGAGTTCATGCGTCGGCTTCCTTCAGCTGCGCCTCCAGGTAGGTGCTTGTGGCGGCGCCGGGAGGACACCACCATACCACATCCTGGGGAGGGTTCACGGAGGTCGGCTTAGGGTCAGCAACAGCTAGAGAAGGCACATCGGAGGAACCCTCTGGTGGTCTGAGATGGCCAGATAACTCCTAGCCTTCCCGCCAGGCGGCAACACGGAAGTCCTCTGTAAAACAGAGGAAACAAAGGAGGCACAACCCTCATCTGTGAGCGCTAGAGAAAGGGGGCGCGGGTCAAGCAGATTCAGCCCAAGCTGGATCGTGTCCACGATCCAATTAGCTCCACTGGTGAATAATTATTTGACTTATTCAAATAAGGCTATACGTTGTATAAATCATAGTAATTAATTGGTACATCCTATCGGGTCATATTATATATGAATTTTGATGTACTTTTCGAGACCTAGATCATGGTCCACATTTTAGAGTCTGGTTTGACTCCTAAGCTCCTTGCTTTAGATAAGAACCCTAAAACCCTAGAAACCAAGGTGACTAAAATAATTAATGAATGATCGTTGACTGAACAGGCTAATTAGGTTTCATCAACCTGAGAATGTGATTAGGGACTTATCAGTCTATGAAGAGCAACTAGGTTCCTTCAAGAGAGGTAAGTGGTTCATGCCCATGAGTATTTACATTTATCAAACTCATCCTATTTTCATAATCCATGCTTTATGTGATCTAGTATTCTAATATTAAGATATGAAAGTGAGATTTTCTGACATTCATTGTTATGCCCTTACATGTGCCTGATATCTCGAGAAGAGATATGTAATTAAGATCTATAAGAATGATAGAGACTCATGAAATAGGTTCATTAGAAAATTAAATGATCATGTTTCTATAAGAATTGTTAGTAATAATTCATATTGATGAATAAGACTACAAGATAAGATATGCGACCAAGAAAGTCATACCTGATAATGTGGGATAAGAATGTATTAAGATTTCAAGTAGAAATGCAATATTAGGATTTCTTAGATAGATTAAGATCTAAGAACTAAGTGTTGAGTAGATTTCTTAGAATGGTTAAAGATCTAAGAATCAAGTATGTGATAAGATTATTTAAGTTTGCAATATAAAATTTTATAAGATTCTAATTTTAAGATTTGACAATTAAGTTCACATGAATGCATTAAGATTCATGTTAATATTTGATTTCATGAGACTTTCAAGGGTTTGAGTTATCTTTCTAGGAATCTTATTTTAGATATTTTATACTTAAGTTACGCTCACATACTTTACTTTAGTCACTTTTGTATAGTTGATATTTATATATTTAGTCCAAACCCTTTCTACTAAGCCTCTCGACCAGTTATCACATAGTTGGTATAAATGAAGTATTTCTATCAAGTCAGAGTTTCAGAATAGAGTTTATGCAGCTAATAAGAATATCAGATTTAGTTTCAGACTTAGACAACTCATTGTGTGAATTGAATAAAGATACATGATAAGGGTTGTAGACTCAATCTCAATTATGTAGTAATTTGTGATACATATTCACAGTCAGTAATAGATTCAGTTTAGAATTTAAGAGCAGAGATTCAGATTTAGATTCATATTTAGTACATGCTCAGTACTCATCAATCAATCTCAGATAAGTTTAGTTATCAGTTTTAATATAAGATAAGTTCAAATTCAGTATTCAGCAAAGATATCAGTATTCAGATTCAATTCAGATTAAGAATTAAGTAAGTTTAGACTTAAGATAAATAAGTCGAAACCTTCACATAATACATTATATGATAAGTCCTCACTCAGTTAGTCCTGGGACAATTCCGAGGCATGTGTTGCCAACTTAGAGGCATTTGTTGTCAATTCAGAGGAGTGTTTACTCCAATTCAAAGGTGTTGTAGCACCAATTCAGGGCGTAGCCACGCCAATTCAGAGACACCTCAGTGTCATTCAGAGGCATGTAGTGCCAGTTCAGAGGTACCTTGGTACTAGTTCAGGGCGTAGATATGCCAATTTAGGAGGACTTATTGTATAATGGTGGCCACAATCAGATAAAAATCATAAATAAAAGATGTCTTAGTTCAGAGAATGTATACAATCTCATTTATAAGTATAACGAAAGAAATTAAGATAAGAGAGACATGACTCAGGCCCATGCATCAATGTGTAGGCCAATTCAGAGATGTAACCTAGGCCCAGAGTGCAGGTTATGTGACCTAGACACCTTAGTGATGGTCATGAGACCCATGTACCAGACTACAGGTCTCCAGAGAAAGATAAAGTAAAAAGATTAAGAGATAAACTAAAGAAAGAAGATATATTTATGTTTCAGATCTTATACAAAGTTTTAATGTTTATAATGTTCAAAGATATTTGTACCATTTTGTCTCTTCAGTAATATGTATATTAGAATACTCATGCCACTTATGCTAACAATCATTTTTCCAATGCATGGCTGGGGACGAGATGTCCGTAGATGAGAGCAGGAACAGAGTAGATCTCACAGATTTCGAGCACAAGGACAAAGCAGGGTGAGATATGGTGAGGTGCCAACTATAAGATGATCCTCAGTTTTAAAGACTCAGATATATGTTTCAATGTTTAGAACTTTAGAATAGTGACTTTGTCTCAAGATACAATATAAGTTTTCCATGTAATAGCAATTGTGTTCCTTTTGTAAGAACAATCATGAGAATGTTTTAATAATTCAGTTTGTGTGATTGATTATAATGTTGTTATGTATGCCAATTTTATGTAATGCCCCTTTGAGTACAGGAGTTATTGATAACTCGGTGCTGCATCCTCTATTTATATGTGTGTACTTAGGGAGGGTGTTACAGATGGTATAGGTGTTTTGATCGAATACATGTGAATACATTGATACCAATGTTGGATTTCAATGCCTTGATTGTTGGGTACATATATCTATATACTATTATGCTCTTTATGTCCATACTTTGCTGATCTAAATCAAGCTTTATTCTTGGATCCCTTGTCTTGTTTGGATCATGACCTTGTATGCTCTATTATGAGTCTTTGACCCTTAATGTGCATAAGTGACCAACATCTGGATTCGATCATATAAAATGCATGAAACCTCGAAATGACTTGAACTTGAACCCCAACTCAATAATGGCTCTAGACTAGTAAAGGGTCATCTAATGCACTAATAAGAAATGTTCCACCAAACTTGGCCAAAACCCTAAAAATGGAACGAGTAGGGAAATGATGAGAATCTAATACATGTATACAATCTTGTTCTTAATCAGGTGTTACTTGTGGCTAGATGGTCAATGCTAAGATAAGTTAAGAATCAATGAATCAGGTATGGACTTTAATAATTATATGACTATGGTTTTCTTTCTTGAATGTGATACATATGTATGCTTGTTTACTTTCTCAAATATTGCCATGTAGTATTCTAGTATCACACTCAATGTTTGTCTCATATCGTTGCTTTATAACTTGCAAACATAAAATAAAAACTCCATTGTACAAATCTTGTGCTCCTTCCTGTATTCTCGGGGTAAGGACATGAGGTTGGGTGTCCGTCAAGATAGGGTGGACCATGTTGATAAAAGGGTTAGGTCTTGGCGATGGCCTTGAGGTCCCTTACGTATAAAAGGATTAGCTAATATTGAGCACCCTTACAGACCCTTCCAATGGGAAGTTGGTCAAAGGCCTTATGATATATTATGTTGTTGGTATAATTGGAGAAAATTGATATAAAACATGAGTTCTTGCTTTGCTAAATACTTAACTTATTTACTTCTTGCTCGTTTACTTCTGCAAATCTTTTCAAATTATGCAAAGCTTATGTAAATGTATCTTATAGCCCTGAGGGTTTGGTGAGATATGTCAGGTGTACTTGTTGTTAGATCCCTAGTGTACATGAGCAGACTTGAAAATTGTATTCTTAAACATGTAATTGAAGGCTTGTAACAAACAATGTTGCTTAATAATATTTGTTGAATGTTGAGATTATGATTGGTACTTTTATCTTATTATTTGTTCATGTATGCTAAGCATTTCACGCCTCCACATGTTGTCTTTGGTATTCGTTTTGTTCATGTGACTGGAATTTTGGTTATGTGACAGATGGTATCATGGCATGGACAATAACTACACCAAACATTTCTCACATGAAGCACAAACTAAATTCACCTTACATCTCAATCCCAGAAGCTTAATGAGTTGTCCTTTGTGGACTAAGATGACGTATTAGAACCTAGATGTTTTAGAACTAGGTGTAGACATGAGTAATCCTTAGAGCCTTTCTCTTCTCCTCCTTCTATCATGTGGTATGGGCTGTAGGTTCAGGAGGGTGAAAAAAGGGAGATCTTATTACCTCCCGAGACATATGTTCACAATATGTGCTTAGGGTAGCTACACAGGTGTGCACCATGTTCTTTCTAGTTCTCTAGGTTACATGGTACTAGATTGCCTAATGAGTGTGGTAACTCATTTTGGTTTAGGTTTTATTCTGATGGAGTATGATGGTTTTCATCGCCTATTTCAACATTGGAGAAAAACCTATTTCAAGTATTAGTATATGTACATATGAAAATGTTACTACACACAAAAAGGTAGTGAGTGTCCATGTAGCCTAAGAGAAAGAGATGTAACATCAGTCTAGATGAGATAGTTTAGATGCTTGTTGTAGTCTTTAGAGTTGTTTAGAGCCATGATAAAGGTTAGGCTAGTAAGTAGCCTAAATGACCTAAGTTGTTGTTGTTCATGATGGTGATGAAAATGATGATGGTGATGTCAATAATGATATCGATGTTGAGGATATGTGGTTGCATCATGTTGACCTATGTTCTATTTAGGATGATTCCAATATGCTCTATGATATGGAATGAGCTTTGACCATGCAACCCTAGCTAAACCTAGCACCTTGTATGGTACATGTGACTTGGTTGATGTGCTAAACATAGCTAGTAGGTTGGTATGCTTGCTTATGCCTAATATTGTATAGTTTGAGAAATGATATGTGATATATGGTTTGAGACCAACATGAGCCTCAATCTCTTTACAAAGGAGGACCTCTAGCATGTGACATATAAAAAGGGTGACCTCTTGACAGGAGTCAACCCGCCATGGGAGGAGGTCAGAATACCTAAAATCCAAAAATATGTGAAAATGTTGGAAAATATGGACGATGAAATACATGATGATGGGTCCCTACCTAGAATACTTCTAAGTATATGATTTGAGTCACCTAGTTTGTGGTCCCTTGAAAATGTTGAACATTGGATTTTCTATGGAAAGATCTAACACTAGAGGAAGAGGCTTTCGATATATGACGTTTTGCTATATAGGTGAGAGAGATGTTCCAAGACCCTAAGATGATGTACATGACATGTGATCTCCATGACGAGCCTCATAGATTGGTTAGTGGTTGTATGTGGATGAATCTAGTGGTTTCCCTCATTTAGTATTTTGGGTAAAAGTTTGGTATGGCTTTTGCCTTGACATAGATAGGTCCTAGCTAGAGTGGCTTGAGCTTGTAGAGCTCTTCCTAGATACAAGTGAGATAAGTACAAAATCTTGACGTTGATGATGATGTTGTTCCTCAAATTATGTTTGATGCATGAACTACCTCATTGAGACTTGATACATGTACAATAAGTCACTCCCTTAAGTTAGGCCTAAGATGAAAGCCATACCACACACGGAAGATATATGTTTGAAATTATGAACTCGATACGATGATGCCTTGAGATCTTAGCTTGAATAATCATGAGTAGCATGCCTAATCTTGGTACCCAAATGAAAAATGATTAACTTGATATGACAATGCCTTTAGGGTCATAACTCGAATAAACATGATGAATACATTGCTATATTTTCAGGTCCAAAATGAGAAATGATGAACATTTTATTTGGGGATAATTGGTATTATTTTGGGGGAAAACTAAAACATGCATGAATTCTAGTATAATGATGAAGTATACACATTTAATGGTGATCCCATTTGGAAGTCATGATTGTGAACATGCTCATTTGAGAATTGATAACATAGATTTCACGATACACCTTGGTCTTGTATGAAAATATGAGCAAAAAAAAACCTAGTGCATGAATACTAAGGGATGAGAAAATCCTAATGCCATAATGATGCCATAATATGATGGAGCAATAAGTAATATGTATATAATCAAGATGAGTACACTCTTGATGATGATAACCTAAGTGTTCAACCCATTGTGGGGAATGCCTTGACAACCATGGTTGGATACCTTGACACAATGGATATTGACTTTGAATTGGACTCTTGAGTGTGATATTGGAGGAATTTTGAGGATGAAATTTCCTTTAAGGAGGGAAGGATGTGATCACCTGGATTTCTCTCACCTCGATTATGCTTCATCTCTCTCTTTTGATACCCCTCTTGCTCAATTGAATTATAATCACATGACTTGATATGTCTTGATGACCCTTTTTTCATCACCTCGATGACTAATTTCATCATATGTGGCTCTAAGTTGAGAATTTGAACTAGGTATTATACCTTAACGTGTCACCCTCTTGCAAGATAATTTTGAAGCTCCTCAAGGTGATCACCTTGCTTCCTATTCTATTTCATGATGTAGAGATTTCAACGGTGAATCTGACAACGTGAAAGTTTCCTTAATTGGACCTTCAGATCTCTAGTTATGAACCATTGAAATTTGGTCATATTGTATGTGATTTAATATATCTTTTTAACTCGTTTAGGCCATCATGGGACTGAAATCCAGCAAATGCGGCCCAACCGTTTTCCTTCTCCCCTTCTGCTTTGGGGAAGAATCACAGGGCAGGGAAGCTCTCCCTCTACCTCCAGCCAAATCGGGCAATGGAGGAGGGGTAAGACAAGTACCCTAGCTCCCTTTTGTAACCCATCCTCGTCTTCCCTTCTTTTCTTTACCCCAGTCTCCTCCATCCGCCATCTCCCCCTTTCGTTCCCCTTTGCAATAGGCACCCCAGCAGGCTGCCTGCTCGACCCGATGCCTCCTTGACACCTTGAAAGATGCAGAGGTCAGTGTGAGAGACATCAGGGGAATCAGACGTTGCGCCCTAGGACGCAATCACTCTTGGTCGGCCTCACCTCTGGCAGATGGAGGCAGTCCGGGCGCAACTTCCACTAGTTGCCCTCTGTTCCGCAGGGCGGAAACAGAGTCTGCGTGAAGCGGGGTCACACGAGCTGGGTATGGCAGTGAGCAGGTGCTTTGGAGCGTGCCAGTGCCAGAGTGATGATGGGCGATGGTCAGTGGTTCCTCTCGGCTAGGAGCGCGATGGTCGGAGGCTCCCAGTCGCTCTGAGGCAGCAGAGCACCACGGGAGGACATAGCTATAATCAGGTGTGTGCACGTCATGAGGGTGAGCCATCTGATCTCAGGCTAAAGGCTGAGATCAACCAATTAATATGTGGTAACGCTCCCCTCTTGATTCTATATAGTTTTCAAATGTAGTTCTTCCAAAAATCATATTTCACTCATACCTTGGTCAAAATATTTGAACCAGTCTATCAAATTCATCCTTTCGATGAGACCTACAACATGGACATGTTTTCAGATTCCATATCTTCTTCTAATTTTCCTTTTTGACTAAAGATGTGATCTTTGACTACTTTGACCATGTTTAATGTATCATTATCTTATAGCTTGAGTCATTAATGCATTTTTAATCTCTTTCTCATATAATCAATAACTTTTATGTATCTTTGGACTAAAAAAGGCTCATAATCACCCTATTTTTAAACAAATGCCTCTTTTGCACATGTATGACTTGTTATGAATATCAATGATGTACCATGCCCTAATATGCTAATCTTGCAACTTATTGTTGGTTTGTGTTTGATTTCACATCATAATTAGTAGCCAATGCCCCTCCATGATTCAAGATTCTTTTCCTAATCCCTACTTGCTATGTGTGTCTATATGGCTTGATGTGCTTTAAGTGTGACTCCTTCATGATGATGTATGTTCTAGTATCGTACTCGATGTTTGTCTCATATCGTTGCTTTATAACTTACAAACATAAAATAGAAACTCCATTATACAAATCTTGTGCACCTTCCTGTATTCTCGGGGTAAGGACACGAGGTTGGGCATCCTACTTGAGTTGTCAAGATAGGGTGGACCATGTTGATAAAAGGGTTAGGTCTTGGCAATGGCGTTGAGGTCCCTTACATATGAAAGGGTTAGCTAATATTGAGCACCCTTACAGACCCTTTCAATGGGAAGTTGGTCGAAGGCCTTATGATATATGATGTTGTTGGTATAATTGGAGAAAATTGATATAAAACATGAGTTCTCGCTTTGCTAAATACTTAACTTATTTACTTCTTGCTCATTTACTTCTACAAATATTTTCAAATTATGCAAAGCTTATGTATATGTATCTTTTAGCCCTATACTCAGCACCTCGTGTGCTTGACCCGCCTTGTTTCACGTATTTTATAGGTTCAGAGATGGCTAGAAGTTGACGGTCTTGGTGAGATATGTCAGGTGTACTTGTTGTTTGATCCATAGTGTACATCAACAGACTTGAAAATTGTACTCTTTAACATGTAATTGAAGGCTTGTAATAAACAATGTTGCTTAATAATATTTCTTGAATGTTGAGATTATGATTGGTGCTTTTATCTTGTTATTTGTTCATGTATGCTAAGCATTTCACGCTTCCGCGTGTTGTCTTTGGTATTCATTTGGTTCATGGGACTAGAATTTCGGTTCTATGACACATATTCCTAAAATCTCAAGGATTCACAATTAGAAATATGCTTTCTTAAAAAACTTCCTATGTATATAAGTATGTTTTAATCTTGATATACATATTTCAACTGTTGTACTTTATCTTTATGGTATTACCCATTTTCTAATCATATAATCTACCATAATCAATGCTCTCTACTTCAACCTCATCAATGTTGGTGTGTGAAACACTAGCTATATCAAAACTTCACTTATGTATAATTTTCTTCCTTGTCAATTTTGCAAGAATGCCAATGTGGTCTTTCATCATTCATAATTCATCTGACCTCCAAACTTGAAGTTGAACACAATTTATCTCTCTTTCTTTTGCTTAGTTTGCCCCATTGTTCATTTTATGCTTTAACATGCAAAAATTGTTGTAAGAACTAATAGGTGGTGACATTTCAAATAACATTGTGTTCATTGATAAGGTCGAATTTTATGACACATTAATCAAAATGAACTTTACTATAATTAAATTTTAATTTTATTTAATCTATTATACATTTGTAGAATGACTCTTACATTATCAATTATCATAAATTTTAATAACAATTTCAGTTGTATTGTTTGTATCAAGTATTTGATGATTTTGTATAAGTTACATACTTGATTGTATATAACCATTTCATAGATAGAGTTGTTATCTAAAGAGTATAACTCAAATTTTGTCGTATGATAAGATTTTCTAGTAGAGAAGTGAATAGAAAAACCCTCCCTCAAAGTTCCATGTCATTATGATCTAAATTAATCAAGTTATGAGGAAGTTTACATTACAAAAAAATAAAAAATAAAAGTTAGAGCCTAGCTATCTCAATCCACAGAAGACCTATAACTAAGTTATTAATTACATATCCACTTTATTTGACAACAAGCACGACTATTTGCTTTTATGAAATGGTTAACTAGAAATTAAAGTAATTTCATGATGTTTGACAATATATGTAGGATGGCTGAAAGACATATTGATTTACACATTGCAATTAGAAAACAAAAAGAGATTGAAACCAGGAAAATTTATAATAGACAATGTGGAGCTGATGGATTCATAAGATGAAAGGAGAATGAAGTAAAATGCATTTTCAACTAGGAGTGTGGAGTGTTTATGTTGGTTGAGATGGGGAGGACTGCTGTAATAATGTTAATTAATCAACATAGAAATTGATGACCACACAAAATAGCCATTTCATATGGAGCAAAATTTCTATTGTGTATGTAAATAATTACAACAGAGTGCACAACACATTGAGGTTTGAGTTGATCACATATTCATCTAAGTGTGTCACCTAAGATTCTGTCAGAATCCCACATCCAAAACAAATACGACTACAACATGTCTAATCCTCACTTGGGTGGGTTGGTATAAAAATTATGTTAAGAACTCAAAAGAAATATTATCTCTCTCTCTTTATATATATGTGTATATGTATATGTTTATTATATATATGTATGTATATATATGTATATGTTTATTATATGTTTGTGTGTGTTTTGTGTAATTTGTATATGTCTATAAAGGGATATGATTAATTTTTTGTATCTATATGTGTACACTTAGGTTTATTTTCATATATTACATCAAATTTGTAAAATATTATGCTAATGTTGACAATACTTTTACTAAAACTGTTAATATTATTATATTATTATATCGTGCTAATTTTAATATTTATACATGTTTTTGTACAATATATATGTCTATAGATAAGATATTCTTACTATTTGTACAATATGAATATTAAGATACGATTTTGATACCATGTCAAAAAAGGTCCCATACCTTATTGGAGAACCTTTTGTTGAACTTCAACTAGATTCAAACCCTTATCCCTTACACCCCATTTGATTTCCCTTATCCATGTCTTATTAACTTTGAAAGGAACTTAGTCCCATGATGTCTTCTTGATGATTCTTGGAATAACTATCAATCCCAAACACTTTAAACAGTTCAAATATTTTTTAGAAGGAACGAAGCTTCACTCTATTTCTAATATTCCTATAGTCCTATTCTTGAACCTAAAGAATAAGTAATTTATGATATTATGTCTACACAATTTCGGTATATTTGATTTTTTTTCTGAGCCTAGTTCTTTCTAGAAGCCATTTGAATGGTTAAGGTGCTCTTCTTTTATTTATCACTTTCTTATCATGTAAACATTAGATATGTCCAAGAACAGAAAATTATTAGGTTCAATATCTTCCATCAATGATTTTTAAGTAAATATAATGGCAACTTTTATAAGGGTACTCGTTCAATGTGTCAATACCAGTCTTCCTTTCTAGTTTGTTAGTATTCAAGGAATTTAAACTATCAAACAATCAATTCATTGGTGGAATCCTCCTATCAATAAATATTTATATTCACTCCTATTTCTAAACCTACAAAATAATATCTTTGATGGGGAAGCACCAACATATGAATTCTTTGATAACCCCATTAAAATTTTTGTCATAAAAACTAAAAATCTTTATAAGGGTAACCCAAAATTGGGAATGGCTAAATGTTGAAACATCCATTGTACACATGTTAATGTTTTGTGGCTATTATCACAAATTTTAATTTATCTTCTATAATCTTCATCACAAAATCTTTTTAAAACCAAATTAAAGGAATGGTGACTCATCCAAAACAAATGTTGAATATGAGTTGGGTACTTGGTTCTAAAGCAATCCTTGTGTTCATGTGAATAATTCCATAAAAAACTTTACACCATCCTACTTGATAGGAACTTATGGCTTCTTTGGTGTATAAAAAATATTTGGAGAAGAAGAAAGTCTATATGGGGATGGAGGTTTTTCTTTGGAAAGTGAATGGATAGATTTTGAGTTTCAAGGTAAAATGTGATGTCCTCATGAACTTACACCATAACAATCTTGTAATGTTCTAGTATCGTGCACCAAAAGAGACACCATCCTAGAATTTAAAAATATTGTCTATGAGTACACGGAAATGAGAACTTAGTTTCATATTCAGATGTGATGTGTTGATGGTTCTAATACCTCAACTAGGTATCACACTCTAGACATCCTCCTTAGATTAAATATATTGTTTGATGCTACCAATGGAATATGATACCTTCATAACTAAGTAAAACCACTAAGTCTCAATATGATGTGAACCCTTAAATGTACTCTTGATATAGCAAATGACATGACATAGTTCCTTGGCTATTTCTAACTAATTTTTATCTGATCTCTTCAAAAAACCTATGGATCCCTTGATCCATGTATGTTAGCTACCAAGTCTTATTTTTATGGATTTATATCAATAGAAATAGATGTAATATAATTAGAAGAATTATTTTTGTAAAATATACAAAGTATTGCCTATATCTACTCCAAGGAAAGTTCATGTTTTGTGTTTGTTATTTTGGAAATATTTATTGGAAGAAAATCAATGATTTGTTATTTATAGACAATTTGTCTCACCATATGTATGTGGAAGAAAATTGCCCATCCTCCTTGTAGAAGGTACCTCATCCATATCTTAGGAAAGTGGTCCACATCTAAGATATAGTGGTGAAATTCTACCAAGAGGGATCGTTTGCAAATAGAAATGTCACTAACAGTTATATCATCAAGTGATGTTTCAATTTTATCAACATTACTATTTGTTTTTAAAATTTTAAAAATTTGTGTCAGTTTTTTTTCACATCATATCTTAAAAATTCATATTTTAATTGCGTACTATCAACTATTATCATGCACTGCACAATCATAGTTTTTACCTTCATTGGGCATGTATATGCCACCTTTCTCTCATATATTTTACAAAAGCATATGGTGACAAAGTTGCAACTCCTAAACTAGTTAATTTAAACTACCCAGTTCAACAATCTTCATATGTGGTTTTTAGTCAATATAATGGCTTTTAATATTAATATAATTATAAAAATCATACATATACGTGTTAAATATTGTTTGTGTTTAAATAAAATATAATTTAATATTTATATGATATTTTTGTTTGCATATCACTTTGATACCATTTACAGAAGAATCCAAAATCATCTCGACGAGCCTCTAGTTTCTACTTAACCAATGTCAAGGCGTTATTTTGTACACCCTCATTGATGTTTCTTATCTATGTCCCTTAAATATGGGAAGTAACTTTTATTACATGGTGTCTACCCAAGGAATATGGGAGTATTTTTTAAGCCTAATCATTTTGAACCATGAAAATAACTTGCTAGAAGGAACAACACCCTCATTCATTTTCAATATTCCTAGAATCAAATTCTTGAGCATAAGTAATAATTACCATAGTGGATCCATTCCAATGGAGACAACTTAAATTCTTGTTGAACCAATCTATTTATGGGAACTATTTTCAAGGTTGGTGCTTCATTGATAATTTGAGAAACTGCTTATCCTTTGAAACATTTTCTTTATCCAAAAACATATTTGGATTCTTTCCAAACTCTTTTAGGAATATATTTTTCGGCCTAAAAGCACAGGTGCTAAGAGGAAATATCAACTTGCATCTCAAAAACTGTCAAAAGATTAACATGAGTACACATGATTTCTTAGGTGTAATCCTATCTTATACTTGTTGAGGGTTTTATCATGTCTTCTGGAATTGTCTGTTCAATAATAGTCTTACTAATGATTTCTCTAACATATTTGGTAATAGTATTGAATTGACTACATTGGACTAAAATGGAACCAAACTAATGTGCGGCTCCCAAACAAGCTAGCAATGTTGAGTAAGGTGTAGTTCTTTAGCTTGATCGACAATAATCTTTTGGGTTCAATATTTTCTATCACTAACTCTCATTCAATAGAATATATGTTTATTCTCTCTTTCTCACTCTGAAGAACATATTACATCATTATTTATATTTTTAGTCTCTTTCTCTCAATTATTGGTCCCTATCATCTTTGAGGGTAACTCATTCACCTAAATCTATGAAGCACATTGCTAAAATCACCTTATTGTAAGTTTGGCAATATGATTGTTTTATGCATTAAAAAGATCATTTTTTTGTGTCACATTATTCAAACAGGACTCATTGATTTTTTTTTTCAATTTTAGTTAATCTATTATATGTTTCTAAAATTGACCCTTTCATTATTGATGTTCCTCAATGAGAATATGTATGCATTTCATAATTTGGGATGCATTGTTCGTGTCAAGTTTGGGATGATTTATTGTATATTACATACTTGATTCTATATCAACAAGTCATATTTATAGTTACTATAAGGACTAGAATGATAAGGTTTGTGTAGACGGATAAGATTTCCTAGTAGAAAGGTGAATTTAGAACATTCCTTGAATGTCTCAGATGATTCTAGTATTGATTTATTAGTTTATGTGGAAGCTGATATAGCTAAAATTAGCTATATTTTGTAGCCTAGCTATCACAACTTGTTGAATGAGCCATATCCAAGTTGTTAAATTACAATCCTACTTTAGTTGAAAAACAAAGAACACTAAGTTGGTGCTATAAATGATAGATACCAAGAAACTAAACAAATGTCACGTGAACATGTATAATATTAAGAAGACACCAATAAGACAAATTGATTGACACATCCCAAATAGAATATGAAAGTGATAGAGACATGGAAAATTTACATTAATGAGTGTGAATTGATGAACTAATCAAAATGACTATATATTAAAGAAAACTACATTATTAAATTAGGATGTGAAACCATTAATTGGCTAAGATGGTTGGGGAGAATTTTTTACTGATGTTACATAATCAAGGTAGAAACAAAAAAATGCACAAAATATTTACTGTGTATGGATGAACATATTAGTTACATATTGAAATCATAACCATAGAGTATACACCATATAGTAGTCTAAGCCTATTGAGTTCTCCACATAGGAGTGTAACATAAACCTTTGATGAAATAGCATATCCAAAATAGTACAGTTACAATAGCATGTTCATGTCTCCCTAACTATTATAATAGTGTCAAGCATTTTTGTCATTATTCCAAGACTTATGAGAGGCATAATAGTGTCAGGCAGCCAAAGAGTGGGTAACCTCCTCACAAATTAAAGACTTTTTAAGTAACATCTAATCCCCATCCTATTAAGTTTATACAACTACAAAATAGTTCTCAACACATCCAATTCATAGAAGAGTTCTATTACACATCATGGGTGTATAGTGTGACAAAGTGAGTTTTTCATTATTTCTCTCTCTCTCTCTTACAAATTTATTATAAATGACTTCTCAAACTATTGACAAAAGTACCCTCAATTATCTCCCTCCTTAATTTGACAAAAGGGGGTCACCAATTTCATAAAAATACAAACCCTAATCTCATATTAAGATGAATTACATGTTTTACAATACATTGTCAATTTATATAATCAACCCTCAAGTTTGAACCTCAAATTTGTACCATAGATAGATGGCATCATAATGAAGCTCCATTTAAAATTTCACTTTAATTGGATAAATCATTTGGAATTAATAAGATTTTGAAATTATGCACATGATATCATTTATTTGAACTCTAGAACCAATGTTGTGGATGAAATGAATTGAATGCGTGACATGTATGTGTCATGTGGTAAAGAGAGGACCTTGGATAATTTCATTTCAGATCTGGGCAGTCTGATGTCTATCTAACGACCCTGACTCCATCTCCTACCTCCCACATTCTTCAATTGACTCAGATCGGTTTGCAATCAAATCAACCTAACAACTCTGATCTTTTCAACACGATATATTTGGAGGATGAGTTCCTCTCATCGAACTAAGATCAACCACCCAAAACACTTGCCCCCGCACCCTCAGATCAGGAAGAATGACCTCCCAATTTCCCACTCCCTGGCGGCGGTGAGTAGATTAGGGCTTCTCACCCCAGACCTCCCCACACCTATTTAAGGACCCCACCAGCTCCACCACCCTTCATTTTCTCATTTCCTACTTTTGATTGATCAAGAAACACCCCAAACACCCCTCACCATCACTGTCATCCTTGACCTCTAGAAACTTCACAGCCCTGCTACCCCAGAGAACCTCACACCAATCTTTCATCAACATCACATTCGCCATCCTCCAGAGGAGCTCCCTGGCTAGGACCCTAGGTCCCAGATCCTTCCTTTACGCATTCCACAACCTATTCCAATGACCTCCTGGCTATGGATAGGCAAAGATCTGATCTACAAAGTTTTGTACCACCCAAAGGAGCCCCCCTACCTCAGGGTTACTCGTTGAAGGTGAAGGCACCTCCCTCTCACCTCAACTTGCCATCTAGCTCGAGCAAACCCTTATCAGAGTTGCTATAGGCTGCTCGAGTAGTGCTTCAGCAAAGGAGGAGGAGAGGATATGGTGCCAACTAGGATCCAGTTGGGACAATCTTGAGCCGCCATGTCATCTGCTAACTGTGAGTCAATAAGGTCCACTTAGGAGCTAGCTCTCCGTGTGGACCAATCATAATTTTGCCACGTAGTGCCAACTCAACTGAGCCACACTCTGACTCGTGAAGATATAATCAATCTTGGTAGGTTATCCAATCATATCCAGTCGTTGATCAAGGTAATTTCTCTACTTATTTTATTTAATTAAATATGAAACCTATTTATCTTAGAAAAATCCTAGAAAATACTATGCATATTGAATAATAACAAACATATATACCGTTTTCATCAAAAAAATGTGGGGAACCTAATAAAAATACTTTCATAAGTTGAATCTATTATAGTTTTCAAAAATAGTAGACTTAATCCTTAATGATCATATTATTATTATTTTATTATGTAATGATGGTTATTCATGATTGAGATATGATATTCGTGACATTTAAACCATAATAGAGTCTCTGAAGTTCATACATCATGAAACTCTAATTAGGTAATGACTAGTAATCCAAAGATTATGGAAACCCAAATACTAAGCTTTTCTCTCTCCATAATGAACCCATATGTATTATTTGTCAAACCCTAATCAAAGAATGATCTATTATGAGTTATGTACGACTACCAAAACCCTAGATTCAACTTTGATTATATTAGATCAAGTGAACCTGAAAAGGAAGCTAATGATGACTAAGATCCTATAGAAACCGTAATCCTAAATGTTCCCTTTATAAATAATAAAGGATATCATAATCTATGTGTAACCCTAAATCTGAGACCTGATCCTATGACTCCAAAATAAGATGAACTCAATAAATTTGGCCTCATAAAAAAATAAGAGGGTGATAATAGCCTTGAGTAAAGAACAAACCCTAGTATTGGGTCACATGGACTCATAGCAACATTATACCCTTGATTTCCTTTTAGGGTGATCTATTTACTGTTTCTCTAGACTCTTGGGAATCTAGATCTGATACAATCGATACATGGGTTTTATAAGTATAAGACTAGTTTTCATGGATGCATAAGACATGGAATGCTTTGGATTCTTTATTTGTATATAAGTTCTTGGATGCATATTAGTAGTATATGCTTCGCCAAAACATAAAAGAACATAAATGAATAGATGGGTTGTATCTATACAACTAAGATAAGTATTTCTTCCTATACTAAATATTAATGTCAGCACTTACCCATATCCCTAAGGGTGAGGGATCCCCATAGCCCAAGGGGATGGGAGGGACCATCATATAAGTAAGATAAGGTGCTGATCTACTTAGAAGTACAACCGCATCTGAAGACATGTATAAAAGATGGTTTCCTTATTATCGCCTTAAATAAGGTTTTCATTTACATTCTTTCTTCAAAATTTTCATTATGCAAGTTACTATAAAAGTATTTCACCCACATACACAACTTTTTTTTTATTCATCTATTTCACATATTTTCTAGGTGCAAAGAACAAGTAAGCATTATCAAAGTACCAGAAGACATGTAATAATGTTTCCTGGAGGATATTAGTTGGATGGATGTTCATCTCTATTTGCTTATAACTAGTTACATTTCTTTTCCTTCAGATGATGTATTGGATATCAAATGTCCAATGTACATTTCATTTCCTAGAACTAGTCTTTCTTTCCATTAAATAATGTAATCATGACTATTTATCTCTATGGATGATGGTGTTGTGTGGCATTTTATATGATGTTTTGTGAAAACGATTTGGATTCCTTATATTCTAGATGAAAATGATAATGACTTATATTTTCCCTCTTAACAACCTATATATATGAGTGCACACATATCTAGGGAGTGTCATCATGGAAAGTATACAAGAATTGGGTTCATTACAGTTGGTACCAGAGCCAATGTTCACACATCATAGATACATGAAACCTCATTCACCCTATTGTGAGTCTAGGGTAGTCCTTGAGTTAGGGATATGAAGGGTGAAGGTGTCTAGGATAGCAACTACCATGGGTTTGACTAAAGTTTCGGAGCCACATTTCTTGGAAATCACGAGGCTACCTTCATGGAAGTATAGGTCTACCTAGCCTAGAATCATGGAAGTATAGGTCTACCTAGCCTAGAATCTATGTGTCCCCTTCTTGGTAATACCCTGATTAAGGGCCCTTCTCATATATAGGTATTCCCTCACATCTCCTCTATAGGAATCCTATCTCATCTTTCACTCTCGCTCTATTTTATAAATATTTCCCTCTCATCTGTTTGATATAAGATTAGGAATGTGCCACTCAAGTTAGAGTCCTAAGGATTGACTGATAAGGATTATTAGGATATCCTCCACAATTCATAACGTGAAGATCATGAATAACTAATAAAGAGGAATAATGAAATATAATATTACTAAAAAAGAGAGGAAGAGAAAAAGAAATAATATGTCTAATCTATTTCATCTAATTTCCAAGATGCCTCAAAAAACATGTAATTTTAAGTTTTATAAAGAGTTGTCCTCTAAAAAGAGAAAAGAACCCAAAACTCTTGAAGAACCTAATCCTGATAATATGTCAAAGGTTAGGTGGGAAGAACAAAAGAAAATCCTATTAGACTTCATGGAGACTGTTGCCTTAAAAGGAACACCTAAATCCAGTTCATCTAAGAAGAAGGAAGTGATTCTGCTAGATTTTGTCAAACTTAACCCTAATACCTTTTGGGGGGAAGACCAAATTGAGGTGATGGATAAGGCCGATGATAGGAGCCTATCAGTGGAGAATGATTTTCATACCCTAGAAGTACCTGATGAGAAGAAGGTCAAATTTTCCACACACCTACTTAAGGGAGGGGCAAAGGTTTGCTGGGAAAATTACACTGGGAATAGGGAAGAAGAGGTAGATGCCATGGAATGGGAAGCCTTCAGAATATATTTCACCGACTATTTTATGCCTATAGCTAAAACAAAGAGGAAGGAGAGGATATACACTTAACTTAAGCAAGGCAATCTCTCTAAAGTTGACTACACTCAGAATTTTAGACTTTTGGAGCATTATGCCCCCATTAAAACTAAAGATCGCATCTTAAAGCACTGCATTGATTGCCTAGCTACTAACCTGAGAACCCTAGTCATCACCTACCATTCCAAAAACTTTGATGAAGCCCTAGATATGTCCCTTAAGCTAGAAAGTATCAATGTAATAAAAAAACCTACGGGTATGAAACACCTAGGGTTGACCACCACTGAGGAGGATAAGTCTAGGAAGTTCCACCCTGGCTATAACAAGGGATCGGGAAAAGGAGGAGGTTCAGGTAAAGGAGGACAAAGAAACAACAAGAATCAGCTGAAGACCTATCGCAAGAAATGTAAGATATGTGGACGAGGACATGATGGACCTTGTCTACTATGCCAAGCATGTATGCTACAACTGCAAGAAGGAGGGCCATTTGATTGCCAAGTGCCCTACTATGTCTGTCTTTGGCAACCCACCAACGTGTGCTCCACCTCCTCAGGGACACTACAATGCCAGAGTATTCACAGTGATTGCAGAAGAGGCTAAGGCAAATCCAAATCAGCTGGTTGAAGGTAACCTTAATTCTTTTCTATTGTCTAATATCTTGTTCAAAGCCTTCAAATTTTAATGACAAAATTATCCTGTGTAGGCATTGCATTCCTAAATGATCATCCTATTAAAGCTTTGTTTGATTCAAATATACAAATACATTCATATCTAAAAATTTGGCATCTATGTTACATCTACATATAAGAAATTTGGGGTATATTCTTAATGTGTCACCCCTTAGTTGCAAAATACTCACTACATTACATAAAACTAATATCCTACCTCTAAAATTCTAAAATCATGACATTCCCTTTGAATTCATCCTTTTGACTATGGAAGACTTTGATATCATACTTGGTATGGACTGGATATATAACTATCATGCATAGATTGACTGTAGAAATAAGATGGTAGTCCTCTCTCAACCTCATTCTAGTCCTGTGGTGATCCCAAGGGATGAAAATTCTGTAATAATATTATGATCTCCTCTCTTGAAGATAATAAGCTCATTTCTAAAGGTTGTAAAGTCTTCCTCACATTAGTCTCAGAGACCAGTCCTAGTAGCAGGCCTGTCAAAAGACTGGAAGTGGTGTGTGACATTACTAATGTATTTCAGGAGGAGCTTCCTGGGCTACCTCCAAATCGAGACATTGAATCCTCTATAGATCTTCTTCCTAGAACCAATCTTAATTCTAGGGAACCATATAGGATGGCTCCTGCTGAGTTTATAAAGTTGAAGAAATAGTTACATGAACTTCTCGATAAAGGTTTTATACATCCTAGTGTTTCCCCTTGGGGTGCATATGTTCTCTTTGTAAAGAAGAAAGATAGTTCTATGTGTATGTGTATTGACTACCACATGTTGAACCACACCACTATTAAAAATAAGTACCCTCTTCCTCACATTGATGACATCTATGACCTGCTTTGCATTGCTAGAGTTTTCTCTAAGATTGACCTTCATTCTGGCTACCATCAACTTAAAGTCAAAGATTCTGATATTTCTAAGACTGTATTTTGAACTAGTTATGAGCATTACAAATTTCTAGTGATTTGGTTTAGGTTAACCAACGCATGTGGCATATTCATGAACCTGATGAACAAAGTCTTCCAACCATATCTTGATGATTTTGTGGTTGTCTTTATTGATGATATTTTGTGATTCTATGGAGAAGCATCGTGAGCACTTGAAGGTAGTCCTTGAAGTCCATCAAGCATAGAAGTTCGATGGAAAACTCTCTATATGTGAATTTTGGATTGATAAAGTCATGTTTATTGGCCATGTCATCTCTAGGGGAAACATATCTATTGATCTTGCCAAAGTATATGCTATTCTTGATAATCAACCTCCTCAAAACCCCCATGTTCAGAATGTAGACCAAGAATAATAGAAATATTGTTGACATGCACACGATCAAGCAGAAAACTGTGGCTTCCAATCCACAAAATCCCCCATGTTCCTCCACTCGAGAACAAACAGAGATGCATATGTGGCCCTTTTTCTACTAAGGCCATCAACGACTACATTTGCCTTACCCAGATGGTAGGAAATGGTGAAATGGGTATATCCAGATACTACCATCGCTTCATTCCCAATTTCTCCAAGGTTGCACTTCCTCTTACTAAGTTTACTCAAAAGGACGAGCATTTCATCTGATCAGCTTCTTGCGAGTCCAATTTCTAGGAGTTAAAGTAGACGTTGACATCAACACCTGTTATGGTTTTACCCTCTGGCAATGAAGGGTTTGTGATATTCACTGATGCTTCAAGGGATGGGTTAGGTTGTGTCCAACAACAAAATGGAAAGGTGGTGGCCATTGCATCCAAACAATTAAAACCCAATGAATTTAATTATCTCACGCATGATTTGGAATAAGTTGTAATCATTCATGCTCTCAAAATATGGAGGCACTATCTATATGGGGCAACATTTGATATCTTCACCGACCACAAAATCCTAAAGTACATTCTAAATCAGAAGGACCTGAACCTATGACAACATCGTTGGATTAAGTACCTGAAGGACTACGATTTCACCATTTCCTACCATCTGGGTAAGGCAAATGTAGTCGTTGATGGCCTTAGTAGAAAAAGGGCCACATATGCATCTCTGTTTGTTCTCGAGTGGAGGAACATGGGGGATTTTGTGGATTGGAAGCCACAGTTTTCTGCTTGATCGTGTGCATGTCAACAATATTTCTATTATTCTTGGTCTACATTCTGAACTTCTTGAGGCACAAAAGGCTAGTCCTGATCTTAAAGAGATCTCTTATCTCTTGTCTAATCCTCAAACACACCTTTTTGTGGGTCTTGATGGTGGTATTCGGTATAAGAACTGTATGTGGGTTTTTGAGCAGTCAAATGTGAAGACAAAGATTCTCAGTGAGGCACATGGATCAAAGTACACATTTCATCCTGACACAACTAAAATGTATAAAGACATGCAACGTCAACTCTGGTGGATGGGCAAGAAGCTTAATATTGCTAAATTTGTGTCAGGATGTATGACATGCCAGAGGATCAAGGTAGAGCACCAGAGAACAGGTGGTCTACTACAACCCCTTGAAATCCCAGAACAGAAATGGGAAAACAACACCATGGATTTGGTGGTGGGGCTACCCAGGACCAGAAAGGGATATGATGTTGCATGAGTTATTATGGATTGTCTCATAAAATCAGCTCACTTTCTTCCTGTAAAAACTATTGCAAAAGTATTCGAGCTAGCCAACCTCTATATATGGGAGATAGTATGTCTACATCTAGTTTCAACATCCATTGTCTTAGATAGGGACCCATAATTCTAGAGGAACTATGCACAAAGTTGAACTTTAAAACGACATGTCATCTACAGACAGATGGACAGTCAAAACGTACAATACATATTCTAGAGGGTATTCGACAAGCAGGTGTTCTCGAGTTTGCATATAATAATATCTATCAGGAAAGTATTGGGATGCCTCCACATGACTTATGTGTGGCAGACTCTACAGCTCTTTGCTACACTGGGATGATGTCGAGGAGCAAACCTTGATGAAATCTGAGGAGATGCAGTTGCATATATATATATATATATATATATATATATATATATATATATATATATATATATATATATACACACATATATGTATTACAACATGTTTGAAACATCTTGTATATTTTATATGATTTTCTATACATTAATGTTGTTGGCCTAAAAATATTAAAATATTATTTATTTCTTATGTCTATATTTTATCTATATTTTATTGTAAGAGATATAGTGACCTTATATGTATAACTAAAATATTATAAAAACATATCATATAATTTCTTTGAAAAAAATTCTATCAGGACAAATAAATTATAGAAATATTATATATATATATATATATATATATAATATAGTACTTATGAAATGAAACTATAGCTTGATTACAAATATTTTTTGTTTCAAACTCTTTATCTAAACATGTTATATATGAAATATTGTATTTCCCCCCTCAAATGACACCATCAAATTTATTCATTCGAACCTTTTGATTATATTTTTGACACACAATACCCATATACCTTAATGAAATTGACTCAAGTAATATTTTCCATCCATGTCAATGAAAACATAAAATGCCAATTAGTAATAGATTTGGACCTCAATCATTTAAATCATAAGACCACCCCTAAAATTATATAAAATATTTTTTAAGACAAAGGTATAATGTGTCTCTAGAGGATACATTACCGAGAGGTTCCAATGAGGTGGCTTACACTATGACTAAGTGGTGCATCAAACATAATCATGAATGCAAATAGTGGACATCAACACCATACTTTATGAGGAAGGTACTAACATTTAACGAGGAGGGTTGTGATGAGAGTGAAAACCTTGAAGCTAGAGACAGGCTGAATAAACCTCCTTATAGCCCAGAAAAAGGATATGTTACCCATTTTACCGACCTCTATTGGAACATTTTCTATAGTGTAATTTAATATTCATATTATAATATATATTCAACCGGTATTTCCCCAAGAAATTACTATATCATAATGGCTAAAAGTCCTAATGAAATATGGAAGCCTTCTTAATTGTGATGCTTGATGTCTCACTATTCATTTCCAATCATATACTATGTACTCATTTTCAATATTTTTTTCACATTATATTATGACTTGTTCTTTGATGAGATTGACTACCCTTCATGATCTTAGATATATCGAAATAGTATTATATGCAAGATCAATAGAAAGGTTCTATAACCTATATGTGTTGTAGACTAAATATGGTTTCTTAATATATTTCTTTTGAGTTATATAGAAATGAAATGTCACCCATTATTGCAACTACAAGGTCATGCTAATGAATCTTTTAAGTATTTGGATTACTTTTCTTGAAGAGTAATTACTATATCTATTAACACTAGGTATATATTATGGGAAAAACATACCTTTTTATGGATATCATATTTCATATTTGCTTTTTCTGATTCTTATGAACAAGTAAATTTCTTGGTCTACCCATATGAAATATCATATATGGTATGAAAAATGATACTTCGCTAGTGATGTTCAAATAGAGATTCTTTTCTATACCTTTATATGTAGTTCACATACCGTAGATAGAATATGTTTGACTATTATTTTTAATTTGTAGCACTCCAAACAATTTTGTTTGATATATATTAGGTCCAAAGGATTTTATGTGAATGTAAATGTTATGGATTCTCATTTTAATATTGCATTTCTTAGATCAATTTACCTTTTTGTAGATATAATTTGTCTAACATATGGGGGTATATTTGGATGAAAGCAGGAAGAAGATGGATACATAAGCCACTCAATCCAACAAAGCATGTGACCAAAACCGTCAGATCACACCCTACATATACAGGCTACATGAAAGTGGAATAAAATGGAGACTTTAGACATTTAAAGCATGACAACATATAAATTGTTTAAATTCTCCTCACACTATATCTCTCTTTCATTAATCCAATTGGAAGATATCTAACATCCAATTTACTTGAAAAATGGAATGATAGATAGTTAAGATGCACAAAATAAAAATCAGGAACGTATTTTACAATTTTAAAATGTTTAACACAAGAATTCATTATTTGTATATCAATCATCCATTTGATGTATTTAATTATCTTAATTATTCAAACATGACACAATTGTATATATTAAATTTATTTATTTAATTTATACTCCCAATGCTATTTTTTAGGGTCAAACCTACACTTTGAATATATTTGTACATTAAGTTTTGTTATGAATGTGTTATGGTTATTTTACTATACATAAAGGGTATCTTTAAATTCATGATACTATTTGGATTTGATTATTCCTAATGCAATTTTAATTGGGGATGCATTGCATATTAACATAATTGAATAAATGTCTAGAAGAAGGAAGTGTAGAAGAAGAATGTATTACTTATATACCTAGAATTGAGTATGTTTCAATAGCATTCACCAAGAACTTAATCAACAAGATAATATTAGTTTCAGTAACTAGGAATGTCACAATCACAGTTTTGGGCAATGGTAGTTATGTAAGATGGATAAGGACTTCATGCATATACATCACAACATTTTACTTAGGGAAGAAAACTATTATGGATTTGTAAAAATAAAATATGGTTTAGCATTCAATGACTAACTAATTCATACATTAGCACAATGTTAGTAAAAATCCACTAGAATTGACATCTACCAAATTAGGGACTTTAAGTGCCAATGGTGTTATTGTTCTTTTAGCAAAACATTATATGTACTATTTAAAATGTAAATTGCCACTCAGTGTAGAAACTACCACATTTTGTTTTCTTTTTGTTTTGTGTCAACTTTTTAGATCTTAAGATATGTTTCAAAATATAAGCTATTAAAAGAGTAGGAATTGGCACACAAAAAGGTGACTTCTTAATATTCACTCAAGTTTGAACAATAAAAATTAAAATTTACAAATCACATCCTTGACCTCACCTCCCTAAGAGAAGTCATATGTTTGCGTAAATGGCATTCAGAGTGTAGTATGCTTTGCCTATCTACCCTCTACAAGCAAGAATAATGAGCAGTAGCGCTACACAATTTACGATGTATATACACTTGTCCACCTAGGTATGAGACTTTGTGTCTAGCGGTCACAATAAAATAAAGAGGAGAAGGGTAGATATAAGAGTGAGAAATATTTTGCTCATGAATTTTAAAATGTTGTGAACTTTTTACCCACCTAAAAAATATTAAATTCATGAAAAATATTTTCCAATAAGATCAATGTTAAGATACTTAAAAAAAAAGAATAATATGAGAGAATTCTGAAAAATAGAGAAAGAAGTATATAAAAGTACAATATCCTAGAACGAAGGGTATTGTACTAAAAATATTGATATGTGTTTTGGGATATAATACACATACTTTGAGGTACATGATTTCTATTTTGAGGTAGATTATTCCCGAAGATAAAATACTCGTGTTTTGAGGTATACTACCCGTGTTTTGGAGTATACTACCCGTGTTTTGAGGTAGTGTTATGAGGTACAATACAACAAGAAGTAAACATTTATAGTGTATCTGAAAACGAGAGTGACGTACCAAAAAATTAGAATAGTGTATCCCGAGATATTGGTACTATACCCGTATTTGCACGTAACTCCCATTTTTAGGATACAATATGAATGTTATTTATCGGTGTTGCACTCTAAAATATAAATATTATACTCCAAAATACGAGGATAACTTTCGTTTCATTTTATTCCTTTATGAAGTATGTCAACAATAGTGTTATTTGAACTAGTTTTTGCAAATTTCATAAAAAAAATCCTTAGTGACGAAAATATTTTTATCTTTTTTCCTATTTTTATCTTATCTCATGTAAAAAAATAATGTGTCCCTAGAGTAGGTAGATGGATGGGCAGACGGGGCTGTCAAGAATTTGTTAATGGAGAACCACCCGACCATTGTTCCGATATTCACATCTGGAGGCCTCGAGGTCCAAACAAGGGATATGGACAGCCCGAGACAAGAGAACCCCATCCTCCCACTGTAAGAAACGGTTCGTCCGTAGATAAAAAGCAAAAGTGTCCTCGTGGAAAGATCAATGGGGAATTGCCGGACATGTAGTCGCCATTGGAGGCCTAACACCGGGCGGGCTACCCTGCCCGCCCTTGCCGATTCAAGTTCAACCAAGTACAGCCTTTTCCTTCTGAACCTTCTCGTGCGCCGAAAGTTTCAAACTTCGAAAGTTGAAGTGAAAGTAGCAAGCACTGAGCTCACTGTGCGGGTGAACTCCATATCGAAGTGTACGCAAAAGTACTGTACAGGCGAGACTCTTTTACCTACCTCTAGTCCTCGTCTACAACGTGGAGACGTGCAGTCGGGTAGCTGGATTAATTCAGTGGGTGCCGCCATTGCCGATTTGAAGCAGCGGAACTGGACAACTACCTGCTACAGATGTACACATACAATATTGCAGCACTTTCTTCTTTCTCTTTTTCTTTCTCCTTTATCCTCTCCACATCGAATTCTCCAATAACTTTAGCTCTGAGGTGTCTGATCAGAAAAGGTTCACTTGGCTTTCGAGACTATCCCCTGCTTTCGAGACCACCCCCTGCTTTCCTGGACATGGTGTGAGCGTACCTGCATGAGTACTATACTCTGGAGATTCTTAGCAAGAGCCCCAAAGGCTGCTCAGCTCACTGCGAGATCTGATTGGTCCGGGCTGGCTTCCTCGGGGGATCAGTTGCAACATCCAGTACTCAGAATCAGTGCTGCGTTGAGATCTGCCGGCCGGCTAGCTAGGAAGTGTACTACACTAGTGGTATAGTGGGGGTGGTTGCGGATAGTTTTGTGCTTCCGAGAGGTCTGCTTTTTGACCCTCCAGCTAGCATCAACAACGAACTACTGAATGTTCATCGTGGTGATCGCTGCATGAAGTTTGCGGAACCACACACAAATCTTGTCCTTGTTTAATACATTGTATGCCTCAAGTAGCACCGTTGCAATGAAATAATCAAGGTGATGACAGAGTAATCACCGCCGCCGTTATCTTACAATCGCCCACGGAAAATTGGTCGTTGCATTAAGGCAAAAAGATGGAGGAATCATTGACATCGGGTGTGAATTCAAATGTATATATGTCATGAACAAATGTACGTAGACATTTTTTGGTAGCATTTATTAGTTAATATTACTATGATCCAATAATGCACAGAGGAATTGCAACACGACAAGCACGTCACAAGGCGGAGCGAATTGCAACTGCAGGCACCGCTTGACGTACTATGGGGTATACATCCCTTAACATTACCACGTGACAAGTAGGGGATCCCATTAAGCAGTACCCACGACCTCCAACCCTACCGCCACCCTGCAAATTTCGTACATGGTCCATTGACCAGTGCCTATAATACTTGATATTATGTGGTCTTCTAAATAATGTGGCATGTTATATTAGACTAGACTAGGGCTAGCATCGCCGTTCCATGATGTAGCAAAGTGTATGTAGGAGGATTAATTCTCGAAATTGATCGTGTCCAATATGAGACTGTACGGTGCTCACAACCAATTGGCGACGAGTAAAGCGATCACACACCTTACAAGCCCAAAAAACTCACCGATATGAGACAATTATTCCCACACATCCATGAAGTGGATATACTTTTTTTTTCTGCCTGCACTTTTTATGTAGGGTGATCTTCAAACTTAATTCATGGGTACACTATGATTCACTAAAAGAATGTGTGATATTCAACTCACAACCAGTTGGCAATAAGTGAAAGGACCATACACCTTATTAATCCAAGGACCACCCAAAAACTCAAGGGTAACCCCGACTCCAACCCTACCGCCACTGGCGAATTTAATACATGGTCTGTATGAAAAGTGCCTATGCTAATTGCCATAATGTGATTTCTTTGATTACGTGGTATCTTATGTTAGATAGAACCTAGCATTGTTGTTCCAAGATGTAGAAAATTGCATTTAGGAGGATTATTTTATTGAATCTGTCATGCCTAGAATGATCAATTGACAATGAGTGAAGGGACCATGCACCTTCTATACCTAAGCACCATCCCCAAATTCAACAATGTGGAACAATTATTTTCACATTCCCCTCAAGTGCAACCTTAAGCGTGGGCTCCACTCTAGTAGTGTATGAGGATGAGTGGTATTCAACTAGAAATCATTAATTGACAATGAGGAAAGAGACCACACACCTTATAAGCCCAAGGACCATCCCAAAACTCTTCGCACCTAGTAAGGACACATTAAAATGATCTAGAGCTAGATTGTATCACAATATGAGCAGATGTTCTTGATAGTCAAACCAATAGAGAAGGAGATCAAATTCTAAAGGAGGAAGATCTACTTAAAAACATCTCAAGTTGCAAAAAAATGATGGCCTCACAAATGGAGAACTATTTTTTCTTACGCAACTTGTGTGCCAACTCATCTAAGTAGGATCACTCAAAGAGAGCTTGACCCCACCAGATGTTTCTTAGGTAGCACCTTGATGGATTTGAGTCAAGTTTTGACATTTCTTGTCTTTTTGTTTGAAAACAAAATCTAGAACAAAAAAATAATAATTAGATTGTTTTTATCATCAAGATCAAATTAATAAGTTTCTCCGGTGTGATAAACTCATTTCTCAAAATCTAGTTGTTTCTTTCCAAACAATGGACAAAAAATATGCACTACTTTGGATAATAGGATATTTGGAGTAAGAAGTGAGTTGGCCCAGTACCATTGGCTTGTTGATGTTTGATACATTAGGAAGAAATGTTGAATTTGTGAAGTTAAAGGTTCAAATGGGATTGTAGATGCCCATATATGTCATATATTGAGGGATATTTACAATCAAGAAAGATGTGTTGTGTTGTTTTATAGTCTTTCCAATGGAAATAATGTAGATGCTAGCCGTGAAGCATCTTTTTTTAATGTCAGATCCAACAATTAGTTATATGTACAAAGAAACTAGAAAAAAAGTTTGTGGTTTTCTCTCATGTATAATTTCCAAAAGGTCATGTCTATGGGAGTGGTAGAGCCACTAAACGAGAGGAATTTGTAAGCTTGTTTGATTGAGAAGTTTTGTTCCTAGGACCATGAGATGTAAGATCTAGGTTGTGGGTGCAAAATGATGATATATAAATGCTAATAAATTTTTTGGGTAAAGTTAGCTATATTGTCGGGAGCGAACTCTAGGCTAATATGAAGCGCTTAGATACAAGTTATGCCTTGGATTTGAATGAAAGACAATTCCAAATCTTGTCTACAAACAAGGAAGCTATAAGTAACACAACTTTGAATCTCATAGAGAGTTCAATCATGGCTTAGGATGAACACTGGCGGCTAACACATGCAAGTCGAACGGGAAGTGGCATTTCCAGTTTTTAAATTTGTTCTTTATTCTTCTTTGCAAGAGTTTAGATTCTTTAGAAAATTAATTACCAAAGTTACTATTTAAGAATGTCATTTATTGATCATGATATTCCATTAAAAAGAATACAAGAGAGTTTTGCATCGCCATGCGTAAAGAATAAACACAGTCTTTATCCAAGTCAAACCAAGAAGAAATTTTAGACTAGTACTTCATTTTAATAAGTTTGACCAAGGAAGACTTAGATTTATATATTAATTTGATTGTATCTTGAGTACGAACCAAGCTGACAATGTGTTGAGATTTTTTTATGCCCCATCCAACTTTTTGGGATAGTGTTCTAGGGTTTCTAGGATAGGAAGCACAACATAAAGATACAAATATTTCTCTATAAAATCCTAGCCAATGGATCTTTCGTAGATATAAAATACTTGTATAATAAAGACATAGAAGGGATATTTAATATATCTTGCATCAAAAAAAAGATATTTAATATAGCTTGACGCACAATAGTTGTCCAACAAATAAACACATAACACATCTTATGTCAGTATAGTGCTTGTACTTCCACATCCACATCTGAAGTGGTTGTTAGTATTTCCATTTTCCTAGCACACAAGCACCTTATCTTATTTTTTGAAGAAGTTGTGTGTTCTCAAGCCTTCACCCTAGGGCCTCAACATCTACATCATCCATGCAGTTATGAAAACTTTTGGTTCACACATCTTAATCACCAAGAGAAAATAGAAATAAGAGTTATCGACATGATAGAGTTTCTTTCTCTCCTTCTTCTCCTATTGAGGTCTAATATCATTGGGGTGATTTTATCTCTTTCTAAGAGGAAGATGAGGGATATATGGCATTAGATATGGAAGTGGAAAAATTTACTGCCATATTCTCCTTAGATAGGAGATCATGTCAAAACCTATGAACTGGAAAAGAGGGTTGCAATGTATATACCTAGTCCTAGAGCAAGCCCAATGACTATCCCTTATTGCAACATGCTTCTTTCTTTAAGTTACACCTGTATGGCTATCGATAATTGTCTCTTGGTTGAAAACCATATACGATGATTGACAACCTCCTCCTAGAAGGTATCAAAGGCCTCCCCTCCTCTATAGTAGTCCATGCAGATCTTCCAACAGTCCTACTGTTCTTTTAGAACTGACAGAAAGGAATTGTCCCTTCTAGTCAATGTGCTAGTGTCAACTTGCTCTCCCTTTTGATTCCTCCATTTGGTGGGTAGAACTTGCTGGGGTTTTCACATTACCACAACTATGAGAAGACAAATAAATTGTCATTGCTTATTATTTATTGTGTCTCCAGAAAGCCTGAACGACCCCTCTATTTATAGGAGGGTCATAGTTAGGATTTCTAGATTGATCGAGATTCAAAAAGACATAATTTCATGAATTTTCCAAAACCTATGAATGATAAAATGTTCGGTTCACACGTTAGATGATCGATTAAATGCTTGAATTGGTTGATTCACTATGTTTCCTATTTGCAATTGTATTGATATTCAATATTTGATCAATGCACAAAAAGACATCATCATCAATCCTTGATCCAATTGTATTGGTCAACCAAATGGTCAGTTCACAACCTAAATCAGTTATTTCAGACATCTAATCTGATTAGTTCACTTACTGAATTAGTCATTTCAAAGTATTGATTACCAATCTTGGTTCAAATTGACATGAAAATTAAATCGATCGGTTCAATTCTGGAAACTATCTTTTTACAATCATGTCAATTAATTATTAGTCACCGTTGTTTAAATTGAATACTTGACACTTTAGTAATCAAGTTTTAACTATATTCATGAGTAAACTCCTTTTGCAGGTGTATCCTATGTGTGTGACCGTATAAGTTCCATATTACATTTACAGTGAATGTTTGTAACCAACATACATCACAAGCAATGATTGGTATCTAGCAAGGCATCATTGCCACCTATTTAAAAGGAAAGTCAGAGAATAACTTCAACAACAATCTGTTATTGGTGTTACAGTGATTCTATGGTTCCTTTGTCATAAATATCCAGATTGAACTCGAGGCATGGAATCATCATACTCTTCAATATTCAATCCATGTTCCTTGAACAAGAGCAGACTGTATGAGATATATGTGAACTCAATATCACATAGTGATCACATGAGCATGGACATGCATTTCTCAGTCTTTCTTATCAAGTGGCCATGATATCAAACTCATGTTGGAGGGACAAATCCCATTTACATCACTCGTAGTCATCCCTATGCATCATAATGCAGTCGACCACCACCGTTATGGAAACCCTTATTCAAGGTCACAATGAATGATGTCAAGGTACATTAAACGACATGTTATGAGTATTGATTTCATGTCTAAGAACCACAATAACCACTATCACAATGAGAGATGATTCTGACCAATAATCCATAGTCTCCATGTATCATTGTCAAGGTGGGTTTGTCTGATATACTATTCTCTAACAATTATCTATGTGTTTTGTTTGATATCACATACCATGACTAGGGATGTAACAAGAATTTACATACAATTAACATTTGTATGATCTAATTGATTAGGTCCTCACCTAAAGACATACTTCATTGAGTAACTTCACTCTTCAAATAATTATTTTGTAGCATCAATATCTCATAACTTAATAAAATAGAATAAATGGAAGATTGCCTTTATTATTAATCAAATTGTTTACAAGGCATGCCATTGCAATCGTCACATGATTGACTCTCTGGGCATAGATACCTACCAACTCCCACTTACACTTAGAGACAATTATCCATGAACTTAATTCAAAGTGATCTAACATGACCTTCATACTTCTTCTGCAAAATTGCTTTTTTCAAAGAGTTAACCACATTGCTTTCAGTTAGTACTCTACAAATCTTCACATCCCCTCACTATATGATCTCTTGTATGAGATGGAACAACCATTACAGGTGCTTGGAACACCATTGTATTGATGCCTGGAGCCACCCCAAGTTTAGAAATGAACTTCTTGATCCAAATAGCCTCCTTTACTGCATTGAATGCAGCAATATACCTAGTCTCAGTTGTAGAATGAGAAAAATTCTCTTTCTTGGAACTCTTTCAACTTTTAGCTCCATTATTTAGGAAAAACACAAATCCATATTGTGATCTATAGTCATATTTGTCATTTTATAAGTTTGCATTGATGTAACCTTGTACCACCAACACTTCCTCACCACGTAGATAAAGAAATGGTCCTTAGTTCTTATCAATTAGTTAAGGATGTTCTTTGCAGTAGTCCAGTGACATTCACTAGGATCTGACTGATACCTTCTAGTCATACTCAAGGCATATGAGACATCAGGGAATGTACATAACATTACATACATGATAGATCCAATTGCATATGCATACAAAATCTTACTCATGTGCTCCCATTCTTCTCAAGAACTGGTAAAGTGAGCTCTAGAGGTACAAACACCATGAGACATGGTTAGGTTTCCTATCTTAGAGTTCTTTATGTTGAACCTTTTCAACACTTTGTCAATGTATGTGCTCTGGCTTAGGTGAAGATGCCTTCTAGATCTATTATGTATATCTTGATTCCTAAGATATAGGATGGTTCACCTAAGTCCTGAATAGATAATGTATTTCCTAGCCATGTCTTTATGATCTTAAAGTAGGGACATCATTCCCCATCAACAATATGTTGTCCACATATAATATGAGGAATACAATCATGCTCCCACTAACTTTTTGATAAATACATAATTCATCATCATTTTGATTAAAGCCATACTCTTTGACTGTTTCATCAAATCAAAGATTCTAGCTCTGAGATGCTTGCATCAATCTATAGATTGACTATGTAGATTACATACTTTATTTTCATCCTTCAAATTTATAAAACCCTCATGTTGTGTCATGTACACATCCTCAAGTAGATTCCCATTAAGAAATGTGGTTTTAACATCCATCTTCTAAATCTCACAGTCATGATAAACTATAATGGCAAGCATGATCTTGATGGAATTAACCATGGCAACTAGAGAAAAAGTTTCTTCATAGTCAACACCTTGAACATGTTTGACACCCTATGGGGTTTACCCCTTTAGGTGGATCCACCAAGGTCCATACCTTGTTTGTGTACATGGATTCAATCTCAGATCTCATTACATGAAGTTGTTTCTTAGATTTTGGTCCCTTAATTTCTTATAGGTAGATAGTTGGCTCGTCATAAATGACTGATTCATCACCTTATTGAGTCACGAGATAACCAAATCTATCTGGCCCAAGGTGTGCCCTACTAGATCTGTGAGGTTCCTATGTTACATGAGGAATTAGATATTCCAAAACAAATTTGTTTATCTCTATGTTCCTCTTATACCAATATAGGTTCTATGCTTTCTTTTTGGTCTCAGACTTCTTTGAGTTCTACTTTCCTCCCACGAATTCCTTTGGAATCCCTACCAACAAACACTTTGTTGTCAGATTAAGTATAGAAGTAATATCCTTTGGTTTCACTAGGATATCCAACAAAATAATATTTATCTGATTTTGGTCCAAAATTTTTGGGAAACTACTTGTAACATAATCTTCATAACCCCAAATCTTCATTAAATACATATTGGGATGCCTCCCATACCATATCTCATATGGTGTCAATAACGGCCTCACTTCCTGGTAACCCCCAATTAAGGAAGACCAAGAAGCCAGAGACGCTAACCTAAAATAGGATCCATGGTTTTGCAAATAATAAAAAATAAGTAATAAATTCTACCAGAGACTAATCTTAAAGCGGGATATTTACTTTTCACATACCTTTCAAAATTAGGAGTTTTGAACTTTACCCAATGTAGAGTTCTATCTAACTAAATCCTCCAATCTTTATTTAACTTTTATTCTTCAAATGTCACTTTAAATGTTCATCCACTTTCATGTATTCCTAAAATGTCGACAAATAAAATGTCGGTCAGTATAACAAATTATACTGATATGTGGGGGAACCAAAAACTTGCATCTATTTGTAACAACATATTGCAACCAAATTATTCCTTAACAGATCAAACTTTACATCTTAAACATAACTACTCAATACTAACATATCCTTACCTCAGTGTTGTCCCTACAGTGGACATGGATACTACCTTTATCATATGGTAGATCCCAAATAGCCCCTTTTGATCCTACGCAATAGGTAAACGAAGACATAGAGTTGTATGGTCGTATGACCCTACCCAAAGGTAGACCAAACATCAACTCAAGATAGCCTAATGATCCTACCCCTAGGGCAGAACAATAACTAGCTCATCCATCTCTCACAAGTACTCAAAGCTACAGAGGAAGACTAGGATCTGAGCTAGTCATGCAAATATATTTATGGTGATAGCCAGAGTCACTTTATAGTTGCATGAAATAAAAGTCAACCAAGTAGTTAATTTCAAGCAACTGATAAAACCTCAGAAATCATTGTGAAACTAGAGTAATTAGCCATAAGCGTAACCACATACCTGATTCAGAAGCCTCAAAGAGTCAAGTAAGGTATCCAATCCAAACAGGAAGTCCAATCAACCAAGTCAAGCAAATCACACAAGCAATCTAAATTTTGAAAAGCATGTGTTATCTAATGATTACGTACTCCTCATAATCCCTTTTATTGACTTGAGAATCCCTCTAGGGTTTCTAGGATGAATTAGGGTTTCCTTAGGGTTTCTTAGATCTATTTCACAAACTTCACCTTTTTATGTCAACAAACCCTAAAACAACTTTTCTTTATACAAAATCCTAATACTCAATTATCCACATTAAAGCCCCTTTATTCCCAATTTGTCTTAGGATCAATCTAACTATGTCTTATATATAAATTTACGAAATATAACTCATTAAAAGTCATAATAACATAAATTAGGGTTTCTAAGCCCATTAATGCACTTTTTACAGATGAAACCCTAAATTAAGCCAATTAAGCACAAAGGTTATCTTTTTAGATCTAAATCTTCCTTTCATTAATAGTAGGTTAATATTGGCTTTAAAGTATCCAAAGAACTTTACCAAATCTCATTAATATCAAAATTAGGGTTTTTCATTCATAAATGCATTAAAGGTGCCAACTTTATATACTTTTCGAATTGAAAGCATAATCAAGATTCAATTAATTTTTTTTATTGGATTCCTTGCATTTTTTGATCAATTTCATATACTACATGCCATAATCTGATTATCCTATGATTTTATATCATTTTTTACAAGTTAAACCTATTTGAACCAATAGGGGAGCAGCACGCAACAAAGAAAACTCACCTACAACCCTACACTAGCTGCATGTTGGGTTAATCAAGATGACACTTCTGCCCTCCCGGGTCTTCTTCGACACCAAGGGAAGCATCATCCTTTCTTCCTTTCCCCCTTCTTCTCCTTCACGTACATACAACAGTGGTGCCGTGACCTAGACCTCACCAGAGCACAAGCAATTGTGTGAATGAGGGCACAATCAGGGATACAAAGATGTCGCTCGTGAAAACTACTAGAGGCGGGGTGAATATAGTTTTATAGATAATTTTAACAATTATTGAACTCAAACAATCAACCACAAAAATATTGGACAAGGGGACAAGGATTTAGAGTGGTTCCAACTTTAGCAAATACTAAAGTTGTCAGTCCACTACCCGGTTGCTTACCCAACCGGGATTTGGAAAGAATTTAATTTTATTACCTCGCAAGGACTTTACATAAAATTACAATTCTCTCCCTAAACCCTTCAAGCAGCCTTCACCTAGAAGTAATCGCCCAACCTTGAAGCATCCTTCACCTAGAAGTAATTGCACCACCTTGAAGCAGCCTTCCTCCAGAAGTAGCTTCCCGTTGCAATAGCCTTCTTGAAGTAGCTTCCCGTGCGATAGCCTTCTTGAAGTAGCTTGAAGTCCACCTTCTCCTCCGAGAAGAACCTTCTCCAATCCGCAGCCTCCAACCCTAGGAGTAGCAAGGAGAATACAAAGGATAAAAAGGAACAAGAAGGAAAATAGAAATTACAACTTATCCTTTGAATCACAAGGCTTGATTTGCCTATATCAAGCATATCGATCTCCTAACCAATGAGTGTAGAAGTGTAAGTGCTATGGTAAGGAGATGCTAGCCTATAGGACACGAAATGGGAGCAATGGCAATGAATAGCCAATGTAGGAATTGCTCTATTGCTCAAAACAGATTGCAAATGTAATTGCTTGCTCAAGTATAGCACAAGTGTAGCTTAAGTGTATTTTGGTGTCCTAAGGCATGTCCTATTTTTGTAGGAATGGCCTATAGATGCTTAAGGACGTTCTAGACAACTTCTAGGGGTTTCTAAGTGCTTAACTAGCCGTTAGGTATAAGTTAGGTGTGTTAGTAACGGCTAGTTGCTTTATTCTGCAGTTGCTGTCAGAGACCATCTCGGTCGACAATTTGTCGACCGAGATACCTACTCGGTCGAAGTTTTGTCGACCGACAGGCTCTCTGGATCAACGTTCATTTGCAACTGCCAACTACCTTGTCAGCTGTGTCTAACGGCTACTTGGGTCATTCTCGGTCGAGAAGTTTGTCGACCGAGAGTGTCTCGGTCGAGGAGTTTGGTCGACCGAGATTGACCCTGTTTCAATCTTTCAATTTAGGCACTAAGTAAATGCATGAGTGTGCATATGTGATCCTATTTAAAAGGGATGACCTATCTAAGTGTGGTGATTGGCTAGGGAAGATCTAACACTTGATTTACATGAGATCTAAGTACTTGTACATTATATGTTTGTACAAGTTTACAATTGATTACATTGCATGACATTTACAATCATTCAAGCGTATAGTTTCCCTAGAACTTTGTCATCCACTTTATTCCTGCAACACTCAAGTAGCACGTTAGATCAACAAGAATGAAATGTTTGTCATCATCGAAACAAAGGGATTTATCATAATATCCAATTTATCCAACAATCTCCCCCTTTTTGAAGATGACAAACATTTCCTAAATATGAAATAAGGAAATATAAAGCATGTGAGTTTCATACCTGAAAATTACCTATTGTAGCCATTTATGTTTTGCAAGTGAGTGCTGGCCAAGATGTTATGAAACTCATTTATATTTTTGATTTTTATATTCTTTCTCCCCCTTTGTCATTTCAAAAAGATATCCAAGTTGAATATTTTATTTTTCTTCTCCCCCTTAATTTTATATTATGCTCCCCCTTAAATAGATATCCTATTAGGAACATGGATTTTTGTCTAATTTATCCACAATTTGTTTCTCAATCATTTGCAAAGGATCTTAAGCTTATGATGAATGTATATTTATTTCTCATTTATCAAGGGATGTTAAGCCCTAAATTAAATGAGAATCCTTTAATCTTAGAGTACATAAAAATGTCTCCAACCAAATGCAAGGGATGTTAAGCCCTGATTTGTTTAGAGAGTTCCTTTAAGTACAAGCTATATCATTTTTATGAAATTCATAGATTTCTTCATAATCAAGAGTAAAAATACTAAGGTCGTAACAAGCTTCAAATGATGTTTACAATGTTTTTCTAAGCTTCTTAATCAATTAAACCAATTTGTTGTTATGAGCTCCCCCTTAATCTTACAATTTAAGCAGTTTGATGCTTCTAAGGTCACAAATAATTTTAAATTTTGATTTTGACCTTTATCAAAAGTATACTAAGATTAAGTGCAATAAAATGATGTCCAAATAAGCATTTTGTCAAAGCTTATTTTAGGTCGCCCTTGACTACGACCATGGCGCCCCTTGGTCAATTTTAATTTTAACCAAGAGGCAAATTCTGCAGATTTCCAAGATAAACATTCATATGTGAAGTATAATTTCTGCAGATAGCTATAATTATCAATTTTGAAGCACATTAAGATATACCTATTATGAAGACTTAATATGAGCATCATAGTGAAGTCTTTGACCTTGATTTTTCTAGAATGCATGTTTTACATTCATTGTAAAAGATGTTTCATATGCTTTGCTATGGGTACATAAATATCAAATCCCATTTCTTCTTATACCCTTATCATAAGATCCTTTAGAAACATATATTTTGAAAGCAAGATTAATATCTTAAAGTCAAGATTTTTGCTTTTGATTTCTTAGAACAAGCAAATAGATAAAAACATTAATATTTTGTTCTAAGAGGCACCGTTTGGCTTGTCATAGCAACATCATCATTACAAGCTGTGTCCACAAGCATTATCTATTATGTCAAGATGCTTTTATGCTAATGACATTTGCAATTTTCTGAATCACAATGATCATTCATGGTTTGTATATATGAATCAAAGCTTATTTTAAACCAATGAAACATAATGATCATGATGAAGCATATCTATGATAAAACAGTAATTTCCTTGGTTAAGCCAATCATGATTTTTCAGTTTTAAATCCAACCATTGAGAGTAAACCAAAATAGTCTCATATAAGTTTTCAATTTTAAGACAAACTTTTATAACTGATCATGCCGAAGAAACTTTTCAAACAATGAATAAGGTTTGTTCAAGATTAGTCTTCTCACAGCACTTTTGCAATATGTTTAAAGATTTTCTACTCATAATGTCATATAATGTAAACAATCAATATGTCTTGCTACAAAAATTGTCTTCCAAGATTTTATTCTTGATTTGCATGTTAATTCAATCATCAATAACAATTTGATAGCAAACTAGGTTGATTGAAAAACAATTTCAGAAGATTTATGTCAGACTTGACAACAGAAGCCTGCTCGGTCGACCATTTCTCGACCGACAGATCCCTCGGTCGACAGTGTCTCGACCGAGAAAGGTTCTGTGTTGTTTCAAACCTGTTTTCAAATATTGTTTATAATTAAAAGCAAAAGTATGAAAGTTAAAGCTCGATTTAGTTGAGATATTTAAATATCAAAGCAACATTTAGGTTAAATCTCAACTAATCATATACATTTTGTGAATCCAAACTAAACAAGTAGTTTAAGATGTATATTTGGAAATTTAATTTCTTGGATTAACTTGGTGTCCTATTATGTTAAGTTGAGATAGACATAGAGATATACCACTTAGAGTCTTTGGTCATATCTCAACTTAATTTTATCCATTTAGTTTGGGGGTTTTGGAACCCATACTAACTCAACATTCTTTTTCTTGTATGGGCATGAAAAAGAGTAATGTCCAAGACGTGAGCAATAATGGCAACATATAGAATCAACCTCAAGTCTTTTTCTATGGTTTTGTTCTAGGTTGTTCTTTGGTACAAATGTAGCTTGATGTGCTCGTGTCTTTCTCCAACTAGGTTGTTGATGAGATTTCCCTTTGGGCTTATAACCTAGTCCTCTTCTCCCAATTTGATGATAGGAATTATCCAATATTCTATCAAGGATTCCATTGTTGCTTAACCTACTAACTTCTTGTTGCAACTTAGCGATCTCATCCATTCTTTTCTTAATATCTAGTTTTGCTTGATCTAGATTAGATGATAAAGAATTCCTTTCTTTCACTATATTATCATAATCTAGATGTGTACACAAAATAGGTTGTTTTTGAAAATCATTTAACTTTGCAAGTAATTCAACCTTTTCTTGATATAGAAGATCATAATTTGTTTCTAGAGTAAAAATCTTCACATCACTACTACTTAGAGATGATTTCAAAGTACGATTTTCAGAAACAATGCTATCTTTTTCAAAACCAAGATTATTCAATTTAGCATATAAATCTTCATTTTCGGATGTAAGAGCAAGAAGTCTAGCATTTAACTCATCGTTTGTTTTACTAGATTTCTTTAATTTCTTCTTGCACTCAATATACTTATTGTGTGTTTCTTCAAGACTAGAAATTAGCTCTTCTTTTGATAAATCAAGAAGGCTTACCTCTTCTTCTTCTTCTTCATTGGTTGTAGCAATGAGACAATTTTTGTGGACCTCTTTCTTCTTTTCTCTCCATGGACAACCGATTGTTGTATGGTTTGTTCCTAAACACCAATTGCAGCTTGTTGAAAGTTGGTCCAAGTTGCTCCTTTGCCTGCGGTTGTAGTCACCTCCACCCTTCATTCTTCAAGACCTGGTTAGGGTTCCTTGAAGCCTACTCTGATACCAATTGAAAACTACTAGAGGGGGGGTGAATAGAGTTTTATAGATAATTTTAACAATTATTGAACTCAAACAATCAACCACAAAAATATTGGACAAGGGGACAAGGATTTAGAGTGGTTCCAACTTTAGCAAATACTAAAGTTGTCAGTCCACTACCCGGTTGCTTACCCAACCGGGATTTGGAAAGAATTTAATTTTATTACCTCGCAAGGACTTTACATAAAATTACAATTCTCTCCCTAAACCCTTCAAGCAGCCTTCACCTAGAAGTAATCGCCCAACCTTGAAGCATCCTTCACCTAGAAGTAATTGCACCACCTTGAAGCAGCCTTCCTCCTGAAGTAGCTTCCCGTTGCAATAGCCTTCTTGAAGTAGCTTCCCGTGCGATAGCCTTCTTGAAGTAGCTTGAAGTCCACCTTCTCCTCCGAGAAGAACCTTCTCCAATCCGCAGCCTCCAACCCTAGGAGTAGCAAGGAGAATACAAAGGATAAAAAGGAACAAGAAGGAAAATAGAAATTACAACTTATCCTTTGAAGCACAAGGCTTGATTTGCCTATATCAAGCATATCGATCTCCTAACCAATGAGTGTAGAAGTGTAAGTGCTATGGTAAGGAGATGCTAGCCTATAGGACACGAAATGGGAGCAATGGTAATGAATAGCCAATGTAGGAATTGCTCTATTGCTCAAAACAGATTGCAAATGTAATTGCTTGCTCAAGTATAGCACAAGTGTAGCTTAAGTGTATTTTGGTGTCCTAAGGCATGTCCTATTTATAGGAATGGCCTATAGATGCTTAAGGACGTTCTAGACAACTTCTAGGGGTTTCTAAGTGCTTAACTAGCCGTTAGGTATAAGTTAGGTGTGTTAGTAACGGCTAGTTGCTTTATTCTGCAGTTGCTGTCAGAGACCATCTCGGTCGACAATTTGTCGACCGAGATACCTACTCGGTCGAAGTTTTGTCGACCGACAGGCTCTCTGGATCAACGTTCATTTGCAACTGCCAACTACCTTGTCAGCTGTGTCTAACGGCTACTTGGGTCATTCTCGGTCGAGAAGTTTGTCGACCGAGAGTGTCTCGGTCGAGGAGTTTGGTCGACCGAGATTGACCCTGTTTCAATCTTTCAATTTAGGCACTAAGTAAATGCATGAGTGTGTATATGTGATCCTATTTAAAAGGGATGACCTATCTAAGTGTGGTGATTGGCTAGGGAAGATCTAACACTTGATTTACATGAGATCTAAGTACTTGTACATTATATGTTTGTACAAGTTTACAATTGATTACATTGCATGACATTTACAATCATTCAAGCGTATAGTTTCCCTAGAACTTTGTCATCCACTTTATTCCTGCAACACTCAAGTAGCACGTTAGATCAACAAGAATGAAATGTTTGTCATCATCGAAACAAAGGGATTTATCATAATATCCAATTTATCCAACAGCTCGCACTCATGATGCTCGACCCAATTCGAGGGGTGGCTTATTTATAGGCGTGGGAGTCTAGGGTTGGCTCCCCAATCTCTTTGCCAAACACAGTCCCAATAGGAATTGGGCATTTCCCAAAATAGCCACAAAACCTAACAAAACCTAGGTCCTTTAGGTCCGAAACTCTCTCCTAATCTCAACCATGGTGTTATTCTTAGTGCACAAGCACCAAATCTCACAGAAAAAAGAGTCAAAGGTCGGTCATCCACTTCCTACATTCGGACTCTGACTAGATCTGAATGATTGATGTGCATCGTTGGATACCAGATCTAACATCTCACGATGCACGCTCAAACCCTATACAAAATTGAATTATGATATTAATGTGCGACATTCAATGTTATCCTCCCACTTTATGGGATCTTACAAAAATCATAACTCTCAAACCAAATGTTCAATTAATCCCAAATTTATAAGAAAAGTCCATTACGACTTAAAATATGTCTGCAAAATTTGAGACTTAAATTTGAAAATATGAGAAACTTTTCTTCATATGCAAGTTATCACTTAATAAGGCATATTTTATTCATATTTTCTCTCTCAAACCAAATGTTCAATTAATCCCAATACTCTTTTATTTTCTTTATTTGGATTCCTTTTACCATAAAAAACCATATGGACTTGAAATATCATCCATGATGATCAATCATACAACTCTCTACATATATCTCATATTTTTCATCATTATCCTAATTTCTTTTCCTATTTATGCATTATTTGATTTCCTTCACCTTTCTTTCTCTTTTATCATATTGGACTCACTAACTCAATAGGGTCCACAAAATCATATATTCAAAGGAAATGCTACCAAAGAAATCCAATCATCACACATAAATCACACAATTTTCATAAATATACATTTTGTTGGAGAAATTGCATTTCAAACCATATAAGCCCAAAAATTGCAGATGTAACAATGTCTTTTGAATTGATTTAGATGATACATGGTTTAGTGTAAATTTGGTGGTTCCCAGAGCATAAGCCCAGAAGAAAGTTTGAAGATTAGAAAAATTCATCATTGATCGCATAATATCTTGCAATATGAGATTCCTTCTTTCTAATACAACATTATGATGTGGTGTTCTTGGTGGAGTCCATTATAATATGCCATCATAGTCTCTTAGAAGGTCCTCAAACTCTTGATTTAATTATTCTCCACCTCTATTAGAATGGAGTGTTTTAATACATTTACAAAGTTGGTGATGTACTTCATTCATGTAATCCTTGAACTTTTTAAGGATTTTTGACTAATGTTCCATCATGTAAACATAACCATACCTACTAAAGTCATCAGTGAAGGTAATGAAGTACTGATAACCACCTCTAGAATTTGTTCTAAAAGGGTCACATACATCAGTATGTATGAGTCCTAGTAGATCACTAGCCCTCTCAGTGTTACTAGAAGGGAGTCTTTTTCATCTTGCTCAACAAATAAGACTCAAATGTCTCTATTGATTCAAAATCAAAAGAGTCTAGATACCCATCTTTATGGAGTCAAAAAATGTGATTCTCATTTATGTGCCCTAGATGATAAAGCCAAATGTATGCTTTTTTTGAGTTATCGAGTTTTAATCTTTGAGTATTTACTTTATAAATATTTGTCTTTAGATTTAATGAATAAAGGCCATAGGACATAGGGGCATTACCATAAAGATCTCATATTTTGAAATAGAACATTGACCATTTTTTATATGAAATTATAACCATACTTTTCCATACAACATATAGCAGTTATTTAACTCTATTGCAAGCCCTATGGGTAGAGATAAATTAAAGATTCAAACTGCAATGGAAACAACTCTTGTTCCATTTGCAACATGTAATTAAATATCTCCCTTTCTTAAAGGCTTACTTTTTATTAGGTCATGCATACCTAAACATATGTGAAATCCACGTCTGATATCTAGCACTCATGATGAATAAGTAGAAAAATTTATCTCAATAACATATACACCTGGTGTGGAGATCTCTATCCCATCCTTCTTCCTCAGTTCCTCCAGGTAGATAAGACAATTCCTCTTCTAGTGTCCAGGCTGGTGACAATTACCTCACTTAGTCACCCATCCCTTTGCTTTGAGTATAGAAGACTTGGTCTTCCAGATAGCTTTATAACTTTTCTTAGCTTTGATTTTTCCTTGGACCTCCATTTAACTTTGTTGATCATCTTCATAGACTTGGGCTTGTCTTACTTCATCTGCGCATCATTTATTTTGAACATGCCAAGTAGTTCTGACAATGACTTGTCAAAATTATTCATGATGTAGTTGATTACAAATTGGTTGTATGACTCTGGGAGTGACTGCAAAATCACATTTATGGCTAACTCTTGACCCAAGGGAAATCCTAATCTTGCAAGGTTCTCCACATTCCCAATATGCTTGAGCACATGGGAACCTACTAGATCTCCTTCTGCCATGTTTCATTTTAACAGTGCCTTGGGGACATCATTTATGTCTTGTCTTACCTAATCTTGTTGCATGTTCTTAAGATGTGTTACCATCTCAATGGCATCCATGTTCACATGATATCTCTACAACTCATGGTTCATTGAGCCTGGCTTTAGGCATTTGACATGTATGACATCTTCAGAGTGCTTCTTATAAGCATCCTTGTCATCCTTAGGTGCACTTGGAGTAGGTTCATCTAGATCTGGTGTCTCCAGGACATAGAACTTTTGCTCTTGTGTGATAACAATTCTCAACATGTTGAACTAGTCACGGAAATTATTCCCATTCAACTTATCCTTCTCAAGGACTGATTGTAAGGAAAACATGTTATTGGTTACCATTTGATTCTAGTAGAAAAATTTGCAATTTGTCAAAACAATTTTGATTTTATTATATTAAAATAAAATTTTATTATGTTTAATTTGGACTTTAATTAATTTTTGCTCCTTTGATTGTTTTTAAATTGATAGCCGTCACATATCAGTTCAGAAGATTGTAGTGTATAACCTTCTAGTGAGTCAAGGCCCAAAACAATTGGGTTATTACCCGACTAAATCCAACATCCATAACTAATTATAAAGGTAGCAAACATTTGTCAATTACATCTCATGAAATTCTTAGATATATGATATTCACAACTCTTTTCCATAGTCATCTTCATGCTTTGATCAGTTGGTCTCTTGGATTCATCATCCGGTCTTTGGTCCTGGCAAAGTATGAAATCCTCCAGTCGATTGGTTGGGCCACCAATTGATCGGTCATCTTTTCCTTTCATCTGGCCTCCTTATTCCTCTACTTGATTGGTTTGTCTTTTTAAATGGCCAGTTCATCTGGTGCAAAACATCTTCTTTTCCATAACAAAAAAGAAAACTATCCTAATCCAAATTAACATATTATATTGTAATAGAGAAACCTCAACTGACATTTGAGGGGAGCATAGGAAGGAAAGAATTAATTCTTTTACATATGGAAAAATAGAGAGAGGTTGGGTATGCAAACCGAGTTATAGATAGGAATAACAACCATTCAACCAAGCACAAAGATCTAGGGTTAATGGCCATAACCATGCTAACATCCACCATCAACACCAACTTTTGTAGTGACAGATATAAACTATATATATATATATATATCATATATATAGGGATCGTATGTGGTATTTAATCAGATATATACATTAATAATTTAAATATTTATGTTGCATGTAATAAATAAAGGATACAAGAAAAAATCTAATTATATCAATTAAATCTTAAAACATTGTAAATTGACGAGACTCTAATACTATTGTAGGGAAATATGGCATCGGATATGGCAGTGGAAACATACATTTTTTTGCCACATTCCCCTTAGATATTAGATCACGTCAACAACTATGAGCTAGGTATACATTGTCCTGGAGCAAGTCCAACAACGATACATTGTTGTTGTGTGCTTCTTTCTTCAAGTTACACCTAGACGGCTATCGATAGTAGTCTCTTGGTTGATCACCACATATGAAGGCTGACAATGTCCTCCTACTGGGTGGAAAATGCCTCCTCGTCTCTATAGTAGTCCACGTGGACCACCACAAACTCCTGTTGTTATTTTGGAACATACATGAAGGAGTTGTCCCTTCTAGTCAACATGATAATGTTGACTTTCTCTCCCTTTTTATCTCTCCCTTGTTGTCCCTCCCTTTAACAGATAGAACTTGCTCGGGTTCTCATGTTACCAAACCTATGAGAAGATAACAATTTTCATAGATTATTGTTGTGTCTCTATAAAGCCTCGACTACCCCTTTATTTACAGGAGGGTTAGGGACATAATTTCCAAATCGAACAGGGTCAAAGAGGCATAATTTCATAAATTTTCTAGAACCTACAAACCATGAAGCAACCATTCACCGATGAACCAATTAGTTCACACGTGAGACGATTGGTTCAACACTTGAACATGTCGATTCTCTATGCTTCCTATTAATAAATGGTATTGGCATTTAATATTAGATTAATGCATAATATGGCATCCACATAAATCCTTGATCCAATCATATTGAATAACCAAATGATCAATTCACAACCTGAACCAGTCGGTACAGACATCTGAGTGGATCAGTTCACTTACTGAACTAGTCATTTTAGAGTTCTAATTGCCAAACTTGGTTCAAATTGACCTGACACTTAAATCGATCAGTTCAACACTTGAATACCTGGCACTTTAGTAATCAAGTTTAAACTATATTCATGAGTAAACTCCTTTTCCAAGTGTATCCTATGTGTGTGACCCTATAGGCTACAAGTTACGTTAGCGATGAATGTCCACAACCAACTTATGAGATCACAAGTAATGAGTGGTATCTTGCAAGTCATCATTGCTACCTAAGGGATTGGAAAGTTGGATATCAACTTTAGTGCACAATATGTGATTGGTGTTATAGTGATTGTATAGTTCCTTTGTCATTGATTTTTAGACTGAACTCGAGGCATGGAATCATCATCGTCTTCACTGTTCAATCCATGTTGCTTGAACTAGAGCAGACTATTTGAGATATATGTGAGCTCAATTTTACGAATTGATTCACATGAGCACAACCACACATTTGTTAGTCTCGCTTATCAAGTGGCTAGTATATCAATTTCATGTAAGTCAGACCAATTCCATTTACATCACTCACAGTCATTCCCATGTGTCACAATGCACCTGAGCACCACTTTTATGGCAACCATTATTCAAGTCCATGGTGGATGATGTCAAAGTACATCGAACTACATGTTATGAGTGTAGTGATTTTAGGTCTAAGAAGCACAATTACCACTATCACTATGAGAGATGATTCTGACTACCCATCCATGGTCTCCATGTATCACTCTCAAGGTAGGTCTATCTGATACACTATTCTCTAACAAGTATATATGTGTTTGGTTTAATATCACATATCATGACTAATGACATTATGTCATCAACCAACACACACACTAGTCTTATGTGTTATTTCTTTGTATAAACTTCCACAATAACAACCAAACAGGGAAATAATAAGAATATATATACTCTTAACATCTACATGATCTCATTGTTCAAGTACTCAACCTAAAGAGATACACCATTGATTAACTTCATTCTTTAAAAAGATATATGTAGAATCATTATCTCATAACTGCATAAAATAGAATAAATGGAAGATTGCCTTTATTAATCAAATCATTTACAAGATATTCCATTAAAATAATCATACAATTGTCTCTTTGGGCATACATACCAAAAAAAAGAAATAGAAAAGTTGTATTACAATATGTCTCATGTGTTTCTCACCTCATCGATATACACCCCTTTGTATAGAGGAATCATGGCTTGGTATTACTAAAATCCAATCATATTCCTAATCAAAACTCTGAAACATACTCAAATAAGGAAAACTCGAATAGTTATCCCAATCGCTCGACTTATTTATTAAGTCACTCAACTTCTCATACTAGGTCGAATTGGTTTTCCAATTCAATTCCATATCTTAGAAAGGAAGTTTCTTTCCATTCTGTGACTTGGTCAAGTCACCCAAGTTGTCACTTTGCCAAAGTGATGATCAGTTGATTGATTGACAATCGATCATTTCATGGAATCAAACCATTCAGACACTCACCAACATGTCTGGGTTAGAAATTAGCATGTATGAGATGTAGAAGCATTTTAGTCTGAAGTTCATTGGTAAATTGAATTCTCTTATGCATCCTTATGTGTGGCCTTGTAGGTTCCACATTACATTTATAGTTATGTTCATAACCTCGAAAGAAAATATTGGTGTTTAGCAACACATTGTTGATACCCAAGAAACTAGAATTAGTTGAGAACAACTTGAACCTAAAAAGTGAACAATGTCACCATAACCATATAATCCAAGGATTTTTACATAGACAATCATCTTAAGTACATATGGTCGTACTAGATTTCCTTCATTCATGTTGTACTAAAATGTGATATTTAAGACATTAAACCTCTCTTGCCTTGTTTGGTCTAGGAACATACTCATGAGATGTGTGGATATCTCTAGAACTACCATATTCTCATGTTTCTTAAAATTATCATGTTGTTTTGCGAAGATCGTGTTTCATGGAGCATAGCATGAGGAACATCGATATAATTACGACAAGCTTCCTATTCCACTCTAGGTGCAACTGGAGTTGGTTCCTATGGTTTGGTGTTTCTAGGAGATATAACATATGATCATGAATGAGAATGATTCTCAATGTCCCATACTAGTCGTGGAAGTTATTCCCAATTAACCATTCTTTTTCAAGGACCAGTGTCAAGGAGAATCTACTATTTTCATTTTTCATTAGATTTACAAAGAAAATATTTGCATGACTCAACCATCTCTATTGAATAGTAATTTGATTTTATGATATTAATTTGGCCTTAATTAATACTGTTTTCACTATTTTGAGAAAATTAGTAACCTTCACCATTCATTAGGAATATTACGATGATCATTCTCATAGTGAGCCAATATCGATTGTACATTAAGTTATGAGTCAATTTTGATTGACATCTTATAACTTAATTATTTAGGTAGGTAACAATTATGTGTTCCATCCAATGAAACTCTTGGATAGATGATTGCACAAATCCTTGTTATAAATAATTTTATGAAGTATATGACATTATTATGCCTCTATGTGTTTATTTTTACTCAAATCATCTAGTCAAATACAACTAAAAGGTCAATACAATTATTTACACAACCGACTTTGACAGACACATAATTATTATCACACTTCTCCCAATAAAGACAGTGCACCACACTTTCATATTCCCATGTTTAGACCATCAAGGTTTTCATCTTTATTGTATAGTGAAAGGCATCTCAAACATTGGTATTATATTGAGGGATTATATAATAACCATATATATCTAATCAACATTACAAATATATTATTATATGTATCATATACTAAAACAATCACCACTAGTTATAAATATGATATGGAAATTAGAACAACATCTAGAGAAAACAAGACTTGAAGATGGACAAATAAGAGATTCACGTCAAATGTAACCCTAAATCTTCCTTTTAGTGTATTCTACTCAGATAAATGGCAAGCCAGTTGCCTGATTGGATTTCCTATTTAGGTAGTCCTTGGTTTGTTGATGGATTCATCATTTAATCTTCATTACAAACATCTCCAAGGACATTCATCATTGGTGAGATATTCTTATCATTTCCTCCTGTCCACTGTTGTCCATGGACGATGTCAATAAATCATCCTCTTCCAACTTCATGAAATAATCTTTACATGGAGTATATAAGGAGAGAGGCTGGCATGCAATCTATGTACATGTTGCACTATTTTGGATCACCATCAAAAATCACATATTTCATGTTTTAGATCAAAATTTTCACCACAAAAACCTATTTTCTATATCCACATCACCAAAAAATGATTTCAAATGTGTCACATTTCTCAATGTAGTAAAGATATATCATATAATATATGATAGTTGATAATTTACATAGATACACATTACACAATACTCGTCCACCAAATTGTTCCAGGTTCAAAACCGAAATAAGCATCAAAACCTAAATACGCCTACTCTAATTCAACTGTAGGGTTTTGAGGAGAGTGGACACAATAAAAATACAAAAAATCTCTAGATAAAACCCTAGTGACTATATCTAGTGTAACCATAAAATTATAGTGTTTTAAAGTCATAGAAGTAAAAAATATATACTTTGATGCGCACTAGTTGTCCAACAACTGGACACATCTTATGTTGGTGTAAAACTTGCACTTTTAGATCTAGATTTGAAGTGGTTGTTGTGGTTGATGTCTTGTCGTCTCAGCAAACCATGTCCTCTTATTGAAGAAGTTGCTTGTCCTCAAGACTGTAACCAAGTCATAGGCATCTATGTCACCCATGCAGATGTAGTAACTCTTGGTGATCCACCTTGGTTGCCAAGAAGAATGTGAACTTAGACTTTTCGTGTGATGGCATTGTTCATTCTCCTCCTAATGTTGGTTGTTGTCCTTGGGGTGAATTTTTCTCTATTCAAGAGAAAGAACCTTACACAACTAGTTTTACAATGTATTTCAAGTGTATCTCACCCCATGGACGAACACCCCTTTTATATAGAAGAGTCATGGGCTTGGAATTTTAGGAATCAAATCATATTCCTAATCACAAGTCAAAAATAGACTCCAATAAGTAAAACTTGAATAGTACTCCCAGTCTCCCGATTGGGACCAATTTTGATCCCAAGTCCCAAAAATCACTTACTTAATCATCCAACTCATCAGTCCAGGATGACTTCAATTTGCCAATTCAATTCAAAATTGAACATGGAAACCTCATATTAATTTCCCTGACTTGTTCCAATCACCTAACTCTTCACTTTCCCAAATCGATGATCAGTCAATCAATTGACAATCAATCTTTTCGTAGAACCAAACCATCCAGTCAGCGGAATGGTCCTTGTAATCACTCTTTATGTGTGTGAACACATAAGTTCCACATTACTTTGCTAGTGATTTTCATTACCACTCAAGAAAACATTGGTGTCTAACAACACATGAATTCTAACTAAGTAAAAATAAGTTGTGAACATTCTTAACCTATAAAGTGAACTATTTTACCATGGACATGTAATTTCTTTGTGATATATATCCAAACTGAGACTGAGGCATGTAGTTGTGATCTTTTTAACATTCAATCTATGTTCCTTGAACTAGAGTAGGTTGTTCACATTGTGTGAACTAAATTTACATGTATTAACTCACATGAGCATGGCCATGCATTTCATAGTATATCTTATTAATTGGCCAGGATATCGCTCCAGTGGAGGGGTAAATTCCATCCACATAAGTCACAATAATTTACAAGTGTCACAATGCACCTAATCCCCACCTATATGGAAACAACTATTCAGTTTCACGTTGGGCCTATTATATAGTACATGGAACAACATGTAATTAGTAGAGTGACTTCATGTCTGAGGATCATAGTTACCTCTATCACATTCATATATGACTATGATTTTCCATGACGTATATTCCAAGTGTCATTCTCAAAGTGGATTTGTCTAGGACATCTTATTAACTAAGAAGTAATCTTGTATCTAAGTTGATATCTGATATCATGACTAATGAGACATAATCATCACTCAACATAGACACATGTCTTATACATTATTATCATCATATAATATCCACTATAATAATTCGTTAGGGACATAACAAGAATGGATGCTCTAAAGTATATATGAACTCGTGTTAGGTCCTCAACCCATATCATATGTCGTTGAGTTAAAATATTGTTAGAACATTGATTAAATTTATTCATTATCTCAGTAGTATAGAGTTAGGGTATATCATCATCTTTGTATACATACAATGTCAGTTACAAAGTGACTCTTAGGCTGCCGACTCTATATAATTTACATTATCACTTCACTTGTTTAAGATAAAGGAAATTGATGCAATAGTGTTAAGTTCTCCAACATAAAGAAATTGAGAAAATAAATAGACTACTAAATCATTTATTTTAATACCAAGGAACATAGTAAAAGAAGCTAAAACAAAATGTGTTTTATGAATACTTTCAGCCTCGGTTAAGTCATGTAATTGGCGCTAAAGTTTACCAATCCAATTAGTCACTTTCTTTAGCATCAATTTTGTTAATATAATAGACACTACAAATCGGTAGGCAATCTCCTATATTAACATTATTTTCAAAAGAAATAATGTAATGCACCTATATTCAAGATTGAAATATATTCTTAAATGTCATTCTAGAAATAATATTCACTCCCATTTGTATGTGTTGATGCATTCATAACCAGATCATACACATCAAAAATAATATTATGATTCTATCACATCATTATTCATTTACATGTATTGACACATTTCATGTCATTCACACATATTCCACACAATTGACATGCAATCTACATCATTCACAATTCACACCATTCACAAATTGTAAGGAAGATTGTACTAACAAAATTTTCATAGTATATTAAATCCAATTTAGGTACAAAAGAAAACTTGTAACTAAGAGTTTTGAACTAGATAATTTGACCTAATTACTATATGCAAGTCAAAGAACAATCTAATTTTTTTTAGGAAAGAATATGCACACTTTTCTAGAATTTCATCTAAAATCTCAAGTGAGTGAATTTTCAGTGTTAAAGATTAGCAAAAAAATATGTAACATCCAACAATTTGATGTTTCAGATAAAATGATCTTAAAAGGAATGATTGTACTACATATATCACCAAGGTGGACCTTCTTTTTTGGGAGCCCATTGAAAAGAGATTTGTGGTTAAGTGTGCTCGGCCTAGAATAGTACTAGAATGGGTAATTGGTGGAGAAGTTGATCCCTTATTATGCGTTAATGAGGACAAAGCATGAAGTTAGGGTCAGTGGTGTGGGGCTAGTCATCATTCTTAAAATTCTACTTGAGCCTTCGACAATGTGCCTGGACATAACAAAAATGTATCATATCCATAACCCCTCTAGTAGGTAGGGCCTACACAACCATGTGGGATACCATCCTTGAGCCTTGTAGTCTAGTCATGTTGAAATGGTCTATATATGGTGATGTAGCCACCCTTGCTATGGTAGCCATGATTTGAAGTTGGGTGTCCACGGGCCATTCTGGGCCTACACTGCAATGGGGGAATATAATGAGGCTATATAGTTCAGCCTTGATGAGGATGTCAAGAGTTTGTGAGTGAGATTATAACATCCCATGATTTGATGCCTCACATAAATGATCTTAAAATAAATTATTGGACTACCCATATCACAAAGGTGCACCTCCTTTTCGGAGAGCCCATCACTTAGAATTTTGTGGTTAAGCGTGCTCAACCCAAAGTTACTTGGATGGGTGACTAGATGGGAAGTTGATCTCGACATGTTCTTGAATGAGGACAAATTGCACAATTAAGGACAGTGGCGGTCTGTTGGACCACTCTTCATTCCTAAAAATCTACTAGAGTCTTAGGAAGTGGGCCCACACATTACAAAATTTGTGTATACTATAAAATGTTTATATTTTAAATTGATCGGTAACTTTATGATCCCATTGTTTTAATATGATCTATACTCTAGATTTCTTGGAACTTTATTTTGACAATTCCTTTCATATACTTCATTACATAATATTTGCATGCCTAGTCATTGTTGTGTGTAAGACACTACAGTAGAATTTAGTGTTAGTAAATTACTATAAACAAAGTTGACATAACAATTTATGTCATGAAACTAACTTGACATTATTCAAAATCATTTTCTTAGTTTTTAAACTAGCATCCCTCCTCCTTTTTTGAAATATCTTATATTCCTATAAATTAAATGATTAAGATACATGTTGAAATTGACATATCAAGATGAAGCCAAGTTAAATAATGTGTTGGTGAATAAATATTTATGCTTAACCATAGCTGAGAATTTTAGTTTGTGTTCCCTAGAAATTTTACCTAATGGATCAAGAAAATAAATTATCGTCAAGCTTAGGACAATCACCAAAAATTCCCAAAGCCTGGATCCGAACAAGATTGAGGCAAACATTAAAAAAAAGGAAGAATCATAAAAACTTACTCTATATTAGTATTATAATTACATAAGTTAAATTGAATAACAATAACATACTCAACAATGAAGTGGTCCCGATAATGCCCTTTCAGTTGGGAAATTGGGACAACAAATAAGGTACTGAAACAAAAATTTAATGCCTGATTCATTAACTAACTAATCGCGTAAACAATAATTTTTAGAGTTTTAAAAGAAAGGTCTCAGCTCACTTATCATCCACAAGCATACAAGGTCAGTTGTAGTTGAGTGTCAAACTCAATAAGCTAGGTTATCTAGGCACAAAACTGTTAACTTTCATTAACCTAAGTCATATTACAAAAGTTGAGCTGATTACAGATAGCTAAAAGGCAAGTAACAACAAAAAGAGCTTAAGTTAAAGGTTAAATTTAGAATTTAGAAAATCCCAGATATAAGATTTTACTACCACTCCATCACACTTCAAAATTAAAATATGCACTCAATTTGTGAGGAGATTATCATCATCATGCACCTTCCGGTGACATGAGATGGTTCTCTTCATCACATAATAATCCTGTATATATGCTAGATTCGAACACAATCTAAAACCCTCAACATACTCCAGACATTCCCATGGTCAATAGCATATTACCATGAATTCTACTCCCTACTTCCTCATATATCGTCCTAAATAACACAAGGAAGCATAAAACATGTATAACATGTGGCCAGCCAAGCATACAAACAACAAATTACTGTAGACATCCATAAAGCAAATTAACTAACATTGAAAATAATTTCGAGTTATCATGTGTAATGGTATGGGACCTACTCCCCCATACCAAAGAAAAAGGTTCTACTCATCGATAATGGAGATGCACAAACACATTGTAGAATTTGTAGAGTTTTGCATATCTAAAGAGAAGAAAAAGCTAAAGGAACCAAAAGTGTATCTAAGGGGATGCAAAACTCCAGCTAGAGGATGATATTCCACCTTAAAGTTGCTTCAACTCGGACAATCCTCCCACCCGAGAAGTTTGAGTGAGAAGAAAAGATCTACTCTATCTTTTGGAGAAGAAATGTTGAACAGATGAAGTAGAAGGGAGGTTCTTTCTCAAAAAACCTCTTCTTCCACCCCAAATCACTGTCCTTTTCTTTTGAACTTCTCTTGGATGAGAATTGCTTCCAAATGACCAGTGATAACCATCCAAAAGGTTGCTTTCGTGTTTTAAAACAAGGGGCAGATGTTGCTAATTTATGTAGAAATTAATAAAGACATGACATGTCTTTGAGGAGACATGTCGTGTCTCATCATGTAACTTGTTGAAAAACTTCTACTGCGTAAGAAGTACATGGTGTGTCCCCTTAGAGACACGTTGTTTAGCTACCACCAGAGACAATGTCGGCATAAGGTACACGACGTGTTCAATTTAATACATGCCTATGTGCTTTGGCAAAAAGTCAGAGTCGACCTCTGGATCGTGAGGACCTGTAGTGTCTTGATAAAGGCACGTCACGTCGTGTGTTCTATAATTTGGGAGTTGAGGCTTCTGGAAACTTACATGCCCATGTGTTTATTAGCACACAACATGTTCTTTGTTGCGTGAGCCAATTTGGAAAGTTACACGTCGTGTATTATAAAAGACATGTCATGTGCGGTACTATTTTCTTTAGGATGAACTTTGAATCAGTTCCAGAGCAAGGGGAGGTCCCACTGAGGTTTTACTTGGGTTGGGCTGTCTCCAATTTGACATTTTCAATGTGTTCCTGTGATCAACATCATGCAACAAGTAAAATAACTAAAAGATGTCAAGTTAAGTATGATTTGAGGATAAATGGAAGGCAAAATGAACTGAAATTGTGTGGATGTGTGCAAAAAGTAGATATGGAATGCACAAAATAAAACCCCCTAAGCTCTAACTATTGCTTGTCCTCAAGCAAAAAGAGAACATAAAACAAATGAAGGAATTGAAAATCTCATGTATAGATCAAATGAAATGGAAGATATAAGAGAGATCAAACCAACCATAATCATCATATTCATATTCATAGCCTTGGTTTCAATTCAGTCATCTAAGAAAGAGGTAACACATTAAATGAAGCAACACTAGAAGGAACTTGGATGACTAGGCCATAGAATCAGTGAATATGCAACAAAACTTTCAATTTTTACTGATGCAAATGATGGAATCTTAGTTAATGTAAGCAAACTTTAGCTCTCTCTTCTTATTTCCCAAAAAGATATGATATAGGATTGGTGATTCTACCACTCTACTGCTAATGTAGGCTTATGCACACAAGGAGTGTCAGCTGGGGCATTTTACCCTCTTTTTAGGACATATCACTTAACCATCATGGCTAGATCGGACTTACACTAGGTTTGTATGACATGTGGGTGGTTTTAGACATATTTTATGGGGTAATTAAGGTGAAGTGAACTAGAATGTAAGCTGAATTTGTCAAGGTTTCTTGTATTTTTCCCAGAACAAAAGAGAGTTAACCAAATTGTAACATTACCTGGATTCCATTCATTTGTTTTTAAAATTTTTGACTGAAAGGGGGTTGTAAAATCGGTAAGAGTTTGGAAAAATCATATGGTGTTCTATATAGTGTCACAAAGTTGACATATTCATAAAATTTGTTATGAATTACATGTATTAAGCAATTTATGATGAAAAAGATGAAATTTTAGGCTACAAACATAAATCTAACATTAAACACGTGTTCGTTAACATAAAGTTTCATTTGATTCATGCATGCTCTTTTACAATTTTTCCAAATGATAATTCTGACGAGGGAGGACAAGATAGTTCAAACTTATGAAGAAAGATAGTTCATTACACAAAATGAGCCTCCCATCATACTAAACTTGCCAAGAGAAGAGCAGAAACTAAAAACAAGAACCGGAGAACTAGAAAATGAAAAACAAAAAAACAACTAAAAAACTACATTACCGGCCAGTTGCACCCCCCAAGCTTGAAAGTTGTAGTGTCCTCACTGCATTATTCAAACCTAAGGAAGAAGCAATTGGGTACCTATCATGGATGATATCAGTAGAAAGGGCCAACGCCCCCATGACTAGTAGGGAAAAACTAGTTGACAAGATCATCATATTGAAGAATGTTGACTAGAAGAGGTTATGGAGTAGGCTTGAGCTACGTTGGTGGAGGTGTAGGGTGGTGTGGATGAGGCATTGATAGTGGACTTGAGAGATATGCCACATATCCATGCCCTAGACCATGTCGTGCATCCCAAAATATTGTTGACCCATCAGGTCAAGACGGTTGTCCAGACGGTTAAACCGCTATTGAACATAGTCGTAAAGATGCCAAATATCAGACATTGCCCAAGTCTACTCTATTTGAGTGTTGGTGGAGGATGGCAGGGCTCTGTGTGGTTGAGAAGCTATAGTAGCTTGATCTTCAGGTGCATCAACATCTGTAACACCTAGGCCCACTACCCAAGGCGCTAGTAGAGTTTTAGGAATGACGACTGGATCAACAGACCACCACTATCCTTAACTACATGCTTTATCAACACTCATGCACAAGATGGGGTCAACTTCCTGACTGGTCACCCATCCTAGTACTATTCCAAGTTGAGCACACTTAACTATGGAGTTCTTTAGTGATGGGCTCCCAGAAAAGGAGGCGCACCTTGGTGATATGGGTAGTCCAATCATTTCTTATAAGATCATTTTATCTGAGGCCTCAAATCCTGGGATGTTACAATCTCCCCCACTTAGACTCTTGACGTCCTCGTCAAGGCTCAACTATATGGCCTCATAATATTTCCCCATTTCACAGCAGACCCATAATGGCCCATGGACACCCAACTCCCGATCACAGAATACCAGTGCAAGGGTGGCTACGTCAACCATGGACAACCATTTCCAACATGCCTGGACCGCACGGCTCAAGACTGGCATGCCACATGCCCATGTGGGCCCACCTACTATAGGGGTTATGTCTCTAATACCATTTGTAACACCTGGGCCCACTTCCCAAGGCTCTAGTAGAGTTTCAGGAATGACGACTGCTCCCCCCCAAACCACCACTAGCCTTAACTATGTGCTTTATCTACACTCATGCACAAGGCTGGGTCAACTTCCCGACTGGTCACCAATCCTAGTACAACTCCAAGCTGAGCACACTTAACTATGGAGTTCTTTAGTGATGGGCTCCTGGAAAGGGAGGCACACCTTGGTGATATGGCTAGTCCAATTATTCCATATAAGATCATTTTATCTGAGGCCTCAAATCCTGGGATGTTACAACATCTTCTTGGCCACTAAGGTAAGCCTTCCAATTGACCTTGTTTGTCAAAGTGATGTTCTCCCAGTCAGGCATGTGTATGTACTAATCATTGTCAAAGTATTGTCCAAATATGGCATCATTGTTTGGGACCCTACTAATCAGCCCTACAAAGATCATTTATTGGATGTCCACTAGGTTCCTACCTTTTCTAGATCGGTCACGTCAACTTCAAGCTTGGTGGCCAAGAGAATTAATCTCCCACACATGATGTCCCCAGATTCTCTTTTTTGGATCTTCTTGATGTCCAAGAATCGGGTGAGGATGAAATAACTTGCATTGATCTGGAAATCATAAACCATACCCTACAGAAAGAACAAATCTTGTTTCCCTCACACACCTTGTGTTTCTTTCATGGAGAAGACACATGTGATGAGGAGGCGAGGATGTATCAGAAGATGGGGTTATGGATAGAAGAAGCCCTGGCCTTTTCTACATCATGTCTCACTTCATCTTTGATCTCATTCTAGAAAAAATCACTTTTAAAAGTGGGAGGGTAGGCTAGATCACCCTCGTATTTGCATTCTAAAAGCTCACAAAAATCATGGAAGGTGATTTTGTAGCTTTGGCCCAGAAGAATAAAGCTAATGAAGGCATAGGGTTTGAGTGTGTGCTCTGGGTCCTCCTCAACCTTAAGAGTAGTAAGAAATTAATAGACAAGGAGAGGGTAAGTTTTCATTACAGTGAAGTAGATGTACTCGAGGCCAATGTATTCGAGGTTCTCCTTGACCTCATTCTTGACCCAAGAGATTTAATGGTTTCTTCATAGGTAAAATGGGTAGGGAGGACCCTACAAGAGATGAGGAATTGATATGTCAAGTCTTCTTCTATCATCACCCTAAAATGGGTCGTTGAGATGTAGGTGGGGGCAGAGGATGAGCTCGCTTCATGCCTATGGTTCAATGTTTGCTTCATGGGCACCATTTCTGCTTGAGATGTTGCACATACAGTCTTGAACACGACTTGTTTGAAGAGGGACACAACGTGTATCTGGACAGGGGGGCTAGGAAACTGGGGTGAGTACATGCCATATGTTTCGGGAAACATGACGTGTACTTGGAGCGTTTCGGCGGCCAGAAGTTGGGGTTGAGGGCACTTTCCCATGGCGTCAACTCAGTTGCTCATGATGTGTCTTTCAGAATCGGTGATGAAGAAGATGACGATAGATGTGCTTATCTTGTGTCTTTTCTTTCTAGGATGGAGGAAGTTCTCATTATAGAGTGGAATCACAGTGGAGGAAGCTTCCATGTAGAGCAACGGAGACAGTAGCACAATTAGAGCTTGATCTGAAGTAGCGGCGGGCATCAGTGTACTCAGAACTTGATTTTAGAGCAACAGAAGTGCTTGGAGCTTGATTCAAGAGTGACAGTGGTGCACACGGATGAGGAGTCACACACGGTTGATAGAACATGGATGGTTGAGAGTGAAAGTCAGGGAAGAAGCTTGGGATTAGGGTTAAAAATCCACTTTCTCATCCTAGAACACAATGTGTCTTTTTTAAGACACGACGTGTTCTTCTACATAGGTCTCATATTCCATCTCAAATGTGTTTTAACTATAGAGTACACATCATGTATGATTTAAAACATGACGTGTGAGATTCCAGAAACCTAAGTTGAAGTCTTCCCACTGATAATGACATGTCATGGGCAAATGAAGACATGATGTGTGATTCTCCAGAAAAATAACTTCATTCAAATGAACAAAAGAACACACCATCTTTGATTTAAACTAGGGAGTGTGAGTTTCCAGATATATACACAGTGCTCTCAACCTGATAACAAAAAGACGTGTGCAAATAAAGAGACTTCGTGTGTTGTCCCAGAAAATTGATGGCATTTGGATGGCCTAATGGACGTTGTGTTGTATTAAAAACACACCGTGTTTGATTCTAGTGGGTGTCATCTGTGATCGTACACACTCTGTTCTAAATAGTACATGTCGTGTATGATTGAGAATCTGTATAGTCATCCCTTATGTGAGTTGCAACCCGATTTGTACAAATAAACACACGTTGTGTCTTTCTGAATTTCTGCAAAAAAAATCTTCTTGAACCAGCACCTACAGAGATAATGAGATGTATCTATGAGGGTCTACCTCATTACATTCATCCATGACAAGTTTATTATGGGAATTGACAAATGTTCTTGACTGAAGCTAATTAATGAAATCTATCCTAATGTGGAGTCAACTCCTACAAGTTGCTCTATTTAAAGTCCAAAGTGAGACTCTTCAACTGGTCGATCATGCATCTTGGAGGGAGGAAGATGCTCCTTTGTCAATCTCCCCTCCCATGCGGTATACAACTTGCATCTTTGTCCATTAACCTTGAATGTTGATTGCTTTCCTTGCAGCTCCACTGTCCTATACGGATAAACTTTCAAAACTAAGAATGGTCCAGACCACATAAATCTCAATTCCCTAGGAAGAACTTGAGTTTGGAATTGAACAATAGGATGTAGTCTCCTTCGTTGAATTCTTTAACCTTGATTCTTTTGTCATGCCATCTCTTTGTCTTTTCTTTGTAGATCTTCACATTCTCATATGCATCCATTCTGAGCTATTTGAGCTCCTAGAGTTATAACAATCTTTTCTCTCCTACTTTCTTTAGGTCATAGTTAAGGAATTTGATTGCCCATAGTGCCTTGTGCTATATTCTATGGGTAAGTGACATGATTTTCTGTAGACTAGGTTGAATGGTGTTGCCTCAATTGGAGTTTTAAAAGTTGTCATGTATGCCCATAGTGTGTTGTCTAGCTTCAGTGCCTGATCCTTCCTTAACCTGGAGATGGTCTTTTCTGAAATAGCTTTTAGTTTCCTATTGGAGATCTCGACCTGACCTGATGTTTGATGATGATAGGGTATGGGCACCTTATGATTCACTCCATAGTTGCTAAGAAGGTTGTTAAAGTTCCTTTCATTGAAGTGGCTCCCAACATAGGATATTATTGCTCTTGGGACTTTAAACCTGGGAAAAATAATCTTTTGGAAGAGTTTTATCATGGACTTTGCATCTAGTGCTTGAGTGGGGATTGCCTCACCCATTTGGATACATAATCACAAGCTATTAGAATGAACTTGTAGCTACATGAGGATGGGAAAGGGCCCATATAATCTATGCCCCACACATAGAAGACTTCTATTTCTAGGATTGAATTCAATGGTATGTCATCCTTCTTTGAAATCCCTCCAGCTCTTTGAAATTTTTCACAAGCCTTGACTAATGTGTGCGCGTCACAAAATAGACTTGGCCAATAGAAACCTACTTGAAGAATCTTGGTTTCAGTCTTATCCACTCCAAAGTGTCTGTCATAGAGAGAGGAATGACAATCTAAAATCACACTAGCAATCTCTTCATTCAGAATGCATCTCCTAATAATCCCATATGTGCATTTCTTAAACAATAAGGGATCATCCCAATAATAGAATTTGATATCACGAAGGAACTTTTTCTTTTGCTGGTATGTGAAATCAGGTGGAAGGTGTCTAGTGGCAAGATAATTCATAAAATAAGCAAACCATGGAATAGCAAGAGAGTTTAACACATAAAGCTTCTCATTATGCAATTTTTCATCAATTGGAACCTTGTATCCATCACTAGTAGATAGGCATGAGAGATGGTCAACTACATTGTTCCCGGTCCCTTTCTTATCTTTTGTTTCCAATTTAAACACATGTAATAGAAATATCTAGTAGATTAGGCTAGGTTTTTCATCTTTCTCGCTTATAAGGTACCTTATCACAACATGATCTGTATATACAATGACCTTGGAACCTACTAGGTACTGTCTGGATTTGTCAAAGGCATAGAATATGGCCAGTATGTCCTTCTTAGTAGTGGCATAGTTGATTTGTTCATCATCTAGGATCTTACTTGCATAATGTATGGCATGGAGTTTGTTTTATTTTCTTCGTCCCAAAAGTGCTCCTATAGCGTAGTATCTTACATCACACATTATTTCAAAAGGAGCACTCCAATCTGGTGGATGGATGATGGGAGCTGAAAATAAAGCATCTTTCAATCTTTGGAAAGCAATTTGGCAATCATCATTGAACATGAACTCAACATCTTTTGCTAGCAAGGAGCATTAAGGCTTTGCAATCTTTGAAAACTCTTTTATGAATATTCTATAGAAAATTGCATGTCCCAAGACGCTATGAATTTCTTTGACATTGGTTGGAGTTGACATCTTTCAATAGACTCCACTTTGGCTTTATATACATTAATTCCTTTGCTTGAAATAACATGGCCTAAAACAACCCCTGTGTGCACCATAAAATGGCACGTCTCCCAAATAAGCATGAGGTTGACTTTCTAGCATCTCTATAAAACTTTAGTTAGATTCAAAAAACAATCATCAAAGGAATTGTCATAAACACTAAAGTCATTCATGAATATTTCCATAATTTTTTCAATGCAATCATAGAAAATATCCATCATACACCTTTAGAAGGTGGTAGGAGCATTATAAAGCCCAAAGGGCATCCACCTATAAGCATAAGTTCCATAGGTTCAAGTAAAAGTGGTCTTTTCTTGATCGGGTGGGTAGATTGGAATATGGAAGAACCCACTATACCCGTCAAGATAGCAAAAGTAAGAGTGACGGGCAAGCCATTCTAGGATCAAGTAAATGAAAGGTAAAGGGAAATAATCCTTCCTTGTGACTTTATTTAATTTATTTAATCAATGCACATTCACCATCCAATGACGATTCTTGTTTCTATGGATTCATCATTTTCCCCTTTTATTACAATTGTACCTCCTTTCTTGGGCACAACGTGTATAGGACACACCCAAGGACTATCACTTATTGGATAAATAATTCCAACATCTTTGATTTTAAGAATTTCCTATTTTACAAATTCCATCATATTTTGGTTTAGTCTCTTTGGGGGGTCTATGCATGGTTTTGCATTCTCTTCCAAAGCTATTCTATGCATACTGATGGATGGGTTAATTCCTTTAGGTCAAAAATTGAGTACCCTATCACATCTTTATATCTTCTAAGTTCATTTAATAGTTTTTCTTCTTGATCATCATTCAATTCAACATTTATTATAACTGGATAGGTGGAGTTTGGGCCTAAGAAAGCATACCTCAACCCTGTTGGAAGGGGTTTAAATTCTACCTATTTGTTTGGAGCCATGGTGTTGCTTTCCTCATTCTTCTTTGAATCTTCCTCACTTGTTTGAATATTCAAGGTTTTATAATTTTCCTCATTGAAAGTGACTTTTGCATCTTCTTCTTTAAGATCATCAAGAATACTCTCAATAGAGTTCTTTTCTTCCTCAAGCAATTTATCAATAGTATCAATCAGACAAAGGTACTCATTGGAGTTTGGTGCCTTCATGGCATCATAAACAGACAATACAAGTTCTTCATCTCCAACTCTGACAGTGAGCTTTCCTTCTGTAACATAAACTAAACAACATGCAGTACATAGGAAAGGTCTTCCAAAGAGGACTGGATTGGTTGGGTCCTCATGCATGTCCAAGACTACAAAGTCACAAGGAATGAAATTTTTTCCTATCTTTACGGGGATGTCTTCAATCACTCCTATAGGATGTTTTATTAAGAGATCAACCAGCTGAATCATCATTGATGTCAGCTTCAAGTCTCCCAAATGTAGCTTTTCCCACAAAGAAACTAGAATCAGACAGATACTAGATCCAAGATCAACAAGGCCTTTATCAAAGGTAGAGTCTTGAATCTTGCAAGGGAGAGTGAAAGCACCTTGATCATCTAGTTTTTAGGCATATAGTTCTGGATAATAGAGTTTATCCTTTCAGATAACATGACAGTCTTGGCTTGACCAGATCTTCTTTTCTTTATTAGGATGTCCTTCAAGAACTTTGCATAAGAGGGCATTTCTGCTATATATGACTTCAACTAGAGATAGATTCACATACAACTTGTTCAAGATGTCCATAGCTACTCATCCCAGCTCTTTATGGAACATTTAGGCAATGAAGAGAGACACGCCTTGGCTCAGTCTCGTAAGATGAATGGAAATAGGAGTAGGCATACTCCTTCACCTGGAACATTGTTGATCTAAAAGGTGTTCATATACTATAGAAACTCCACTATGTGAAAATTTAGATCTTCCGTAGGAGTTCCTTCGAAGCGGTTCTCTTGGATCATCTGCATGATTGTAGGGATAATGGAGAAGTTAGTGGATTCTATTTCATGATGATCTATAGCCCCACAAATATTAATGGTAGTCGGTGCAACAAAATCTTTAAGAGGACGGTTGTCTCCATCTCTGATATGTGAGGGGGATCGGGTGAAGGCGGTGGTGAATGTGAAGAATGCATCGACGAAGGATGTGATCCCTCCCAACTTGAAGAGTTATCACTCCACATTGCTCTCCTGTGGCTACTAGAGGTTCTCACTATTTCTGGGTCTAGAAAGATTGATGTCTGTAGACCCCTCTTAGAAGGACGCATGCAATCTAAAAAGCAAAAATTGAGTGATATTCACAAAGGCAAAGAGGTACCACAATAAGGGATATGAAATTGATGACTTAGTCTCAATTTCTTGTTAACTTTTTTACTCTAACTAAAATTGATGTAGCTCCCAGACAACGGAACCAAAAACTTGTTGGATTTTTAAAGGGAAGGTCTCAACACACTTATCACCCACAAGTGTACGGGGTCAATTGTAGTCGAGTGTCAAACTCAAGGAGCTAGGTTAGCTAGGTGCAAAATTGTTAACTTTCATTAATTTAAGTCTAATTATAAAAGTTGAGTTGATTAAAGATAGCTAGAAGGCAAGTAACAACAAAAAGAGCTTAAGTTAAGGTTACATTCAGAATTTAGAAAATCCCAGATATAATATTTCACTACCACACCATCACATCATGCATTACTATGAAATTAAAGCATGCATTTAATTTGCAAGGAGATTGTCATCATCATTCACCTTCCAATGACATGAGATGGTTCTCTTCATCGCATAACACTCCCGTGTATATGCTAGATTCGAACACAATCTCAAACCCTCAATATACTCTAGACATTCGCATGGTCAATGATATATTGCCATAAATCCTACTCCCTACTTCCTCATACATCCTCTTGAATAGCACAAGGAAGCATAAAACATGTATAAAAGGTGGCCAACCAAGCATATAAGCAACAAAGCACTGTAGGCATCCATGAAGAAGCAAATTAACTAACAATTAAATATAAATTTCGAGTTCTCATGAGTAATGTCATGGGAGCTACTCTCTCATACCCAAGAAAAAGGTTCTACTCGTCCATCATAGAGATGCATAAACACATTGTTGAATTTTTAGAGTTTTGGATAGAAAAAAGAAGAAAAAACTTAAAGAACCAAAAGGGTAGCCAAGGGGAAGTAGAACTCTAGCTAGAGGATGAGATTACACCCTTGGAGCTTCTTCAACTCGAACAATCCTCCCTCTCAAGAAGCTTGAGTGAGAAGAAAAGCTCTGCTGCACCTTTTGAAGAAGAAATGCTGAAGAGATGAAGTAGAATGGAGGTTCTTTCTCAAAAAATCCTCTTCTTCGACCCCAAAATCACCTTCATTTTCTATGGAACTTCTCTTGGATTAAAATTGCTTCCAAATGACCAGTGATAACTTCCCAAAAGGTTGCATTCATGTTTTAAAATGAGGGGTGATTGCTACTAATTTCTGTAGAAACTTATAAAGACACGACATGTCTTTGAGGAGACATGTCATGCCTTGTCGTATAACTTGTTGAATAACTACAATTGTGTGAGAATTACATGGTGTGTCCCCTTAGAGACAGATTGTGTAGCTGCCACTGGAGTCAATATGGGCATAAGGCACATGACATGTTCAATTAAATACATGCCCGTGTGCATTGGCGTAAGTCAATGTCGGCCTCTGGTTCATGAGGATATGTCGTGTCTTGATAAAGGCACTTCGTGTCGTTTGCTCTGCATTTCAAGAACTGAGGCTGCTGGAAACTAACACGCCCATGTGTTTATTAACACATCGTGTTGTCTTTATTGCATGAGCCTGTCTGGAAAGTTACACGTTGTGTCTTATAAAAGACATGTCATGTGTGGTACTATTTTCTTCAAGATGAACTCTGAATCAGTTGCAAATCAAGGGGAGGTCCCACTGAGGTTGGACCTGGGTTGGGCTATCTCCAATTTGATATTTTCAATGTGTGCATGCAATCAACATCATGCAACAAGTAAAATAACTAAAAGATGGCAAGTTATGTATGATTAGAGGCTAAATGGAAGGCAAAATGAACTGAATTTGTGTGCGGATGTGTGCAAAAAATAGATTCAAAATGCTGACATTAATAATCTATCTAGCAAAAAGGTAGCAAGAGATATAACTGGTCCTCGATCAAGTCTAGTGAGTTATCTTTGTAGCACCATGCTTCTTCTTCAAGAAACATTCGAGAAGTCATCAGTAATGTCCTCCTAGTAAAACACCACATACAACAGATGGAAACTTTCTCCTAGCGGGTGGAAACAAGTTCCACACCTCTACATACTCCACACAGACCACCTAGGAGTCCACATTTTTCTACCAGAGCCAATAGGAAGGAGTTGTCCCTTCGAACATTAACTTGCTAGGATTGGTTTTCTCTCCTGTGTTGTCTCTCCCTTGCTATCCCTCACTTTTACAGGTAACACTTGCTTGGTCTCTCTAGTTACCCCAACAATGAGAGGACAACAATTGTCAAAGATTATTGTTGTGTCTATGAAAGCATAGACTATCCCCCGCTGTATAGGATGGCCAGGGTCAGGGTTTCTAGGTCATCTGAGAGTCAAAGAGACATAATTTCATGAATTCTGTAGAAGCTACGAATGGGGAACTGATTAGTTCACTGCAAAAAATGATAGGTTAACTACTGAACCGGTTAGTTCACATGTTTTCCTATTCTCAGTCACATTGGCTTTGAATATTTGAATCAAGCACAACATGACATCAACATCAATCCTTGATCCAATTGTATTGATCATTGAACTGGGTGATTCACAAGATGAATTGGTAGTTTTAGACTTTTAGCCAATTGATTCACCAACTGAACCATTCAGTTCATGTCCTAGTTCAAGAAATGTTCAACCAATGTAGTTTAATTTGACTTGACACTTAAATCAATCATTTGAGCTCTTGAACCAGTCAGTTTACAGTCCAGTCAGCCAATTTTCAGCCATTTTCCCTAGATTTAATATATAAATACTTTAGTAATCAAGTTAAACATCATTCATGAATAGAATCATATTCCAAGTGACCCTACAAGTCCCAAGTTAAATTTGAAGTGAATTTCCATAACTAATTTTTAACATCACAACCAATGAGTGGTATCTAGCAACACATTCTTGCAAGCTAAGTAATTGGAAAGTTAGAGAACAACTTCAACCTACAATCTATGGAAGTATCATCGAGATCACATAGTTCCCTTGTCTCTGATATCCAGATTGAACTTGTGGCATAGAATCATCATTTTCTCAACATTCAATCATGTTCCTTGAACTAGAGCAAACTGTATGAGATGCAAGTGATCTCACATACAACATATTGAGTCACATGAGTATGGCCATACATTTCTCAATTTCACTTATCATGTTGCCAAGATATCAATCTCCTATAGGAGGGACACATCTCATATACATCACTCACACTCAATTCTCAAGTGTCACACCATACGTGAGCATCACCTTTATGGCAAACCTTATTCAAGGTCACATTGGATGATGTCAAAATATATCCAACGACATGTGATGAGTTTAGTGACTTCATGTCTAAGAACCACAATCACTGCTACCACTATGAGATCTGATTCTGACTAGCACTCCATGGTCTACATGTATCACTCTCAAGGTGGGTATATTCGATAAATGGTTCTCTAACATGTACCTATGTGCTTGAATTGATATCGTATATCATGACTAATGAGATTTTGTAATCAGCCCACACACTCTAGTTTTTTGTTTTATTGTTGTCTATTTTGCTTCCGCCATAATATCTAACTTCATACATCACAAGAATGCATGTACTCTTATCATACATATGATTTCATTTTTGAGGTCCTCAACGTGAAGATATATGACACCGAGTAACATTATTGTTTAGACATCTGCCATATTTGTTTCATCATCTCATGATTGAGACAAACATAATAGACAATATTACATTTATAATTATCAAATCAAGCATATGATGCCCCATGACAATCATCATATTATTGGCTCTATGGGCATACATAGCAACATACTCCCACTTACACTTAGAGACAATCGCTTAAAAATCTTATTCCAAGTGATCTTTAACATGTCCTTCATGTTTCTACTGTGCAAGCACTTAAGTAGTGGGTTAGAAATGTTTGCTTCTAGTTAGTATTTTTCAAAATTTAAAATCTCTTCACCTTACAACTTCTTGTATGAGATGGAATTGCCTTAGTATGCTATCTGAGATTCCTTACCTATCTAGTAGCTCTGTTGTTGTCATAGTATTTATATTGTTCCATCAATGGTTGGAACCTCCCACAAGTTCATATACATGAAATCCTTGATCCATACACTACCCTCTGTTGTTTTCAAAACAACAAGGTGCTCGACTTCTATTGTACAATTAGCAACTGTCTCTTTCTCAGAACTCTTCTAGGTTACAATCTTCATTTTAAGGTCAACCAAAAAATTATAATGTGATCTACCGTATCATTTTGGAATATTACATCGGTGTAAGCCTTTACTCCCAACTATTTCCTATTACCATAACTGAAGAAACTAATCCTTTCAGTGCTTCTTAAGTACTTAAGGATGTCCTTCATGGTAGTCCAATGATGTTCACTGGATCTGACATATATCCACTCATCATATTCAGTGCATATGAGATAACATGATGAGTACATAACATTGCATACATGATAGATTCAATTGTGAAATGTGTATCAAATCTTGCTCATGTTTTCCCACTCTTCATATGAATTGGGACACTAGGCTCTTGAGAGACTAATTCTATGAAACATAGACACAATTTTTGTCATTGATTCTTGCATGTTGAAATCCTTTATCATCTTACCAACGTTTGCAATCTTTCTTAGGCCCAGAAGATTTCTAGATCTATCTCTATAGATCTTAATTCCTACCATATAGGAAGCTTTTCCTGAACCCTATAGATAGAAGGTAGTTTTCCAACTAGGTTTTAATATTTGCAGTATAAGGATGTTATTCCTTATCATTATGTGGAATATAAATATTTCCTCACTAAAGATTTTTTGATCACATATTTCATCTTCATCTTGGCTTAAGTCAAATTCATTGATATCCTTTTCAAATTGTAGATTCCATCTCTGAGATGCGTGTTTCAATCCATAGATTGTCCTTTGGAACTTATAGACTTTATTTGCAATAACTAGATTTATAAATCCTTTAGGATTTTTCACTCACACATCCACATTATTATTTCCATTAAGGGATGTGATTATAACATCCATATGACAAATCTCATAGTCTTACTAAGCTGTAGTGGCAAGAATGATCCTGATGGGATTAACCATGGTAGTTGGGGAAGAGATTTCATCATGTTCAACACATTGAACTTGTTTGAAACCCTATGCAACCAGTCTTCCCTTATAGGTTTGTACACTACCATCCATCTTGGTCTTCTTCTTGAGGACACATACGCACCTTATGGGTTTTACTCCTTTAGGTGGACATACCAAGGTCTTACATTGCTAGTATTCATGGAATCCATCTTTGATCCCATAACCCTTAAGAATTTTCTCATATTCTAGTCTCTCATTAGTCTCTACATAGGTTTTTGACTCATCATATATGACCAACTCACCACCTTCTTGAGTGTATAAGATATCATACTCTTTCAAGCTGAAGGCATGTTCTACTAGATCTACAAGGTTTTGTGTTACAGAAGGAACTTGAGATTCCACAACAATTTGTGATTCTTCTTTCTCCTAACATACCTCTTTAGGTTCAATGTTTTATTGTTAGTTTCACACTTTTCAATTTCTAATATTCTCCCACCAATTCTTTTAGAATTAAATTCCCTTTACGAATATAGCCATCCTAACAACAAAACAATTTTATCATCAAATTGGAATAATGTAGTAATCAAAATAACATTTATGTGATTTGTGGACAAAGATTTTCAAGAAACTATTTTCTTATATACATGTTCATTCCTAATCTTTTTGAAAGACATATTGGGACGCTTCTCATGCCATATCTTATATGGTGTCTTTTGAAGTATTTTAGATGGCACATTGTTTAGTGTAAAGCATGTGGCAAAAAGGAGATTGTAATATTATCTAGATTTGTTGATAATACACCATGACTAACAAGGTGTGATTCCTTCCTCTTGATACACTATCATGATACACTATGATTGTGTTTCAGGTGGAGTTAGTTGTGATACAATGTCACGATCTTCCAAAAGTCCTCAAACTCTTGGTTTAAAATATTTCAACGTCAATCATATTGAAGCGTTTTAATACTTATACCAAATGGGTTATGTACTTCATTCATGATCTTCTTGAACATTTAGACTTTTATTTCATTAAATAGAATTTAACATATCAAATGAGATCATCAGTAAATATAATGAGGTATTATTAACCAGCTCTAGAATTTATTCTATAAGGGTCTATATACATTCGTATGTATGATCCCTAATAGAATAATCACTCTCCCAATACATCTAGTGAAAGGTGCTTTTGTCATACTGCCCAATAAATAAGACGTTTATGTCTCTATTGGTTCATTAACCGAAATATTCTAGACAAACATTACTATGGATTCTAGAAATGCATTTCACATTTATGTGCTTTAGATGAAAATTTCATAGGTATTCATTGTTCGAGTCATCGACTAATTCATTGTATTATACATATTTGTCTTTAAAACTATCAAGTATAGATTTTGATACATAGGGCATTTCCATATAAGATCTTATCTTAAAATGAAACATCAATTTATTCATAATATTCGTGTCCATACAAGATACATGATGTTTTCGTCAATGACATGTACATAATAGCAATTCACTAATTCTATTACATGCCCCTTAGGATGAATAACAAATTCCAATCGTAGTGGCATCAACTATCTCTCTGTATAGTTCTAGCTTACTTCTTCTCAAGTCCTAAAGTAGATATGTCTATATCCTTCTTCTTCTTGATTTCCTCTATGTAATGAGGATAGTTCCTTTTGTAGTATCCACGTTGGTGACAGTGGTGGTACTTTTCTTCCTTATTCACTCCTCCCTTGGATTTTAGTGCATAAGCATTTGGTTTCTGGCTAGCTTTAGATCTCTTCTTAGCTTTGCCTTTACCCTTGGACTTCCCTCTAATGATCATCATCGCAGATTTGGGTTTGTCCTTTTTCATCTATGCTTAATCTATCCTCAACATGCCAAGTACTTCTGACAACTTCTTGTCCAAAATCATTCATGTTGCCGTTCATGACAAACTGGCTGTATGATTCTGACAATGATTGCAAAATCACATATGTCGCCAACTCTTGACCTAAGGGAAATCCCAATCAAGCAAGGTTCTCCACCTACCCAATCAACTTGAGTGTATGAGGACCTACTAGATCTCCTTTAGCGCTATTTGATTTGAACAAAACCTTTGAGACATCATATTTCTCTTGTATTGCATGATCTTGGTACATGTTCTTAAGATGTGTTACCATCTCAATAACATCCATGTTTTCATGCAATCTCTACAACTCATATTTCATTGAGCAAAACTTTAGGCACTTGACATCCATAACATCTTTAGAGTGCTTTAGAGAAGCATCCTTGTCAGCCTTAGGTGTGTTGGGAGGGGGTTCATCTGACTCTGGTGTCTCCAGGATAGAGAGCTTGCACTCTTGAATGAGATCTATTACCAACATCCTGAAATAGTCATGGAAGTTATTACCATTTAACTTGTCCTTCTAAAGGACCGATTGCCAGGAAAATGTGTTTGTTTTTTCCATTAGATTCTATAAAGAACATTTACAAATGAAGTCAAAATACTTATGATTTTATTTGATAATACTAAAATTATTAATTAGTCCTTTAATTAATTTTCACTCATGTTATTTTGTTCAAATTGATAGCCCTCTCATATCAATTCAGAAGATTGGAGCTTATAGCCTTCTATTGAGCCAAGATCCTAAACAATTGAGTTATTACTCAGCCAATGACAGCGTCCATAAACAATTATTAGGTAGGCAACTTTTGCCAATTTCATTTCATGCAATTTTTGTATAGATGGTATGCACAACTCCTTGCCATAGTCATTTGCATAATTCTAGGCAATTATTTTTCATTAACATCACCTAGTTAAGTCTGACCTAAAAGACAACATGATAGTAATTCCCCCTACTTGGAAGGCCTACATGACTACCATGACACTTCCACGAGATGGGAAATGCACCATGCTCAGTCAATCAAGTGTTTCATGTGTGTTTCTTATGGAAAGTATCTAAGACTATATATTTGATTGAGGGATTTTTTATTTATATAGATACATATACATATCCAGTTACCACATACTAATATGTATCATATACATAATATATCCACAAACAAAACATGCAACTATAAAACATAAGCAATGGTTATGACCATACTATTGTAATTCTATGGTTACATAAGGAATTACTACCATCTATAGTCCACATCATATGTAACAACCTGTTGTTGATGAAGATCTGTGCTGGAACCAGTTTGGGTCGATCGATTCAAATCTTGAGCCAATGAGTTGGCTACCTGGTCAGTCAGTTGGTCTCTTGTAGTGGTTGACTGGTCTCCAGTACAAGCAATGTATGGAATCCTCCAGTCGATTGGTTGGGCCACCAACCAATCGGTCAGCTCCTCCCATCATCTGGCCTACTCGGTCATCCAGTCGATCGGTTTGATTCATGAGTTGGTTGATTCATCTGGATAAGAATGTCTTCTTTGCCATAACATGAATTAAAAACTATACTATTCCTATTTAACTTATTACATTGTAATAGAGAGTCCTCAAGTTATGTGTGAGGGGAGCACAGGAAGGAAAGTGTTAATACATTTATATATCTAATAGGAGAGAGATGCACGATATGCAAACTATGATATAAAAAAGGAATAACAACAATCCAACCAAGCACAAAGATCTAGGGGGTAATTGGCCATAACCATGCATACAACCACCATCAAAACACTTTTAGGATGACGTGTACTGAATGCATATACATGCATATATATATATATATATATATATAGTGTGTGTGTATGTGTGTGTGTGTGTATTTGGAATTGTATGTGGTATTTGAATCAGATATGCACATTAATCATTTTAATATCCACACGTATGCACTAAAATAAATTTCATCATATCAATTTAAATCTAAATACATCATAAATTGACAAGGGTTTGGTACCACTATTGGAAAATCAAGACAACAGGTAAGGCAACATAAACAAAAATTTATACATGATTCTCTATCTAGTAGATTGCATGAACAACAATATATCGAGGAATGAAGGTAGTAAGAGATATACCTGGTCTAGGAGCAATTCCAACGACTTGTCTTTGATGCAACATGCTTCTTCTCCAAGTAACACTCGAGCAATCATCAGTTATGTCCTCCTAGTGCAATACCATGGATAGCGGTGGAGGGCGTTCTCCTAGTTGGTGAAAATGGCCTCCATGCCTCTATGTAATCCATACAGACCATTGAGGACTCTAGATTGTGCAACCAGAGAGAAAGGGAAGGAGTTATCCCTTATAACGGCCTATGAGAGTTGATTCACTCTCTTTTATTGTCTTTCCTTTGCTATCTCTCCCTTTTATGGGTAGGACTTGCTCAGGATCTCCGATTACCACAACTATGTGTGGACAACAATTGTCAGAGCTTATTGTTATGTATCTGAAAATCTAGACTACCCCCCTTTATATATGATGGCCAAGGTCAGGGTTTCTAGATCATGTGGGAGTCAAAGAAATGGAATTTCATGAATTTTCTGGAAGCTACAACAATCAAACCGGTTGTTTCACCACTGAACCACTCAATTCACATGTTTTCCTATTCTCTATCACATTGTCTTTCAATATTCAATTATTGCATAACATGACGTATGCATCAATCCTTGATCCAATTGTATTGATCATTGAATATGTTGATTTACAAGTTGAACCGGTCATTTTAGACTTTGAACCAGTCAGTTCATGTCCCAATTCAGGCAATCTTCAACCAATGTAGTTTAAATTGACCTGACACTTGAATTGATTGTTCAACACTTGAACCAGTTGGTTTGCAGACCAATTATCCAATTTTGAACCATTGTTGTTTAAATTGAATACCTAATCCCTTTAGCATTCAAGTTAAATATCATTCATGAATATACTCCCATTCCATGTATGTGTGTGACCCTATAGGCCCCATGCTATGTTGGCAGTGAACGTCTATAGCTAAAATTTGACATCACAAGCAATGAGCGATAACTAGAAACACATCATTGCTACCCAAGTAATTGAAAAGTTGGAGAACAACTTCAACCTATAATCCATGATCAGTGTTATTATGATTGTATAGTTCTTTTGTCTCTAATATCCTTATTGAACTTGGGGCATGAAATCATCCTCTCAATGTTCAATCTTGTTCCTTGAACTAGAGCAGACTGTATGAGATGCATGTGAGCTCACATATCACATATTGAGTCATATAACTTTGTCCATACATTTCTCATTCTCTCTTTTCAAGCGACCATGATATCAATCTCCTGTAGGAGGGAAAAATCACATCTACATCACTCACACTAAATCCCCATTTATCACAACATGCCCGAACATCACCTTTATGGTAACCCTTATTCAAGGTCACAACTAGAAAAATGTTTAAATCAAGTACCCAAACATTCAACTACATCACCAACATGTGTTTCCATCATGCTAGTGACTGAAGGAACTAAAATCCAACATTTTTTATTTCAAAATTTAGGGTCTCTATTAATTAGTAGTTGTAAAAATGATCATGAACATTTAATATACATAAATCAACTAAAGCATAAATTGTACTTTGCCATACTAAAAATTGTTACAATATCCATAGTTCTAATATAGTAGTATTAGCCCGTCACATACTAGAATAACTATAGAATATAATTAATAAAGACACAATTCTACATGAATCTTTGTATTATGCCCTAAATAAAACTATTCAACATATTCAATTCCATTTTTTTATTGGCTAAGAATTGACATAGACCTATAAATTTACTCCTCAACTTATTAAATGTGGATTCTAGAATCAAAGATGGTTTAGGCATAGGAGGAAGACCACTAGATTTTTGGATTTTAACTTTATGAATTTGTTAAATGACATATTTGTGTCAAACAAATTTATATATATAAATAAGAGAAATCGTAATAGGGATATATCTTGTCATAGAGAATCCAATAGCTAGGCTTAAACCACCATAGAGACCTCTGCTTATTCAATTTTATTAAATTTACATTGTGGTATGGGTAATGTTGTATCCCCCATTCCCTCGTATACAAGATAGATGGAGACACGATAGACATTAGTATTATAGACCTTTTCAGCTTCCATTATAAGATGTTTAGGCTCCATGACTATTAGTTTGCAATTTGAATCGAGCAAATTTTTAAATGGTATAAATTATATACCAATAAAAAGGTGTATATATCATAATACTGACACAACATATATTAAAAACTTACAGTAGGATGCAATAGCGGGTCATTGGGAGTACTCCCATGACCTTCTACGACTAAAGTAATTTGTACCTCATCACTTGAATGTGCATAGAGTTTGAAATGAGGCATTTGACATATCCTTTAAATGACTACACTACTTCCATCTTGAAGGTTTTTGTTATATGTAGATCCATTAATGTTATACCCTTCAAATTATATGTCACCCACTTTTGGTTTAAAAGTAGGCCATATGATGTTCTTGACATCTAATTTAGTGTTTGAGATATTATATTTAAGACTTTACCTTCAAACCACCTAATAAAGATTTGATTATGCTCTACAGTAAGCCACACAAAATTAAATTGAGGATATTTTATTTTGATAAGATCAATATGTTCAATTCATATATACACACACTTTGTTGGTATGTATGCCCTGAGAGCCAATCATGGGATGATTGGTGGGATACATTAAGATTGATTTGATAAACATAAAGGTAAGCTTCCAATTCTTTCTGCTTCAGTCATATGAGATAGTGATAGAACATATTGAATGTATAGAGAATGATAGTACTCAATGACGTATGCCTTCAGGTTCAGGACCTGAACGATGAGATCATATGGATGCTAAGAGTTTTTACATTCTTGTTATGTCCCTAGTCGGATGTCATTGTGGAAGGTAGATAGACAACAATGACACACAAGACTAGATTGTGGTGTTGGTTGATGACAAAATCTCATTAGTCATGGTATAGAGATATCAAACCAAACACATAGGTACTTGTTAGAGAACAAGTGTACCAGACAGACCCACCGTGAGTTTGACACATGGAACCATGACATGGTAGTCACAGCCAGTACTCACAGTGATGGTGGTGAGTGTGATTCTTTGACCTGAAATCACTACACTCAACACATGTCGTTGGGCACACTTTGACATCACCAAACGCAGTCCTGAAACATGGGTTGTTATAAAGGTGATGATTGGATGGCTTTGACACATGGGGCTTTTGAGGGGTGAGTGATAGATATGGGATTTGGCCCTCCTGAGGGAGTTTGATATCCAAGGCCACTTGATGAGTAGGATTGAAATAGGCATGCGCACGCATGTATGAATCAGTATGTGATATTGATGTCATACATATCTCTTCCAATCTACTCTAAGATCAAGAAAGAGAATGAACGTTGACAGGATGACTGTTCCATGCCTCGAGTGCATTTGGGATATCAGCGACAAAGGAATTATACATTCACTATAACACCATTCACAGATTGTAGGATTGAAAGTTATTCTCCAACTTTCTACTTTCACTTGGGTAGCACTGATGTGTGACTAGGCACCGCACTTTGCTTGTGAAGTCATAAGTGTTATGGACTTTCACTGCCAACGTGAAATGGACCTGCAGGGTCACACACATAGGATTTAACCTGGAAGAGGAGTTTTGCCTACAAGCAATGTTTAGATTGATTACTAAAGGAGTTTAGTAGTTCAATTAAACACTCAATTGATTGATAGCTCAAAATCATAGTGTTCAAGGTGTTGGACAGATTGATTAGAGTATCATATTGATTGAAATCCCAAATTGACTGATTTTGCACAATCTCCACTACCAACCGATCGGCCCATGTGATGAACCGATCGGCTGAGCTTGGTGAACCGGTCGGCTCAAGTGTTGAGTCGATCGGCTCATGGTCAGGGTGAACGATTGCTTCATGTATTGAAACGATCGATTCAACTGGTGCAACCGAGCAACTTGGGAAAATAGGATTGGTGAGAATTTTCCTTTCGTTTCAATTGCCCAATTTGATTGGGAAATAGGATTGGTATTCGATACCAATTGGAAACAAAAGAAGGAAAGTCAATCGGGAACCAACCAGGACCACTGCGTGACCGGTTCACTTGTGAACCGACTGGTTTAGGGGTCCCAACCGATCGATTGAGGTGTCAACCGACCGGTTCAGGTCCCCAACTGACCATTTCAGTTGTGAAACGATCGGTTCTGGTTGCGAGTTGGTTGCTTTTGTGGAAAATCTCAAACCCTTCTACTCCTACTTTTAGTCCCGCATTGCCTGAGATGGAGAACCCTGTCCCATGACCCTCCTATATATAGGGGTATTGGGGGATTCTCAAAGTAAAACTCAGTGCAAACCAGTTGCTTTGCAAAGTTGTCGTTCTCTCTAGTTTTGGTAACTGAGAGAGCCCGAGCAAGTGCTACCCAAAAAGGGAGGCACAACAAGGGAAAGACAACTGTAGTTGCGACTGGTGGCATGAGAGTGTGTTGGAGACTAGTATGTCGATAGGAGGGTACGAATCCTTCCAACTCCTTGTGGGACAAAGAGTGTGGAGTTCCAGGTGGTCCGTGTGGACTACTTCAGAGGCAGGAGGTTTCTGCCGCTCAGGAGGACAACTGTCAACCCGAAAGTCTGGTGAGACCAGGAGTTGTCAGTCTCAGTGCGACCAGGAGCTGCACAGACACCGTCAAAGACCAGAGTTGAAGACCGCACTAAGCGCGAGGTATTGTCACCGAGCAAGCCTTGGGACAAGGTATGATTCCACAAACCATCCTTTCCTATTATATAGACGTTGACGCGTTTCCTTATTCCGGGTTTTGGGGATAAAATTTTGTTTCTGCTGCCTTCTCTGCCTCTCCAAAAACTCAACAGTGGTATCAGAGCCACATCAACTGCTCTATATTTTAGGAATATCGATATGATTGATTTTGGTTTGTCGCCTTTATTTATTGCATACGATGCGAATAAAATTGGCTTTATGCATGTCCAATCCTAAATCCACAAATCCCAATTACATATATGATATGTATTATTAATGCACTCGATACGCGTCGCCCTTAAACAAGTTTTTGTGGTGGATGTATAGCGTGGTTATGGCCAATAAACCCTATCTGTGTATGGTTGTATGTGGTTGCCTGCATCTCGGTCTACACACTGACCTTCCTTCTCCTATTCCTGATGTAACTCGAAATAATTCGAGATTCTTTCCTACCTTTGCTCCCCCCGAATGTAACTCAGGGTTTCCCTTTTAAGCAATGTAAAATTAGGATAGATTTTATTTTCCTATTATGTCGAAGACCGGCGGACATCCTGACGACAGCTGAGAGGATCGGTTCAAGGTGTGAACTGATCGGTTGACGTTCTAGACAATCGGTTCAAGGAGTGAACCAATCAGTTGATGACCGGTTCGAGGAGCGAGATGAGCGGGTGGCGGCCATGATGAGATGCACGACGACCAGGCAAACCAATTGGTTGGAGGAGCCAATCGATCGACTGGTGGCACCCAGACGACTGGGCCAGAACGAGCAAGTCAATCATGTGATGAGTTGATCTACTCCGAAGGCAAAGCATAGAGTTCATCTTGTACAGGTTGCATGTGATGTAGACCTAGATGACCGTGATTCCTCTTGGCTCGAGGAATCACATTAGGATGGCCATAATCATCGCTTTTATCATTTTGCATGTTTTCTGTGGGATATAGCATGTATATGATATGTACTATGTATTGTGGTGATTGGATATGTATATGTATATAAAAACCAAATCCCTCATTAAAATATTAAGTTTTAGATGCCTTCCAAATGCGACACACGTGAAAAGCTTGATCGACCAAGTGTGGGCACGCCCAAGCGTGGTGCACCATCTATCTCGTGGAAGCGTGAAGGATGAATATGTGGGTCTGCCCAAGCAGGGTGCATATTCATCGTGTTTGCTTTGGGTCGGACTTAACAAGGTGACCTAGATAGGATCTAGCACCTTGCGGCATGGAGATGATCATGGCAAGGAGTTGCATATGACATCTTATCAAGAGTTGCATATGATGCAATTGGCAAGAGTTGCCTACCTGAGAGATCTAAGTTGTGGGTGACAGCCCAAGCTGGTCCATGACTTAGAGGATTTCAGGATCTTGCCCACTAGAAGGTTGTACGCTGCAATCTTCCAAATTGATGGTGAGGGCTATCAATTTGAACTAAAATAGTGGGAGCGATAATCAATTAAAGGCCTAATTATATCGTCAAATTTTCAAATCAATCAAATAAGTCAAAAATGAGTTTTTGGACTAAAATTGCATATTTTCCTTTTGTAGTACAAATGGCAACAAACAACAATCACTTTTCTTTGCGATAGGTCCTTGACAAGGACAAGCTAAATGGGACAAACTTCCACGACTGGTATCGGACATTGAGAATTGTTCTCACTCAAGAGCGTAAGCTCTATGTCCTGGATACTCCAATTCCAAAGGAACCCGCTCCTAATGCACCAAAGGTAGAAAGGGATGCTTACAAGAAGCATTTTGATGATGCCATTGATGAAAAGTTCTTGATGTTATGTTCTATGAACCATGAGTTGCAAAGATAGCATGAGAACATGGGTGTCATTGAGATGATTCAGCATCTCAGGAACATGTATGAAGATCAGGCACGGCAAGAGAGATACAATGTCTCAAGGGAACTGTTCAAGTGCATCATGATAGAAGGAGATCCAGTTGGTCCTCACACACTCAAGATGATTGGGTATGTGGAGAACCTACAGAGACTGGGATTTCCACTCAGCCAAGAGTTGGCTACTGACGTGATACTGCAATCGTTGCCAGAATCCTATAGTCAGTTTGTAATGAACTACAACATGAACAAATTTGATAGGCCACTGTCATAGTTGTTGGGCATGTTGAGGACAGCCGAGATACAGATGAAGAAGGACAAGCCCAAGTCTGTGATGGTGATCATGGGCAAGAAAGGCAAGTCCAAGCGCAAGGGCAAGGGTAAAGCTAGGAAAGGTTCTGATGCTAGCCAGGAGCCCAAGACATCTTCAGCTCTCAAGGCCAAGGGAGGCATGACCAAGAAAGGAAATTGCCACCATTGTCAAAAACCAGGACATTGGAAAAGGAATTGCCCTCTCTATCTGGAAGAACAAAAGAACGAGGCAACTGATGTCTCCACATAAAGGTGTCATGAAAGTAAACTTGTAATAGTTTTTGAGGTATATGATACCAAGATGTAAAGTGTAAATCACTCATAATTGGGGCAAGTGTTTCCGCCATAGATAGGAGTACTTTAGTTTATTTTCAGCCTATAAGGCATGTAATACAGTTATGAACTGCTATTTCATATTTGCCAATAGATAGAAACACTTTATTTTTTCATATTGTGCGATAATGATGGCAATTAATAAAGTTGAGTTTTCAATCATAAAGATATGATCTTTGTGGCAATGCCTTATTTATCTTGTGGTATTTGATATGCATAAGATAAAATGATACCTAAAAGTTATATATAACTCAAACAATCAAATTAGCATCAATCATGAGAAATTCATTTCTAGTTTCCATGTGATGGATAAATCTAGACTCTTTTGGTTAGAGAACCAATAAGAGACATGAATATCTTGGACATGATTAATCAATCTTCACTAAAAGTAGTGGGAGAATGATTACCCTATTAGGTATAATACATGTGATGTATTTACATACCTATTGGAAAAAATGCTAATACTTCAAATGGTGTTTAGAGAAATACCAATATGAATATCTTGAAGTGTTCAAGATTATCATAGATGAAGTGCAAATTTGGTAAAGTGCTAATTCTTGATGAGACCAATGAATGAAATACTTGGACCAAGTGTTTGAGATCCTTATGAGTGATTATGATAGTGTATCATAGTGAACTCATGATTAAGGCATGGTGATGTCTAAATCAAGAATGAATCATACTCTAAGGAGTTAGAGAATGATTATCAAATAACTGAATTCTTCTTAAATAAAGAATATGCTTCACTAATAAAGGACATTGAGAATCACAAGGAGTTGTGAGTTCTTATCCTTGACAGATACACCTCAATTATCTATGTGATGATTTGTTCATGTGATGAGTCAACTATCTAGATGAATATGAGGAACCGAATTTTGAGTTATGGTTTATGACCATTACATCCTAAATGACATCCATGTGAACCATAAGGTATGACCTTGATGGTAGCACTCATTGGATTAAATCCATAAGTGCAAATGCATCTTAAGTGTTAAGACACATGGATAACATTTTTAGAAGGATGATGCTTGTTGATTGCAACTTAATGACTAAGACATTTAGCATATGGATACTAAAACTGCATTCCTATGAGGAATAAAAGAAGGATGTGTACGTGACACAACCTATAAGGTTTATGAATCCACTAATGCAAATGAAGCCTATAAGTTACAATGGACTAATCAATGTGACTGATTGAGTACAAGCAACTCAGAATTGTATGCTTACTTTGATGATATGGTCAAAGGGTTTGACTGATATGTCAAAGATAAAGAAGGGATCTGTGATTTAGTGGGAGCGTGTTAACATTCCACATGTTAATGTGAAATGGAGATGTTCTAGAATGGAAATCCAAAAGTTGAAATTATCTTTAAGGAAGATAGAGATGTTTCCTATGTGATAGGAATAGAGATCTATAAAGAAAGTTCTCGAAAACCTCTTGACCTGTAAGGGGAAAGCATACATTGGAAATCTGTACTGAAGGGTTCGGTATGCACATATTCAGTGGGAGAAAACTTGTCCATATTACATGGAGTTAGTATCCCAAGGCCAAGTGTTCAATTCTTATGAAGAATGGAAACACTAAGAATAGATATGGATCTATCATGTATGTAATCATCCCATTATCTTGCATGTATGGACATGGCAAGAACAAAAATGCATTCATCATATTGTATGTATGACATGGCAATATGATGTGCTCATCCTGATAACTCGTATGTGAGACATGACGAGTGGATGTCTATCTACTTCCAGTAAGGGTTACTAGAAACCATAAGAACTTGATAAGTACTTGAGAAGTACTAGCTCTATGGAGATAAGGAAGAGTTCAATGTAAAGAGTTACATTAATGTGAAATTCCGAAAGGACAGAAAATTAATATAGGATATATATAAAAGTGTAAGTTTGTTGATAATTGGAAGTGTTCCAATAAAACCATTTAAAAGGAAATGTCGAGTATCCGTGTGTTAGAGAACAACAGTGGATACTATATGGATCTGGAAGTTCATGAGATGAACTAATATTCCGCTCATTGATGACAAGTATGGAATCGTTGATCATGCAATGTGGCTAAAAGTTAGCAAAGGAATACTAGATCACATATTATGACAACTCCATCTCATACGTGTGACGTACAATGAAGAGATGTGAGACATGCAATTTATACTAACTTTGGCAAGGTGTTGCCATTACTCACTATATTGGCACTAGAGCACAGTAACATGTGGGACATGTTTAAAAATCACTATGAATATGATTCAAGGGTGATTGGCTCGCAGTGGAAGTGGGAGTCTGTTGGTATGTATGCCTTGAGAGCCAATCATGGGATGATTGGTGGGATACATTAAGATTGATTTGATAAACATCAAGGCAAGCTTCCAATTCTTTCTGCTTCAGTCATATGAGATAGTGATAGAACAGATTGAATGTCTAGATAATGACAATACTCAATGACCTATGCCTTCAGGTTCAGGACCTGAACGATGAGATCATACAGATGCTAAGAGTTTGTACATTCTTGTTATGTCCCTAGTCGGATGTCATTGTGGAAGGTAGATAGACAACAATGACACACAAGACTAGATTGTGGTGTTGGTTGATGACAGAATCTCATTTGTCATGATATAGAGATATCAAACCAAACACATAGGTACTTGTTAGAGAACAAGTGTACCAGACAGACCCACTGTGAGTTTGACACATGGAACCATGACATGGTAGTCACAGTCAGTACTCACAATGATGGTGGTGAGTGTGATTCTTTGACCTGAAATCACTACACTCAACACATGTCGTTGGGCACACTTTGACATCATCAAATGCAGTCCTGAAACATGGGTTGTTATAAAGGTGATGATTGGGTGGCTTTGACACATGGGGATTTTGAGGGGTGAGTGATAGATATGGGATTTGTCCCTCCTGAGGGAGTTTGATATCTAAGGCCACTTGATGAGTAGGGTTGAAATAGGCGTGCACACGCATGTGTGAATCAGTATGTGATATTGATGTCATACATATCTCTTCCAATCTACTCTGAGATCAAGCAAGAGAATGAACGTTGACAGGATGACTGTTCCATGCCTCAAGTTCATTCAGGATATCAGCGACAAAGGAATTATACATTCACTATGACACCATTCACAGATTGTAGGATTGAAAGTTGCTCTCAAACTTTCTACTTTCACTTGGGTAGCACTGATGTGTGACTAGGCACCGCTCTTTGCTTGTGAAGTCATAAGTATTATGGACTTTCACTTCCAACGTGAAATGGACCTGTAGGGTCACACACATAGGATTTAACCAGGAAGAGGAGTTTTGTCAACAAGCAATGTTTAGATTGATTACTAAAGGAGTTTAGTAATTCAATTAAACACTCAATTGATTGATAGCTCAAAATCATAGTATTCAAGGTGTTGGACAGATTGATTAGAGTATCATATTGAATGAAATTGCAAATTGACTGATTCTGCACAATCTGCACTCCCAACCGATCGGTCCATGTGATGAACCGATCGGTTGATCTTGGTGAACCGGTCGGCTCAAGTGTTGAGTCGGTCGGCTCATGGTCAGGGTGAACGATTGCTTCAAGTATTGAAACGATCAATTCAACTGGTGCAACTGAGCAACTTGGGAAAATAGGATTGGTGAGAATTTTCCTTTCGTTTCAATTGCCCAATTTGATTGGGAAATAAGATTGGTATTCGATACCAATTGGAAACAAAAGAAGGAAAGTCAATCAGGAACTGACCAGGACCACCGATCGACCGGTTCACTTGTGAACCGACCGGTTCAGGGGTCCCAACTGATCAGCTGATGTGTCAACCGACCAGTTCAGGTCCCCAACTGACCATTTCAGTTGTGAAACGATCAGTTTAGGTTGCGAGTTGGTTGCTTTTGTGGAAAATCTCGAACCCTTCTACTCCTGCTTTTAGTCCAGCATTGCCCGGGATGGAGAACCCTATCTCATGACCCTCCTATATATATAGGGGTATTGGGGGCTTCTCAAAGTACAACTCAGTGCAAACCGGTTGCTCTGCAAAGTTGTCGTTCTCTCTAGTTTTGGTAACCGAGAGAGCCCGAGCAAGTGCTACCAGAAAAGGGAGGCACAACAAGGGAAAGACAACTGCAGTTGCGACTGGTGGCAGGAGAGTGTGTTGGTGACTAGTACACTGACAGGAGGGTGCGACTCCTTCCAACTCCTTGTGGGACAAGGAGTGTGGAGTTCCAAGTGGTCCGTGTGGACTACTTTAGAGGCAGGAGGTTTTTGCCGCTCAGGAGGACAACTGTCAACCCGACAGTCCGGTCAGACCAGGAGTCGTCAGTCCCAGTGCGACCAGGAGCTGCACAGACACCATCGAAGACCGGAGTTGAAGACCGTGCTAAGCGCGAGGTATTGTCACTGAGAAAGCCTCGGGACAAGGTCTGATTCCACAAACCATCCTTTCCTATTATATAGACGTTGACACGTTTCCTTGTTCCGGGTTTTGGGGAGAACATTTTTGTTTCTGCTGCCTTCTCTGCCTCCCCAAAAACCCAACATACTTCACTGACGTTGTGTACAATGTATAATTGTGCTTGTTCCCACAACTCAAGGATAATTCTTTTCACTGATGTTCCTACAGTATTCATACAAAAATAACATTCCAGGTGCTTGTCTTGAAGATTATTGAAAAAGCCCATTACCTCCACAACAATATAAATATCAATAATACTCCCTTTAGGATGAAACCATTTTGAACATCACCCTTAAAAGAACTCATGTACCCTTCAAATAAATACATTCGATGTAAGAAAATTGTATCCACCATCATAACTTCTCTTGTTTAGTGGATCACAATATGAACCATGATATCAAAGAATGAAGAAGGAAAGTATATTTCAAGCCAAGACAGGGTAACAAGTCCATATCCTTGCATTTTATCTTGAGTATATCAAGATTCATGAATTTTCCATGGATTTTATTGAAGAAGAAACAAAGCCTTGTGATTGCAAACCTTACTTTCTTTTGCAATATAAATCGAATAGCCACATGCAAAAATTATCGCATTAAAGTGTTAGATTCATGAGATCTAAGACATATCAGCTTCAAATCCTTCATTGACACCAATCTATGGATACCAAAAGAGTATCCCTATAGAACCTTACTATTATACGAGCACCCAAAAAAAGTCTTTTCTTCTGTTTTAGAAAAGTGTAAAAAGCTAGGGGAAAATATGTGTTGCAACCCCTCATCTCCATTGCTAAGCCTTTTCTTGTAGCCATCAGTTGTGAATCCATTCTGGGTTTGATGTAATCTTTAGTATTGCCTAGTATATACAATTGTGTATCAGTGACACTATCATTGACATTTTTCTTAACATGCATGACATCAATGCAATATATATTTGAAAAAAATCTCTAGTAAGGAATATCCCATAATGTTGACTCTTATTATATAAATACTTATCACACATGGGAGCACTACCATACATTATCTAGACATGTACATTGATAATGTCTTTAAACCTTTCATATATAATATTTCCTCAGTATATATTTAGGGGCACTTCAGTAATCATTTGATCTATTAAAGGCTTCATGTAGACCTTTGATAAAGATGCACTTGTAGGAGGAATCTTCAATGGCCAAGTTATACAGGTTTTCCATCATATTTTAGTCAATTGAATTAGTGTTTTATCACATAGAAGATACACTTTGTAGTCTTTTACATTGTATCTAAGCAAGTCTCCATAACTTAGAAAGTCAGTAATCGTACAAAACAACATAGCGTGCAAATTAAGGATCTCTTCACATGAAGCATCATATGTCATAACACCTTATTCCCAGAGTTTCATTGATTCATAGTTAAGGGTTAATGGTAAACATAAATATCATTACTAGATTGTAGGGGCCCTAATATCAATGTTGATAACATGACGTACATATACTTCATATACAACCAAGGACAAAATGTTTGCATAGCATTAATAACATGCCAAGTTCTATGTTGGCTGCTTAATGTACCATAAGGATTCATCCCATCAATTTAGAGTCCACTTATTATGTTCCTTGCTTCTTCACAAAATTGAGGTTACAATAAATCAATGTTCTTCTGTTGTGATGGATCAAACACGTGTAATAGGACCCCATTAATCATTGGCCTTCAATCTGCATACTAAGATAGATTATCTGCATCTTTAGATTTAGCAAATCACCATTGCAATCAAGGTATTATAGGTATACCACATTATCTTTGTTGGAGAGCCATTCTTCACCTCACCCAAAGTCATCATTTTGTACTTTGGCGCACCACATTTTGGACAATATTTCAATTTTGTATAGTCCTTTTGAAATAACATCCAATTGTTCGGTCATGCATGTATCTTCTTATTCTCCATTTCCATTGGGTGCATCATTTTCTTTTCTTTATATATTGCAATTGGAATCTTGCTACCTTCAACAAGAATTCCTTTCAATAAAAATATTATAGATGTGAAACTTTCATCACTAACACTCCTTAAGTGTGCTTGCTAGATGCAATTGTACACAACATAGTACTAAAGGGACTCAAAGTGGCCAAAATGTCAAACTCAGGGATTTGGGACTGATAGAGACTACTACTAACTAAAATAGATCAGGTAGGCCTAATAAAGAAATTGATTGAGTGATTTGATAACTAAGAACACAAATTAGAAGGGCAGAAAGTAAGTGGATGGAAGATTAGATTTATAGATTCTTTAGGATACCAGTTTCACCATGGTGTCAACCTATACATGCATTATATTACATCAATGCAACTTATATTGCTTCTTTGGATTAAAAGTTTGTAGCTTGTGCTACCTACTTTTGTAGCATAGTTCATTGTTTAGTCTAGTTATGAATCCACTTTCACAACATCAATATAATAGACAAAAAGATAATATCTATCTCTGCCCAAATACTTGAAGTGGTTAGCCTTCTTTCACATCACGTTATTGACTGTGATGATAATGGGATTTCTAACTAACTAATCCTGATTTTGCAGAAATGAACAACCTATGATAGATTTTTTGTGATCAAGCATGAATAAGACAATTAAGCTTTTCCATTGTCAAAATTTGAAGCAATGACTATATTAGTCGAGTGTGAAGATGCATAGAGTCAAAATCGGGCTACTCTAAGGTCCTAAAGAATGCAAGTTTAGCCCATCATGCTCAACAAAGACTTAGAAGAAGAAGGGAGAAAGGAGTATCAAAGTCATTAAAAAACTCCTCCAAGGTTGCTATGGTCTCTTCATCTCCTACTCTTAAGATTCAGGTTCCTTAAAGGATGGCCAATAGGGCATCCTCCAGATGAAATGATATTGCTCCCCAATGAGATGCATGTAGGTTTCTTCCCCCTCTCATTTATATAGTAATATTTAGGAAACCACTTATCCATGTACTATCTGACGTACCTCATTTTAATATTGCCTGTCTGACAAGTGTCAATCCCACCAACTTCTTTACGTATATTGCAATCTAGGATTTCATATTTTGGTGTTGTCGACTTGGGTGGATGGTGTCAAGAAGCTTTTTCATGGATCCCCTTCTTTTCTTCTTATTTATTCCTTTCCTATTGATGGTTCCTCTTCGTATTATGTCAGTGCCAATGAAATATGTTAGTAGTACCAACATTCTTCTAATTGTGCTTGGTTAAGTCTTCAATAAACATCAATATGTCAGGTAAATAATAAAACCAAGTAATTTCAGGCCAAATACTCATAAAATGGATAATGTTGATGCATAAGAGATATTTTATTGAATTCGTGAAAAATGTACACAAACCATGTGAATATGAGAGAAATCATCCAAAAATCATGCCTGAATAGGCCCCAATTTTAATTGATAAACCATGTCTTTTAAATTCCCTTCGCTGAAATATTTCTCGTTCTCTAACAACACTACTTTGGATTTGGTTGAAAAAGTCAAAAGAGAGACACATGTGTGAACTAAATCATTCAATCATACTTGACTCCATGTCCCAAACCAGCCATCTTCAACCACAAATAAAAAAACTACTATACAAGTGAACGAATAATAAAAAATAAAATGTCAAAATTACACTACTTAACAAATAACTAAGCTAAAGCAGAGATATATCATGAGAAGTCTAAGTTGTATTGAATGCATCAAAACATCGCCCTATCTACACTGCTCTATCTAAAAATTCTTCTATGAATATGATGGAAAGAAGGGGACAAATTTTTTTGGTGGCTTACCATATAGAGCAATGGATGGATGGAATGTGTGGCATGACAAATAGAATACACACATAATCGAAGTCATTTATGCAAGAGGATACAATGATGAAAATGTATGGAATTAAAACAATTGTGTCCTACTGCTATTACTTTTGGTATAATAATTGGATGTTGGGGATGTCTCATATTTAGGATGAGTGGTGGTGGAATGTGATCTAACAAAGAAGTCGAAAATTTTATAACTTATAAAAGAGAGATACAATGTTTTTTTTCTTCATCCTTTTCCTCCATACTCCCTTTTCATTTTTTGCATATTTGTTCTTTTTCCCTTTATTAGCCATACATAAGTTTAGAATAAACTCATGTCCTCCAATTAATAGATACTAAATACCATGCCCCTTTAAATATGTTTATAGTGATACTTATGACCTATCTATTGAATCCTAAAAACCTACAAATCTCATCCAACAATTGTCATCCAAACCTATCTAATACTTCGTAATAATTTGGGCATTTAAGCTTTGTATACTCCATTTTCTCTCATGTTCCTATATAGTTCAAGTAATGCATTGATTCTTGTGAAGTCTCTTATGTCTCCAATGTTCATGTCCTTGATGAGGTGACTTATTCTAGTGATGTTGTACCAAGGGTACAAGCCTAAAAATAATGATCTTTCAGGTGCCTCATTGTTACCTTCCTTAAGTTAACGGGTATGACATCATTAAGGGCATCTCTTGAATATATTTTAGGTATTGGTACAATGCATATGAATTTTATGGCCCTATTTATCTCTCTTCTCTTTAATCAGTGAACAATAAACTCTACTTGGTCCTTTGAGACTATATACCATGCCTCTTTGTAAATTTGTGGTTAAACCATTTGGGACCATGGTTCTATCTTCATATATTTCATTTAGAATCCTATTAACTTAGACCTCTAAGATATGTAATAATGTTTTGTTTTTTATAACCATTCACTACACAATCTAAGATGCTAGTGTATTCCTTCATGTCTACTTAGGAAAATTAGTATGTGCAACATACTATACCTAGACACCCTATAAGTGCACATATGAAATTCTTACGAATATGATCATATGTAGCATTCTTGGGAATATAATTCTCACACATGAACACTTTTGGTCAAACTGCATGTCCCATTGGCATTTGTTAGTACTCACACTAAAAAAAAGTAACATGACTTGGTGATTTTAATAAGAATTTATTTATATTATTTATATTTTTAGTAAAAAGTGAAAGTCACCACTTTATATTGTTTTATTTTGTTTAAATTTTATATTAAAACATATCTTAGGATGTGATCAGAAGATGACACCAAATGAAAAACTAGGGAAGTTACTACATACAATTTTGACTTACAATTTTTTCTTTTAGATAGTAAGTGTAATATTTTGTAAGAAAATAAGTGTCACCTTATGTCTTAAAAATAAGAAGGCCAATTCAATTGTGGTTATAAAGAAAATGTTATTTGGACCAACCAATGCACATACAAATTTTATGGATCTGATGAACTTTGTTTACAAAAAGTAAATGGATCTATTTGTGGTAGTGTCATAGATGACATCTTGATCTACTATAATCATAAATACAAAAATGAAAACCATATGCTCATGGCTTTAAAGTTTTAAGGAAGCATAGGTTGTATACAAAGTAAATAACTGATAGTTTTGATGACTTAGGTGCCATTTATTGTTCATGTCATTTTACCGAAGGGAATTTTTGTATATCCTAAGAATAGTCATTGTTTATACAGAGAAGTCAAACATAAAAATGAGGGTTTTGAGTTTTCTTAAATTATCTTATTATTAGAGATTGTTCGTTAGGAACTTCTGTTCTATATCATTATTGTTAACAAATATAACTAAGAATCACATACCTTTTTATGGAGGATCCAAAGGAAGGTCATCAAGGGACATGCCCCCTATAAAAATTAAAAGCATCTATGTATATTTACATTTATGTGTGTATATGATATTATATACTGTATACAATGCACACGACTCAAAGTGAAATGTATGGTGTGGTGGTCGAAATCATAGATCCTAGGAAATATGTTCCTTGTTTAAAACCTATTTTAGCATTATTAATTCTTTCTCTCATATTATAAACTCCTATACATGTGTATGATCTACTATATATAATTTATAATATGTATCACCAACCACAAAAAATGTGGCTTTGAGGTTTGTGTTACAACTACCATACAAGAGGTCACTAGTTGAAATCCAATGTTTTTTTTTGTTCTAAGATTAAGTTGTTTAAGTTAAACTTCGATTCATTCTTACTGTAGAATAATTTATAACTGAGTAATTAACATACTATTCCTTTTATGAGCACTATGTATAGGTCTTGAGGTCAAAACACCTCATAAAAACTTCAAAAAATAAATCCACTTCTTATTGGATTTTTTTAGGGCTTCAATTTCTATAAAAATAATAATAAATTTACTCCAAGTATATAATAACACTTAACATATCATACTTTACTGATTCAATCATGTTCAAATCTTACCAATAAATTCCAATTAATATCCTAAATGATACATGATCAGCGATATCGTGAATAACTAGGGAAATGTTTGGGGGACAACTAGTCTTTTGAATAAAACAAGAACTGTCCTTGAATAAATCACAACAAGAAAGAAAATTTGCAATTCTAATGTATCCCTTATGAACCCACTTTGCAAAAAGTATACATACTTAAAAATGTGTGGAAGAAGTATAAGAAGAATCAAATAAATTATGATTACGAAATTCAATAAAAAAGCATTTCAACAACTATAATAAAAAGATACATTAAACCATTCAATTTCTACATGTAATATCATATTACAATTTGAGTTCAATCTAATGGTTTTCATGTCCAATCATGGAATATAATGGAAACTTGTCTAAACAATTTAGTAATGTTTTCTATTGATAGTTTTAATAAGTTTTTCTAATAAATTTCAAGTAACACCATTTTTGAAAAACATTGAAGTGAAATAGTGTATACTTGTTCAGTATATGAAACACAACATCATGTTTGAGTGTTACATAAATATGCATAAAATTTTTGGTACACTTGAGATATGTTTTTGAGATATCTTTTTTAATATATAACATGAAAGAGACTAATTCTAGTCCATTATCTATATTAGTCATTGAACATCCCTGTTGCTTGTATGACATATTCTTTTCTCAATATCTAATTAAAAAAAAATTGTGAACCACTTTTCTATAAGATCACAACAAATAACATGCCTTCCAATTTCAAAAATAATATAGTTATGAAGATTTTTATAAGTATTTACTTTTGAATATTATTCATAACATTTTCATTTATCTATTTCTTTTTCTTTCTTGAGAACTAAAACTAAGTCAACTTATAATTTGACATTTTCCATCTGTAGCAAAAATACTTAAAATGTAATTCATATATTAGGTTATAAGATTCAGATTTATGTATCTATAAACATATATTACAAATGATTATATATATATATATATATATAGTTATTGGGATATGCATTTTCAATTTTTCATTCATATTTAGGAAGGACACATCTCCGCTATGAGTCATCCGCTAGGGTTTCATACCCTGGGAGGCGGCCGTGGCACCGGGCGTAGCTCTGCCATTGCTGCTTCTCCCAACGATGGGTCGTCAGCTAACACTTCTCTCAACATAGCCCCACCCTCTGATGGAGTCCCCGTCATCCCAGTAGACACTGTGATGGACAACACTGATCCTCCGCCGCAGCAGCACACCAAAACTTACAGAGAAGCCATGACTGGGTGACAAACTAGGGCGCCGACGTCCCTCTCACAGGTGTCCCCAGACCTATTGTCGCCCGCTGACATCCGTATATCAAAACATGGTGCTATCCTTGCCATTGCCATCAACCCAGCGATCCTGCCGCCCCTTCTTGAACCGTGGAAGTTTTCCGTGGTGATCAAAGTTATCGGCACCACCGTAAACTTCAACATGCTAATGAATAGGATCCCTATCTTATGGAAACTCACTGATGAGTTCAGGGCCATCGATCTTGACAAGGGGTATTATATCATACAACTAGCAAACAACGCCGACTTCATTCGTGCCCTAACCGGGGGTCCTTGGATGATCTTCAACCACTACATATCAGTGCAGTCGTGGTCCAAATACTTTTGCCCCTCCGATCCGATCTCACGCAAACTAGTTGTCTGGGCCAGAATTCCAAATCTACCGATCCACCTCTTTCAAAACCAGCTGCTATGGAGCATCGGCGACTTGATTGGACAGACAATCAAAATATATACTACCACCCAATCCGGTCACAGGGAAAAATTTCCCCGCATCGCCGTCGAAGTAGATACCTCCCAGCCTCTACTCCCGACGCTCCTCCTCAACAATGAGAAGTATCAGATAGAGTAAGAGAACCTCCCCACCTTCTGTATGAAGTGTGGAAGGCTTGGCCATAATGTAGGGGACTGCAAGTTTATCCCAACCTTTCCCACCATCGACCGAACTTCCTCCTCCGACCCAACCTTGAATATAGCATCGGCCTATACGCCTGATATCCATGCGAAGATGCCAGAATGATGTCACCCTACCGGCAAGAAAGTAGCGTCTCATTCTACAGCCAGTGATCGTGGTAAGAATATGGACGCCAAAGCTGCAGCTCCCACACCACACCCTACTGCTGCAGTAGCTTCCAGCGAGCCCAACAAGGACAGTGACGGGGGTTTGGAGACGGTTACCCATAAGAAGAATAAGAAGAAGGTAGGGAAGCAACATGGGGGACAAGGGTCGCAGATGAGCGACAAGCCACCACCGATCCCGGCTGCCACCTCGTCCGCAACTCACAAAGGAGGTGACAACTCTGTCATCACCTTGGTTGACGGCGAAGTAAGTGAAGGAAGAGACGACGCCTTAGTAGCAGAGGCCTTTCTCTTCCAAGCCTCCGTTCCCACTGTCAACACCTCTGATCCACCTGTGTTCTCGGAAGGTGTGGATGGAGCAGGCAGTGGCGTCATCCTATGGAATAGAAGGGTAGTTTACCAAACGATTAGCCCGGGTCGCGAACGCAAGAAGGGAAAGATCGCCCAATTTGTGAGCAGTGTGGACTATGCTACAAATGTTAAGAAGGGTCTTCTATTCGAAGTTAATGAACCTGGTCTCGACGAAGGCATGTACGCAGCGCCTGATCCACCAGGCCTTCTCGCCGCCATGCACTGAGCTTGCTGCTCGCCCCTACTACCGTGTTTTAATGACTAGCATTCTCTGCTGGAACATTCAGGGAGCAGGGTCTAAAGATAAAATAACTCTTCTAAAAGAATACAAGAGGAAATGCATTCTCCAAATCTTAGTCATCCTAGAGCCACGATGCAGTGGTTTAAAAGCTGACAAGATCATTAAGAAGCTCAATTATACCTCCTCACACCGTGTGGAAGCGCTTGGTTTCTCTAGAGGCATATGGGTCCTATGGGATAACAACCGTTGCTCCATCGATATCCTTCAAAGCCATCGCCAATATGTTCATTTCCACATCAATAATTCCTGGTTACTCACTTTTGTCTATGGCAGTCCTAACCCCCAAAATCATGACCTCCTGTGGAAACATCTCACTGGTCTTGCATCTTCTATTAATGAACCTTGGGCACTCGTCGGTGATTTCAACACAATGCTAGATGCATCTGAGAAACAAGGTGGGAAGAGTTTTGACAGAAGATCCAATCTTAGATTCAATTACCTGCTCACCACGGCTGGTCTAAGGGATATGCCTTCCTCAGGCCACTTCTTCACCTTCGCTAAGGGTCGCCTTCGAGAAAAACTCAACAGGACGGTAGCTAACGAGGAGTGGATGTCCATAGAGAGGCATGCAAATCAACGTTCTTTCCAGACTTTACAGCGATCACCATCCTATATTGTTGGCTTCCCAACGTCAGCAGAGGCGTCATGGTACTTTCTTTAAAACAAAAATGAGCTGGGACATCACAACTAGCTTTGAGTCTGAACTTCTTCCATCATGGGATAATACTAAGTCGATGACGGACGCCCTACCTGCTTTCCAAGCCGCAACCTTGAAATGGGACTCCAATCGCATCAAACAACAATATAAACAAAAGGATCGTCTTCTCCACAAGATCGACAAGCTCTAGGTACAACTGCAAACATCTAATTCTATTTCTACTCAACTGCAATGCGTGTTGATCCAGGAACAATTGAGTTCCATTCTTATACGAGAAGAGGCGGACTGGCAGCAGCGCTCCAACATCAACTGGCTGAAATATGGAGACGGGAACAATAAATTCTTCGACGCCTATGTCAAATCACGAAGACACCACAATAATATTTCTAGACTCTGTGATGAGAACGGGGCCTAGATCACCTCTACGGCAAGCATCAAGTAGCTGATTCGAGCTTTCTTCACCAACCTTCTTTGCAGTCCATGCCCCAATTCGCCGGACAATAGTGTCATCTCGACATACGCGGGCGTTTTCTATCCATGGCCAACCCACAGCTCCTCGACTCCATCCCTGACGAAAATGAGATAAAGAACGTTCTTTTCCTCATGGCCCCTGCGAAGGCCACATGCCCGGACAGTATTCACAATGGGTTCGTCCATCGTCACTGGTCCCACATCGAATGCTCCTTCGTCTCCTAGGTCCAGGAAGCCTTCACCACCTGCAAAATCAACCCTCGTATGGCAGATTCCCTGCTAGTGCTCATTCCCAAAACCAACCATCCACAACGCTGCAGCGATCTACGATCGATTTCTCTAAATAACTACTGTCTTAAACTCATCTCCAAGGTCATAGTGGAACGCCTAAAACCCTTCCTCAACGATTGGGTATCTCTTCACCAGTCAAGTTTTATCCCTGGCAGACGCATCAGTGACAATATCCTCCTCATCCAGGAGGTTGTCCACTCTATGAAGAACATGAAAGGTAGGAGGAAGTGGGTCACTATCAAGATCGACCTATGAAAGGCCTTTGATCGAATGAGTTGGCCCTTTATCGCATACACCCTAAAGAAGATAGGCATTCCAAACAACCTGGCTACCCTGATCATGCAAATCATCTCTGTCAGCAACACCTCGATCCTCTGGGAAGGTGCACCTATGGAGCCTATCTCTACTGCGCAGGGGGTTAGGCAAGGTGACCCCCTTAGCCCGTACCTGTTCGTGCTATGCATGGAACGTTTAAGCCAAGCTATCAATGCCGAGGTTGTACAAGGGACATGGAAGCCGATCCTGATCACCAAAGACGGACCAACACTGTCACACGTGATGTTTGCTGATGATTTAGTCCTCATGGCCGAGGCCTCTCTTGGGCAAGCTTTGATCATCAACAAAGTCCTAAAACAATTCTCAAAAGTCTCTGGACAAGTTATCTCCATGGAAAAATCCTATTGTTACTTCTCAACCAACACAACTACAGCCGAACAATGAGCCTTCTACCGTTGTATGGGCATCCCGGGCACGACTGATCTTGGCCACTATCTGGGCATTCCCGTGCTACACCACAGAGTTAACAAGAAAACTCATGCATACATTCTTCAAAACATCAAAGGGCGAATGGATAGCTGGTCTGCCCGCCACCTCTCCCTCGCTGGCCGGATTACTCTTACCAAGTCCACTCTACAGACCATTCCATCATACACTATGTAGACCATGCATCTCTCTCCCACTCTCTACGATGACATTGACAAACACGTCAGGGACTTCCTGTGGTCTGGAGGTAGGGAACAGAAGAAGCTCTCCCTGGTCTCTTGGGACAAAGTGACAAGAAGCAAAGCTCAAGGAGGTCTTGGACTCAAGTCAGCCAGAGACCAAAATACCGCCCTTATGCTGAAGAATGCCTGGAACTTCTTAAACGGCGCCCCAACACAGTGGGTCGACGTTATGCAGCATAAATACATCAAACAAGGATCTATCTTGAGAGCCCCAGGTTCTGCTGCTTGGTCCTTCATCAGGAAGCACCTTCCCAAGCTTAAAGACTGTTGTCACAAAGTGGTGAACTCAGGCTCTGACATGAACGTCTGGTACGACAGTTGGCTACTAGGGAAATCTGTCGTCGACTTGGATCCCACAGTCGTAATCCCAAACGACCTCCAAGACCTCAAAGTGCAAAGCATGGCACTCTCCACAGGTGCTTGGGACTGGAGCTTCGTCCACGCCCACCTTCCACCGATAACATGGTCATGAATTGAGAATACATGCGTGCATGTTACTTCTGCCGGACCGGACTCCTGGTCCTGGCCTTTCACCCCATCCAAAGACTTCTCTCCTAACTCTGCCTACTCCTGGATTAAACCACTGCAGAACCCCCATTTTTCTGACAACATCTGGACTAGTATTTGGGAGCTACCTACACCCCCCAAGATCCGTACTTTCTGCTGGCTTCTAAAGCACAAAGCCCTCCTAACCCAAGCTGAGCTTGTGCGTCGACACATAAGCAATGACCCCCTCTACCCGATTTGCCGTGTGGACTAGGATACCATCACACATTGCCTTAGAGACTGCCCGTCGAGCAAGGCTGCGTGGAGGTCGCTGCACATGGCCCCAACCTCCTATACTACATTTGGCGATGAATGGATCACCTATATCATTCAGGGCAAAGACTCGATGGAGGCAATCACATTGCACTGTGTCGGATGCTGGTCTATTTGGCAAGCACGTAATGTGCTCCTCCATGAAGGTAAACGACATCCTACCTCTGTAACAGTCTCCTTGATTCAAGAAAACACGGCTTCTATCATAGCGACCAACAGGAGTTCTAAACCCACCAAACTCAAAACCCCTCAGCCTCCACCCAGGCTGTAGCGACACCATCAGCTTGTGTTTGTGGACGCCGCCTTCCAACACCACTCATACATGATGGGACTCGGAGTCCATGCTGTCAGCAGCTCCGGCACCTGCCTCCTTGGCAGTGACAAGCACAGCTTGGCCACCTCCGTGCTTGAAGCTGAAATCAGAGGGATCCTTTACTCAATGCAATTACGCATCGAGAACAATTGGCAGACTCCGATGATACTCACAGACTCATCAATGGCTATTAGCTCTCTCCAGAAAGCTGGTCTGGCCGCATGCAAGCTAGAACCCTTAAAAAGAGAATACGCCCGGGCAAAGATCATCTGCCCAATCTTCAGCTCGTCTTCGTCAGTAGATCACACAACCAAGTGGCAGACACTTTAGCAAAGGAGATCTATGTATCTTTCCTCAAATTTCACTTTCTTTTCTGCTCAGCCAGCCTGGCTATGTAGGGATGTAAACATTCAAATTAACCGCATCTGGCCCATACTAGAGAACGGGATGAATAACATCTAATCTCTAGAGTCTTCAAAAAAAAAAGGAAGGACACATCTAACTTCTTCTATGACCTTGAATCATGACAACCCTACTATGCGATGGAGAACAATCTTAAAATGAACCTTATTTTATTTATGAACATTCCTGTAAAGTAAATTTCACCCTACCATAGGTAAAACCATGGACATACCCCTTAGTATAATTTGGTTGAAATGAGGAGTGTCAATGATTCTTCAAGTTGTTGAAGGGGAATTTGCAACAACAACACAGTTGGTCTTTTGAGCTGGTGAACTTGGACCATCTTGTTGATAGACCCCAAAAATAAAACTGGATGTCGCTAAAGAAATTATGGCTCTCATGTTAGGCCTTGAAGGGCTTTTGAGATTCTAGTTGGTGAAATTGGACCATCTATCACAGATTCTCTTAGAACCAATGCTTTTAGCCCAAGTGCTCTTAAAAAAATTGGAAGGTACCTAAAAAGGACTAAAAAGAATCCAAAAACATTTTTCTTGAAAAAATTAAAATTTGTAAGGGATAAGTAGTTTATCAAAGAATCAATGAAGTGTCAACCATGAAAATGGTTCAAAAAAAGTAACACTCTTAAGAAATTATCTAAATCCCACAAACTCAATCCACTAAAATTATTATTATTTGGGTTCAAGAATTAGATTGTATGAGTACCGAGAATTTCCATCGGGGGGAGATTTTTCCTTCTAAAAAATTATTTTCATGGTTTTAAAAAATAGGCTTGATGAATATTTTCCTAAATTATTGAGAAGATTCCATCAAATTAATTTTGTTTTCCAAATTTATGACACATAGATAATGAAAATCAATGAGGACGAGTGAATATTGCCTTGAGTTGGGTGAGCAATAACTATAGGCACATCAAAATGGGATTTTGAAAATGGTATCAAAGTGGTATGTAAATACAAATGTCATATAAATGTGAAAAATATATTACATGGAAACTCAAGTATTGTATAAACACAAGTAAGAGATGTTGTGCCTAGGGTTCTCTCACGGCGGTGGCCACCGGGGGGGCAACTGGAGGAGGCTGGGATGAAAGCACCAGGATCATCCTCCAGATCAGCCTTGGGCAGAGATGATGATGAGACCTTGGTACAAAGATGGACGCTACGATATCCGTTAAGGCTCCAACAAAGATGGATGTAGAGATGATTCAAGGAGGTAACGATGGTCCTTGGCCATCGTATGTGGGAACCGTTAGCGGGAAAGTCATTGGCTCATTAACATATGGAAATTCCATCTCACCTAACGTCTTGAAGGACACAAACATTAGATTTGACCTAAGCGGTGTTCTCCCATCATTCTCCGTCTGTCACAAAGCACTACAAGCACTTCTCGAGCCATGGAAGTTCTTTGTCATCGTGAAGGCGATCAGAATCAATCTAGGGTTTAAGGCCCTAGTCAATAAGATATACTCTATCTGGGAACCAAAAAATGAATTCAGGGTGATTGACCTAAAAAATAGATACTATATCATCAAGTTCTCCAGACATGAGGACTATGTTAATGCCTTGACGGGGGGACACTGGACAATATTTGGAAATTATCTTTCTATTCAATCCCGGTTGCCCTCCTTTCGTCCATTTGATCCTATTCTAAGAATGTTGGTTGTCTGGTTCAGAGTCGCAAACCTCCCTGTGTTCCTATTCCATACCCAACTCCTAAGTAGCATCAGACACATGATCGAGAAGACAATCAAGGTGGATGCACACACCCTGCAAGGTCATAGAGGGAAATTCACCTGTATTGTTGTTTGGGTGGAGACGTTGAAGTCCCTATTACCTGCCATCTTCATCAATGGTGAGCACTTCAAGCTTGAGTATGAGAACCTGCCAATGGTCTGCATGAAATATGGTTGTCTTGGCCATGCATAGGCATACTGCAAACACAATACATGTGTGGATCCCCTGGAAGTGACAACATCTTCAACAACAATCCAGTTTCCTGGCAATACTTATATCATGGCAATACATGAAAAATGGTCATAGCCAAGGAAGCCAATACCAAGAAAACAAGAGCAAAAAAAAAACCCTCATTAGAGAAGATGAAACCAATCCTAGTTTCTGACTCTGAAGGTGAGGTAGATGAGGACGACTTCACCAAAGTCATCAGTAGACAACACAAAAAGAAGAACAAGAAGTATGGGGGAACATCTACCGATCGTCCAACCACTAAACCTAATGGATCTAAAGTAGTGGATGATACTATTGTGAGCCTGACCGGCAACGAAACAAGCACTGGTAGGATCTGTCCTAAGGATGTTGGATAGAGATTTCAGTTCCAATCCTCATCGATTCCATAGGGTCATAACCTCCGTAAGACGTTTAAAAAGTCGGAGAAGGAGAATGGAAATGGATTTATCATCTTAACAAACTAGAAGGTTGTCTACCAAACAGTCCTCAGCCCTGATCAAGTTCGAAAGAAGGGCAAGACAGATCATTTGGGGGAGGAACCATCCAATGTAGTAGAAGATACACACACTGGGGAACATAGTGCAAATAAATTTTTGGAGTTTGAAGATGAGCCGAACTCTAAAAATGATGATTCTCACATGATACCTAATACAAATGGGCAATCGAATGGATTGCTCAGTGCAATTTAATGCAGCCACCTCCCTTCTAACTCAATATCAGTGATCTTCTATTGGAACATACAAGGTGCCTGCCAAGATAGAAAAAATTGTCTCATCAAAGAGATGAAAGTTTCTTACAAAATTTAGATACTTACAATTATTGAACCTTGTTGTAGTAGTTCTGTTGCAGCGAACATCATTCGACAACTTGGTTTTTCTTCATCGCACAGAGTTGAGGCCACTGGATTTTCCAGTGGTATTTTGCTTTTGTGGGATAGCACTAAGTGTGACATCGACATTCTTCCTAATCACCACCAATTTCTCCACATCTCCATCAACAATAGTTGGCTCCTAACCATTATTTATGGCATTCCTAATCCTATCCTACACATGTACCTAAGGGAACACATAGAGGAATTGGCAGCTAGTATCCATACTAGTTGGGAAGTTATGGGCGACTTTAACACTATGCTCCACACCTCTAAGAAAAGAGAGGGGAAATACTTGGACATGAAATCATGTGATCAATTCAATAAATTCCTACTAAATACATGACTGTCAGAACTATGGACATAGGGTAGCCTCTTCACCTTTAAGCGTGGAAGGCTCCTCCAGAGGCTAGACCACATTGTTGCTAATGATGAGTGGTTGAACTCTTTTAGTGAGGCCACTGCCACTGCCTTACCTAGGTTGTTCTCGGACCATCACCCACTTCTTCTGAGTGTTACTTCTCCAAGACGGCCTCGACGTGCCTTCTTCAAGACGAAAGCAAGTTGGATTCTTACCCATGAGTTCCGCTAATGGGTGATGGCCAACATGGACTCCACATCATCATTCCAATACTTTCTTGGCTACTTCTGGAAGACAACCATGAAATGGGACCATGAATACATATCTTTGCAAGTCAACGAAAAGGCGACATTGTTGTCTCGCATCCAACACATCCAGGAAAAAGCTGAATAGAACACTAATAACTCTAATGATATATTGGAAATTGAATTGTAGGAAAAATATAATCAGATTCTTCTCTGGGAAGAGGCTGATTGGAAGCAATGTGCACAAGTTGATTGGTTTTGATATGGGGACAAAAGTATGAAGTTTTTTTAATCCTTTGTTAAAAAAGGGTACATCATAACAAGATTACCAAACTCAAAAATGATGTTGGCGAGTGGCTTACTAATCATGGATCCATTAGTATGCACATTAGAGATTTCTTTGCAGGACTCATGACGAGCTCGTTCCAACCTAATGTTGGGGAGGTTATTAGTTACCCGGGTTCATTCAAACAACTTATTGAGATGGAATCTGCTCACATTCATCAGAGCCCTCTTCTCAGGAAATCCACAATGTCATGTTTATGATGGCACCATCAAAGGCAACTGGCCTAGATGGGGTGTAGAATGAGTTCATTTAGAGAAATTGGGAAAACCCTCCATGGTCAAGACAATCAGGGATACTTTCACCTCTGGCATTGTGGACAACACCATAGTAGTTTCCTATATGGTACTGATTCCAAAAATCAAAGCTTCCACTCAATGTGATGACCTACGACCCATATCGTTGAATATGGTACTGATTCAAACTACTCTCTAAGATCACAGTCGAATGCATCAAGCCTTACCTCAATGCTTGGATATCACCTCATCAGTCTAGTTTCATACCAAGCCACAACATTAGTGAAAATATGTTGCTAGTACAAGAGGTTATTCACTCAATGAAGACCAACTCATCCAAGAAGAAATTGGTTTGTATTAAACTTGACCTGTCTAAAGCATTCGACAACATGAATTGGAATTTCATAAAAGATACTTCTTCATCATCTGGGTTGGTACACCTCTACAACCTTTAAAAGCTACACAAGGGGTGTGTCAAGGCAATCCAATCAGTCCATATCTTTATGTGCTTTGTATGGAATGTCTTTTACAAGCCATTATAAAAGATATGGGAGCATGTTCATGGAAGACGATAGTCCTCACTCAAGGTGGGACTCCTATAACACATGTTTGCTTCACAGATGGCATCCTCCTATTTGTTGAAGCATCCATTGCATAGGCCACCAACATTAACAACATTGTTGACAGTTTCTCTAAGGTGTCAGGGCAAATTGTCTCTAAAGAAAAATCCAAATGCTTCTTCTCTTGTAATGTCAGAAACACTAAGCGCCATCTAGTGAGCAGGGAGATTGGTTTCCCATGGACTAATGACCTTGGGAAATACCTTGGGATACCAATTTTGCACCACAAAATCAACAAGAAAACCCATGGTCACATCACCTCCCTTATCAAAGACCATCTCAATGGCTGGGCCATGTGCCACCTTTCACTAGCATGGTGCATTACTTTAGCTAAGAGCACACTACAAGCTCTACCAACTTACACAACGTAGATTGTAATGATAGCTCCATCTCTTTATATTGATATTAACAAGCACATTCAATATTTTATTTGGTTAGGTTCAGGTGATCGAAGACTGTCCCTTGTGGCTTGGAGGAAAGTCACCACTTTAAAGATTGGGGTAGCCTTAGAATCAAGGATGATCATGATCAAAATATATCCCTTATGCTTAAGAATGTATGGTCCTTTCTAAATGAGCCAAATAAGCTATGGGTTAAAATCTTCAAGGAGAAATATACCTCATGTAACAGGCTTCTCAATAAACCTTGCTCATATGTGTGGGCCTTCATAAAGTGTAATATCGAAGGCATCAGGAACCTCTATGGGAAGGACATTAACAATGGTTGGTCTACCAATGTTTGGTATGATAAGTGTATTACCAACCATTCAGTGAAGGACATCTCTCATACCATCAGTGTATATCTATCCTTAGACTCACTCTTAGTGGATTTGATGGTGCTGGACAATGGAGAATGAGACTGGGAGTTCATTAGAGCCTTTCTACCCAATGAAGTGTGCTCATCAATCAACAACATACTTCCACCCAATCCTAAAGGTGGAGACAATCAATGGGTTTGGCCTCTTGAGGTTTTAGGGGAACGAAGTAGCCAGTCTTCCTACATAAGGCTCTGAGCACCTATCCAGATCCAAATCCCAGGTTATTGGGAGCACATATGGCAAGCTGATATTCCTGAGTGAATGTAGATTTTCATGTGGTTGATGCAGCATAAAGCTTTGCTTACTAATGCTGGAAAAAATCATAGACATATGGATGTTAATCTTGTTTTCCCTATCTACAACAATGAAAATGAAACTCTATTCCATGCTCTTAGGGACTGCCCTGACTGTAAGAATATGTGGAGAGAGGTACACCGTGATACTTCCCACTTTAACCTCACAGAAAATGAATTGATAACTTTTTATTTTACTCCAAGCTACATCAATGACTCCAAGGCATTGATATGTGTTGCCACATGCTGGCATAATTGGAATTTGAGAAGCAAATTCGTCCATGAACACAACACTACCCCATTGAACAATAGAGTGAAGTTCATTCTTGAATGTTCCCTCTCAATCCAAAAAGCGTGCATCACCACTCCTCCGAAGTGCATGCAACCAGGGTGCCATCCAATTCTCCAAGACGTTGAGTTCCTTGTGTTCATAGATGCAGTATACCAAATCCATTCCAAATGCTTGGGCCTTAGCATCTTCTTCTATGACAGACAAGGAAGATACAAATTGTTCGTATGTCTTCCTTCCAACACATCATCGAGCATGGATCTAAGGTGCATGCTATTGTCAAAGCTTCTCAACTTTGCAATGAATAGGAATACCACGTCTACCTTATTCTTACTGACTCTAAGTAGGCAGTGGATTTTCTCACCAAAGACAATGATAGGTCAACTAGATTAAGGCCATATCTTAGAAGGTACAAGGTATTATGGGAGGACAATACATAAATGATACACCAGTACATACCTAGAAATCTTAACCTAGTTTCAAATTGTATAACCAAACAAATACTTAGGATGAGACATGCTTTTTCTTCAATTATTCGACCAATGTGGTTGAACTCTAACTCCCAAGGGGCGGTTTCAAATCTTTTCTCCCAAACTAGGGATCAGAATCAATAAAAAGTAGCCCTAGTTTTGCAAAAAAAAAGGTATTATATAAAAAAAATGTATAGATTTCACAATAGCATGATATTAATAATACTATCCTATATATTCTCTTACAACCACCTATGAATATATTGAACCTAACATTATAGTACGGGGTGGGGTCAAGGAGTTGCAACTTTGTTAACATATTCTTTTATAAAATATGATTAGGAAAAGGTGGCTTCCATATGGATGGTGAAGGTGACAACAAAAATTGTGTGTGCACAACAACTATTGATAATACATAGTAACACATGCTTTTGTAAGATATGATGAGGAACAAAAACTGACACAACTTTCAAAAGGTGAAAAATAAATGAGAAGAAATTGAAGAAATTAAAAAATCATCTCAATAATTAATGTTTAGTAGCCTTTCATTATCCACACATCACCCTCTTGATATAATTATATCCATTATATGTTAATTTTGGACCTCTTCCCTAATAATTTGATCAATACTCTACTTCAAGGAATCTAGGTAACTCTTATCCTTGCATTTGGGGTCATACAAATCATATGTTCAAGCATATCAATAGTTTTTTTCCAATACATTTTATCATGAGAACAAACCCAAAAAAATGGACATCCCACCGAGTAGATATATGCTATCCTTTAATCTACTCTACTAAAGTAATTATTGTGATGCAAGTACATCCAGTTCTATGAATTTGAATCCATAAAAACTAGACTAGGTATCTCGGTTAACTAGATCAAGGGATAATGTGGTTGTTGATAAGCTTAAAATAAGGTCAGAAAAAAACATACAAGGTTTGATGTAATGTTTTCTCTCAGTAGGACATTTTTTAGCTTCATGTCAAGGTGAGAAATGGGGGCTTTACTTTTACTTTTCTTATGAAGGTATCACAATGCAATGGAAACATTGATTAATATATTCAATTTTTTAAAGATGGTCAGAGATTGATAAGTAGTCAAGTGGATAGAACCATTGGTACATCAAATTTTTATATGCATCTATGCTCCCATTTCCCATGTATTCATAGATCATATCCTTTAACTCTATGTTGTTCCAGTCTCTATTGTTGCAGGATATTACATCATTTACAAGATAGTCATGGTGGAAGTTTATGAGGACGTCACATTCGTCACTGAAACCCATGATGTAGTGATGCACTTCTCAGCTAAAGAACTTCAGTGTGATATCCCTTTTCTCATTCTCAATACACCCTATGTATACATGAGATAAAAAATCAATACCAATCAAGTAGGACTACCCATGTAGGGTATATATTTACTATATATGTATATATACATATATATATATATATATATGGTGTTCATTCGTTTCCCACACGGGTAGCCTGGATTTTCACTACCCTGTAGCCAAAAAAGTAACTCTCCTGGCCAAAAAAGTAACTATGTTGTCAAAAAAGTAACTATGGTGAACAAAAAGTAACTACACGAATAAAAGAGTAACTCTGTACAAAATATACATCAAATATATATAAGGAGGGGTTTTTTGATTTTGGAGGGGCAAATGATATTATTTTCGGCTAAAATTGTTTGGAGAGCTAGAGAAAAATAGTCCTCTACAATTGCAAAATTTTTTTTTGAAAAAAAGTGGTCGGAAGGGTGGGCGGGTAGCTACCCGCGTGGGCAATAAAGATGGGACCATACATATATATATATATATATATATATATATATATAAGGTATATATTTACTACCCATGTAGGTAACTAACTTTAGTTACCTGCGGATCAACTTTTTACTAGAAAGGTACCTATTTGTAATGAGACAGACAACTTTTGTAATGAGATGACCAAATTTGTAATACACACACTAATTTTATATTACAACATAAACTGCTATCATAAATTTCATTTTAACTATAATCAAATGTGTAAAATAAAACAAGTATTTGTATTACAAATTGGGTCATCTCATTACAAACAATGCCTACCTCATTACAAATATGCATCTTCCTATTACAAAATAGATGCACGGGTAACTAAAGTTAGTTACCCATACGGGTAACGAATGAATGGTCATATATATATATATATATATATATATATATATATATATATATATATATATATATATATATATATATATATATATATATATATATATATACACTTCGTCAGTGTAGAAATTTTTGATTCTGTTATCATGCTTTGAAAACATACTCGAACTGCCCTTATGGGTGTTGTATGCTTTCTTAGCTTTATCATTTTGTCTATAATTATTACATTTTTTAGACTGGATTCTTAATCTCTTCTCCTTTATACTACGAGGTTTTCGCATAATTAAATTCATAGTGTAAGAAACTAGCATCCAGAAAGAAGATGATAACTCTCTAAGTATCATAGATAGCAAGATAATCTGTATACCTGTGTTGCCCACCTCGCTTCCTCTTATCTTCAATGCCAGTCGATCTTCTCTTAACGATTTCTAAGAGAAGTACTCCTTAGACTTCGACGTTCCGGATCTCAGACTCCTCATCATCCTATAGCCTTCATGTCCCTGTGTCCTTATGCGCTTCTTTGCTTGGTCGGACTTCTGGACGATGGCCTCCGGGATGGAATAAGGGAGAGATAACTCTCGACCGCTGAAGATAGAAAGAACTGGGAGTGTAACGGGTTACACACTATCTTTCCTACTCTATGATAGTACAAGGAGTATGATCTTTAAGCTGGAGCTTGCTTCCTACACTTATGGGATTAACACACAAGAATCATCTCAAGAACTTGAAATGGAATCTGGAATAGAATTAGGGAATCGAGCCTCTGCACTTTTATTGCAAGACTTAATGTACATACATAGCTACCCTTGGGACTCTCTCCAACTACGAGTGAGTCTCCCTACTAGTTTTCGAGAGCTTATATAGACGCTCCCTTTGTTACATTGATGCTCACATTCTTTTCTCTTTACATGTTTGTCACACACTTGTCCGGTGGTGAGTGTTTTGCTTTTTGATGTCTTTCTCCTTCGCACATCTGTCCGGTGGAGAGTTCTTTGTCTTTTTACTCCTTCTTTTTTACAAATGCCTTCTTACGTCATTGCTGATGTATCTAATGTATTATCGTCATTGCTTACGTCTTCTTCAGTGGCTAGTGCTGTTGTGGCTGTCTCTTTCCATCTTGTCTTGGCACGCGGGACATATCCTTCCTTCGTGCTTTCTGAGCTGGCACAATATATGCTGACATCTGTTGCTTGATCTGATTTGTTCGGTTTCTATTCTTTTTAGAAACCTTTCTAAATTGATTTTTGTGGATGTATTAGCTCTTCTTGTATTGGATAAAATAATTGTGTTATCTGAAGCTTTATGAAGCCAACTTCGGTTTTCATTAATTAATTTTTCCAATACTTGGCAAAGGACTTTTAATCCTAATGCCCTTCTTGTTTCAACAAATTCCTTGTTAACCTTGTTCTCTTCAAATTCTTTTCGGTAATCTGCATCAATTTCTTTGACGTATTCTGGGGAAGATACCCCAATTTGAATGCAGTGTATTGGACTGAATTTCTTTAGTTTTTCCCAGTCCTCCGATGCTGAGAAAATCTTGATATAAATGTCACTAGTAGGTTTTACTAGCAGACTATTATTTTTAAATTCTCTAACTGCTCTGGCAATATCTTGGGGCAGTCCTTGTATTTCCCCAAAGTCTTGGCTTAAATGTATTAAATTTGCTGCTCCTTTGTCAAAGTTAATCATGGGATATATTCCCATATGATCTGGAACACATGTTTCCTTCATTTTGAGATTGTAAACAATATCTAATAAAGTTCTATATTCATTTGCATTTTTTGTTAAAAACTCTGCAAGACTCAATTGCAGGTCATACTCCTGCTCGTTCTGAGATACCCGAAATTTAAATATCCTTTCGGGCATCAGTTTTATATTTTCCGCTTTATTGCGGGATTCTTTCTCTGAAGAGATCATATTCTCCGATGTTAGGCGGGAACTATTTTCTGAAGAAATAGCAGTTTGAAAACTGCTTCTTGCCACTTGGCTACTTTCTTTCTCCGAGGAGATAGTATTTTCAGCTGTAAAGCTGGTCTTAACAGTTTTAAAGCTGCTTTCTTTTGCCATCAGGCTTGTATTTTTAGTATTTTTTCTGACAGAATCAGAAATCTGGAGGGATATATCTATCGGCCTTTTACCTGTCATTTTATCCGTCCTTGTTGTTTCTGATCCTTTTTGTTGAATCTCCCTTCTGAAGCAGTTTAAATCTACAATTATTCCTGCAATGTCTTGTTTACTTTCTTCTATGTTGTCAATAATTTTATCTTGCTTTTGGATCATCTCTACTAATTCTACGTAATTTTCTTGTAACAAATTACAACTTCGTTGCAGTTGAGCTTCCAATTCTGCAAGTTTTTTGTCAACCTACTCCATTGTATTCTCTTGATAAAAAATCTGCAAGAACGTTAGTTTCTCCTTTAATAATTTCTATATCAAAAATATATTCTGCAAAGAATGTTTGCCATCTACTTCGTCTTTTATATTCTGGCGTGGATGGTAAATTATTTTTAATAAAAGCTTTTAACTGAGTATTATCAACTCTTACTAGGAATTTTTTAGGTAATAAAAAATAGGAAAACTTTTTAATTCCCTTTTTCAATGCTAATAATTCCTTTTCGTTTGAGTGATATCTTTTTTCTGTATCTGTAAATGTTCCAGATGTATATCTGCATATTTTTTCCTTTTATTCGTCTTTCTTTTTTAAGACTACTCCCCAAAATTCTTCTGAGGCATCAGTTTCTATAATTAAGTCGTCATTTTCTAAAGGAAGATCTAATCTTGGTAGATTTTTACATTTTTCTTTTATAAATCTAACATGATTTATGAGTTCCTCTGTCATAAGAAAAATAGTATTTTTCTTTAATAGTTTTTGTAAGGGGTTTCTTAATTTTGCCAAATTTTCTATGAATTGTTCAGCGTAATTTAAGCATCCTAAAAATCTTTGTAATTGTTTTTTATCTTCTATTTTATCTGGAAACATAACAATTTTTTCTACAATATGTTCTTGTAGTTCTTTTCCTCTTGAGTCCAACTTTAGTCTTAAGAATTCTATTCTGGATTTACAAATTTCTGTTTTCTTTTTAGATAATACTATCCCTGCTTTTTGGCAAAGAAGGGAAAATATTTGTAAATGTATATAATGTTCTTCCTCATTTTTACTGGCTATTAAAATGTCATCAACATATACTAGACAAAAAGAATTATATGGTTCAAATACTTTGTCCATTCTTCTTTGATATATCTACAGAGCATTTTTTAATCCAAAAGGCATTACTGTCCATTCATAATGTCCTTGTGGAGTACTAAATGTTGTTAATGGTATACTTTTTTCATCCAATCTTATTTGGTAAAATCCCGATTTACAGTCAAATTTTGAATAAATATTTTTTCCTCTTGTCATATTTATTAAAGTTTCTTTATGTGGAAGAAAATATCCATCAAATTTGGTATATTGATTTAGTTGCTTATAATTTACTACCATTCTAGCTTTTCCTCTTTTTATTTCTGCATGGTTTCTTACCATGAATGCTGGACTAGAATGAGGGCTTTTTTATTTCTATATTAATTTTGATGTTTCTAATTCTTGTAATTGGGTACGGAATTCTTCAATATCAACAGGATTATATCTCATGGGTTTTACTCTGATTATTTTATTTTCATCAATTAGTTCGATTGTAGCCCATTCTTGACTGATATTCCAAAGGGCTAATGGATTATCACTATAGTTCTTTTCAAATAATGCCTCAATATCTTGTATATTGAGTTGTGCAATGATTTTTCCTGTTATTGGTTGTTTTTTATTTGTAATATAATCACCACGTTTGCTGCAAAAATTAAATTTGTTTCTTTTATATGCTTTTTGTACTCTTTTTACTGTAATCCAATGATCACAAGGTGTTAATAGTTGAATATAATGTTGATGTTGTATATATAATTTGAATTTTTGTGTGAAGTTATTTCCTAGTAATATGTCTTGTTGTGCATATTCAGGAGTATAAAATGGTGGACATGTAACTATATAATTTCCTAAAATAATTTTAGGTTTTCTAACTCCATGAGTTAATTCATGTCTTTTTCCTGTAAAATCTTTTCCATATAATGTAGGTAATGTTGTAATATATTTTTCAGGAAAGCATTGTCTTCGGGCAATACAAGTTCATGCACCTGTATCTAGGAATGCATGAAAGTATTCTATTTTATATTCTTCGTATACAATTCCTGCTACTATATATACACTATATATACTAGTCATTTTCTTTTTTCCAAAAATATTCTTGGTTATAATGTGTAAAATATAGTGCTTCACTTTGTAGTGAAAATGGTTCCATTTGTTGTAATGCACTCATTCCTAATATAATTTCTATGTCGTCATTACGACTATCTGATTGTACATAGAGTGTTATGTCAATTTTTATATCTTGTATTTCAATTGGAACTATGGCTTGATGTGTAATTTCATATTCTTGTCCATCAAAATTCGTATATGCATACGGTGATCCTATGGGTATTTTTTCTAAGTAAGGTATCATTCCTTGTTGAATAAATGAAGCTCCTGCCCCTGAATCTATTAATATTGTAGTCATATTCCATTCTTGTCCATTAAAATATTTTCCATATAATTTATAATTTCTAGCATTTCTATTATCTGCTAAAATTCTTAAACTTGTCGTTCTTGGAAAATTTCTTAATATTGGTCGTAATCTTCCATTATATCTATCCATGCTTGCTCTAGCTTCTTCTATTCTATCTCCATTTGTTAATTGTAATTGATTTCCCTCATATCGTAATCTCATTGGGATTTTGTTATCTGTTACTAGGGGTTTTTCTGAAACATCTATGTTTATATTTTCTGGTATTTCTATTTTTGATATTATATATGGCTTAGTAATTTTTCCTATATATTTAAATATATTAGGAAGCATTATAATATCTTTATCTTCAAATTTTTCAGAGTGATGTGTATTACTAAGAGCATAACTTATTATATACGTTATCGAATAAGGAATAGATCCTTTTTTCATGAATTCTGTTCTTTGAAAATCCTGTATTAAACTTAAGGTTATGTTTATATTATTATCTCTAATATTTACACTTATCTTTGGATAAATATTAAATAATAGTTTCTGATGACTAAGATTTCCTTGTAATATTCCTAATGTAGCATCTCTTCTATCATTAATCCTATTATCCATTAATACAATATTTATAGGTGAATCTATTCCTTCTCTAAAAGTTTCTTTAATCATCATTTGAATAGCTCCTATGTGAATCCATCCTATTTTAGATCTGTCTTTTATTTTTTCCATTTTCCTCATTAAATCTTCTTTTCTAAGTAAAGGTATATTTATTCTATTTCTAGTATATTCTATTTGCATAGGCATTTCTCTATTAGTTATTCCGTAATAAAAATATGTTTTCTTTGGGTAATTTTCTCAAAAATTGATGTTCTAAATCCATCAGAATTTTCTAATCTTAATTCAGTGTTTCTTATTCTATTAAATAATTTTCTATCTATCAATACCTCTTGCAAAAGGTTTCCTGCTTCTTCCTGATATTCTTCTATTATTTCTTCTTCAGTCTGATTTTGTGTCTGAGAAATAATAGATTGATCCATCGGATTGCTCATCATCAGTTAT